>CM056503.1:22806772-23156118 GCA_029783415.1 Anisodus acutangulus
CCAATCTCATGAGACTAATAATTCAATCCAATCTCATCCCATCATATTCCTCCTACCAAACGGCCCCTAAATCTGCATAAAACCATTCACTTTCTGTTGCTATGTTAGAAATAACATATTTCAGCTAGTTGTAATAATCTTACTTGCCCCGAAAATCTTAGTGTGACAGTGGCGGATTCAGGATTTTCACTAAGGGTGTTAAAAAAAATGTAGTCCATTGGATTTGAACTTGGAATGTCAAGGTGAATTTTGAACTCCTAAACTACTGAACCAACTTCTAATCATGTGTTTAGGATATTCAAAATCTATATTGTACATAAACAATAAAAAAATACCTTATAAGTTATGTATATGTAGTGTAATTTTTTGCCGAGGGTGTTGGAATGACCACCCTCGCCTCCTCCTAGATCTGCACCTGTTAGTGTCTTAAGTGACACTCGTAGTATTTTAACGGCTATTTAACAGTCAACATTAAAGGTGGTACAACGGATAGGGTTACTACTAGAGATTTTGGGTTCGAGTCCTGAGTATGAAAAACTCCTCGTTATGTTTCGGAGCGCTTCTCTCGAATAGGTCCTATATGGTGCGAACCCGGATATAGCCGAGCTCCAATGTGGGTATCAGACACCAAATGAAAAACGACAAAAAAACTATTTAACTGTCTATTTTATTTTTAATATATTATTACTTTTAGGTTTGTAGGGTAATTAAGGTTAGCCCTAATATTTTTTATATAAGTAAAAAGGAAAAAGGTCAAATATACCCTGCTGCTTTCTTTTCTTAGCCAACTTTGTCATCCGTTAGCAATAGTGTCCAAATATACCCCACCGTCTAATAAGTGTATACACACACCCCTAATTGAATGGAAATTACCAAATCCTTTTAAATTATCTAATTTAAAAAAAAAATTACTCAATTTCTAGCCCGACTCACCTGTTAAACACAACCCAGACCCAAAAAATGCAATCCCCATTTCCGATCAACCACCACTACACGCCGCTTTCCACTACCACCGACGATCAGGGTGTGGGAAGCCTTACATCTCAAACCTTCCAAAGTCAAAACACATCATCCTTTCCAAAGAGTAAAGATTATTATTATCAAATCAATTTTCTTATCTAAAATAAAAATTATCCCGAATCCCAATAAAAATGACTTATCCAATTCAATCTGATATTTGATCGGCGATACAAACCACCGCCGTCCTCCGCCACAACCACCACCACCACCGGTTACTTCCGCCAGTCGTTATTTCCTACCAGAACTCTCCTAACTGCTGCTTCACCTCTGTCTTGAAAATAAGAGTTTTCTCCATTAATGATAGTGACAGTGCAATTGCCCAAAAAATTTCTAATAAACCATCGTTATGTGTTGGTGATGAACTCTGTTAATGTTGGATTTGGTGTTGTGACATTTGACCTAACATATCTTCTGTAGTACCCATTTGAATGCATAAAAATGTTGGGACAAATGTCATAACATTCGGACCAACATTTTCAAAAAATATTTTTGTCTTACTTCACAGTAAACAGTAATATTTTACTGTGAGGTAAAAATTACTTAGGCGTGGTGAATTGAAGCTGTGCGAAATGTGGTAGAAAGAGTCAAAGCTTGGGGAAGAAGTCGAGTAAGGAACAAGTCAAAGTTGTTGAAGATTTCACTCCATGATCTTTTCCAACAAACACACAAGCTGTTCACCTTTCCCTCAACCTCCACAACCGATCGATGAGACTTTCAAAGGAACTCTCTACTATAAATGGAGAGGCCACAACAGTGAATCGATCATCCAGAATTAGATTGAAAAATACCAAGAGAGCTCTCAGGATTTCAACTCCGAAATCTGGATCACAAGTGTTGCCCGAGTGTGTCGACAACATTCTGTCCAACATTACAATTGCTGTTTAGATTCTAGATTAGTTTTGTATGGAGCGATTGTAATGAGATGTTGTCTATGTCTACGTAGTTAGATTTTTCAGGTAGAAGTCATCTGCGACTTCAACTTTTAATTCCTTTCCATTTTATCTTGTAAATCTGTAAAGAAAGGAATTTGTATTTTTATATATAATATATATACAATACATCTGCTCATTGACTATCATAAGTTATATATTATATAACTTATGAAAATTTTAAACCTTTGTATTTTTTAAATTTCGCTGCATTTACTCTTTAAAGTTTCTATTTTGCTAAGTGTTGTCACTGGTGTCGGACGACATAATTGCCGACATTCGGAAACATAATTGGCATTCGATTTATTTCATCTCTTGTTTTTACTTTTCGTAGTTTTTGAGACCCTAACAAGTGGTATCAGAGCAGACACTTAACACAATAAGTGCTCGGTCCTGATGTCATAAGCTATGGATTCGGCAAATCCGACTACTGGTAGACTTCCTATTTTAGATGAATTAAATTATGGCTATTGGAAGATTCGCCTATATTTGCATATCAAATCAATTGATATTCGAGCATGGAGATCTATAACCAATGGATATGTTGTTTCAATGTTGCGTCCGGATGAAGAAGGTGACATTATTGCTAAACCTGAATCCGAATGGACTACAGAAGAAACTAATAGTGCTAGCTTTAACGAAAAGGCCTTGAATACAATTTTTGGATGGACTGATCTCTACATGTTCAAACTTATTCAAAACTATCCCACGGCTAAGGACGCATGAGATACTTTACAAATTTATTGTGAAGGTAGCTCAAGTGTTCGTCGAACAAAGCTACGCATGCTCATGAGTAAATATGAACGTTTAAGGATGAAAGAATCGGATGATATTAGATCTTATTTTAAAAAGTTGATTGACATCTCTAATGAATGTCAAGTGCTTGGTGAACCATTAACCAACACTAAACTTGTTGAAAAGGCTCTCCGTTCTCTTCTTGAAAAGTTCAATTTAAAGATTTGTGCTATTGAAGAAGCTCACAATCTTGCCACAATGGACCTTCACACCTTGATGAGCATACTCAAAACTTATGAAATGAACATTGAGAATCAAAAGGAATTGTATAAAAGCAAGAATGTGGCACTTCAAGTTCAATCCTCGGAGAGTCAAATCGAAGAAGAGGATGAGAATCTTGAAGAAATTGATGAAGGTGCAAATGTTGCCGTACTCACTCTAAAATACAATTCGATGGTGAGGAAGTTCAACAATGAGAGAAATCAATCTAAATCTAAAGAGCACCAAAACCAAGTCTTCAACCAAAAGCCCACTAGATTCTTCCAAATGTACAAAAAGGAAATCAACTAAGAAGAATCAACTCAGATCGCACTAACTTTGATTCCAAACAACTCAAGTCCGTGCAATGTTATGCATGCTCGGGTTGGGGTCATTATGCCAACGAATGCGCAAATACTCTTAGAAATTTGGTAAGAACCAATGGGTTTCTCTTAGTGATGATGAAGAAGAAGAGGAATGAGATTGTGAAATTGAAACACAAGCAATGCTGGCTACTGTTTACGAACAATCTCTATTGAATAATGAAGATATCGTCTATAATATTGTCTCAGATGTCACGACATTTGCTCCAACATCATCAATGACATCAACATCCTCAGCAACATCTGAAAGGTATGAATTCTTTAACTATTCTGATGTTAATTGCTTTAGTGATTCTATTTTTGTTAGTGAGACTGAGTGTATGGATCAAGTTGAATACAAAGATGATATGATTAATGAAATACAAAGTATTTGTAAAGCCTTAATCATAGAATCCAAGCAACTTGACACAAAGGTAAAATCTTTAACTCGTGAGAATGTAGATTTAAAAGGCATAATAACCCGACTAGAGGTTGCACTTACCAAAAGGGATCCTGAATTTGGTAAGATTTGTGCAAAACTGGATTTATCCGAAGCAACCTTCCGCAAGCTCAACACAGGGACTTCGAAATTGAATGAGATACTCAACTTTAGTAAACCTTCACATGCAGGTATTGGGTATGAAAACTTTCTTAAAATCATATGCTCTAATATCTTTGATAAAAATGAGAAAGTACGTTTTGTAAAAGAAAAAGGGATGAATAATATGTTCTCATACATGTCAAAGAATATGAAGTTTGTATGTCATCACTGCAACTATCATGGACACTTAAAACCATACTATTTCAAATTTCAAAATTCTGTGAGAAAAATGTTGCCTAAGTTATTGTCCAATATTTCGGATAACAATCGGAACAACATTTCTGAGCCAAAAGATAGAAAATGTTTTAAGAGAGTTTAAATTCCTAAAATGAATTTAACTTGTAATGTTTGTATATCTGCATTAAGAACTAACATTTTAGTTCTTGGTACTTTGATAGTGGATGTTCTCGTCACATGACAGGTACAAAAGGATTTCTAAGGAACTATGAGTCAATCAATGGAGGAAATGTGACTTGTGGAGGTGGCAGTAAAAGCAAAATAATTGGAAAGGGATCTTGGATGTTCCTGGTTTTCCAGTCTTAAGGAATGTCTTACACGTTGAGGGTTTAATGACTAATTTGATTAGTATTAGTCAACAGTGTGATGACGACCTTGAGGTAAAATTTAATAAGAATGCTTGTAAAGTTATGAATGAAGCTAATATATGTGTCATGACAGGTACAAGAACAGACGATAATTGATATCTTGTTGTAAGACAAGAAACATGCAATAGTGCTAAGATCGATGACACAACACTATGACATTATAAGTTGGGGCATGTCAACTACCGCAATTTAAAAAAATTGGTCTCATTTGAATCTGTTAGAGTCATACCCAAACTTAGCCATAAAGGTAAAACTGTATGTGAAGACTATTTGAAAGGTAAGCAAACCCGTGTCTCTCATAATACTGTCCAACATGATGGACAACATTTAGGTACGTCTCACTGCTTTCAATTGCTACATATGGATTTAATGAGTCCAATTGAAGTAGACAATCTAGGAGGCATGAGGTGTTCATTTGTGAGTAGATGATTTTTCTAGGTATTCTTGGATATATTTTTGAAAGAAAAATCACAAACGTTTGATATGTTTAAAATCTTGCATTCTAGAATTAGGAATTTGTTCTATTCTCCTATTTTTCGGATTAGATCCGACCATGGAAAAGAATTTGAAAATAGTTCATTCACAAACTTTTGTGATAAAAAGGGAATTTTTTATTAGTTTTCTGCCTCCAAAACTCCTCAACATAATGGGGTTGCAGAACGGAAGAATATGACATTACAAGAAATGGCTAAAGTAATGCTTAGTTCTAAATATTTGTCAAAATGTTTGTGGGAAGAAGCCTTCAATACTGCTAATCACATAACTAATTTAGTCTATCTAAGGCCAGGAACAAATATGACACCATATGAGATTGTAAATGGGAAGAAATCTAACTTGCGTTACTTTCATGTTTTTGAGTGTATTTGTTAAATCTTAAATGACAGGGATTATTTGGCAAAGTTTGACTCTAAGAGTGACAAAGGAATTTTTGTTGGATATTCACAAAATAGTCATGTTTATTGAGTATACAATCTGAGATCCAGAACTGTACAAGAGTCTTAAATGTTATCTTTGATGATCTTTCTGATGTTTCAGAAAAACTATTGAAAATAACATTATAGATACAGTGGAAAGTCCACAGATTGTAGAAGAATCAGATGTTGCCACAAATGTTGTCACACCTGAAGCAACATCCGAAACGGCAATAGAGACCGCAGAGGCCACAAATGAGGACTCGAGTGCTGAATTGTTAGACCAAGTTCAAAGGGACCCCTCATTAAGGATTAGGAAGAATCATCCAACATGCCAAGTGATAGAGGGAGTTTTTGAAGGAATTAAAACAAGAGGGAAAGAACCACTCAACTACAGAGAAATTGTAAGGTATGTGTGTATGTCTACCATATATCAAGAGGTAAGTCTTTCTTGTTTTATATCTACTTTAGAATCAAAAAATGTTTTAGAAGCACTCAAAGATAGTTTTTGGATTCAAGCAATGCAAGAAGAGCTTGAACAATTCTCTCGAAATGAAGTCTATGACTTAGTTCCACGTCCAAATAATACAAATGTAATTGGAACTCGGTGGATTTTAAAAAATAAATCAGACGAATCGGGAACATTTGTTAGAAATAAAGCTCGTCTAGTTGTACAAGGCTATACTCAGGCTGAAGGAATCGATTATGATGAAACCTTTGCACATGCGTCTATAATTGAGTCAATTAGACTTTTACTTGCTATTGCTTGTTGTCTGAAAATTACTTTACACCAAATGGATGTGAAATGTGCATTCTTAAATGGTTATCTAGATAAAGAAGTCTATGTTGAACAACCAAAAGGATTTGAAGGTCCTTACCATCTACACTATGTATACAAGCTCAAAAAGGTTTTGTATGGGTTGAAACAAGCTCCTCGTGCATGGTATGATCGTTTAACTAACTTTCTTCTTAAATTTGGTTTCAACCGTGGCAAAACTGATCGTACTTTATTTATTAAATGACATGGTGTAGATATTATAATTGCTCAAATCTACGTAGATGACATAATTTTTGGGTCGACCTCATAGTCATACCTAAATTCATTTGTTAAAGCTATGTCATCAACATTTGAAATGAGCATGATAGGGGAACTAACTTTTTTCTTAGGCTTGCAACTAAAGCAAAGTGATAATGAAATTTTCATCTCACAGAGTAAATATGTCAAGAATCTAGTTAAGAGATTTGGTTTGGAGAACGCTAAACAAATGAAGACGCCAATGGGTTCGTCACAGAAGGTATGTAAGGATAATGTTGGAGAAAATATCGACCCAACATTATATCGATCTATGATAGGTAGCCTTCTTTACCTTACTGTTAGTCGCCCAGATATTATGTTTAGTGTTTGTGTTTGTGCCCGTTTTCAAGCCTTTCTCAAAATATCCCACTTAAATGCTGTGAAACGTATTATTCGATATGTGGCTGATACATGTGAGTTGGGAATTTGGTATTCCAAAGATATTAATCCTAACTTAATATGATTCAGTGACTCGAATTGAGCTGGAGATGTGGATGATAGAAAAAGTACAAGTGGATGATATTTTTATCTTGAAAATAATCTTATTTCATGGTATAGTTGTAAACAAAACTATGTCTCACTTTCAACTGTTGAATCTGAATATGTAGCAGCTGGAAGTTGTTGCTCTCAATTAATATGGCTAAGACACATGTTAGACGACTATGGGTTTACAAGCAATATTTTGATTTTGTATTGTGATAATTTGAGTGCTATAAATATATCTAAAAATCCAGTTCAGCACTCACGTACAAAATATATTGATATTAGACACCACTTTTTAAGAGATTTAGTTGAAAAATAGCTAGTTAAAATTGAACATGTTAACACTTTACATCAGCTATCTGATATTTTTACAAAAGCTTTGGACCATGAGAGATTTTCTAGTTTGAAGAAATCTCTTGGTCTTTGTAATCTCTAAAAAAAGGCATTTTTGGTGAATGTCGGCTGAAACGTTATCTAACATTTCGGGTGATATTTACCTATGTAATATCACTGACTGATTATTGTTGTTGTATGGTGCATAACTTTTGGTCACACAACCATGATCCTTCAATAAGAATGTGATTCCAACATCATACCTTTCTCTGCGATGATATATAAATACATATATATATCATAAAAAGGGAGTGTCAAAAATAGGTAAAACCCTTGAACATGTACCGTTCCTATTCCATAGGAGTATCAAATGCTTCAAAAGAATTTTGAGAATACTAAATAAGTACTCTTATTTTTTACACGAAAAATTTCTTTTGTATGTGTTTTATGATTAGATCAAGGACACGATGAGAAAATATTACATTGGTCTAGTAGTTAAACTCATAAAATACGTATAAAACGTGTCTTGATTTGTTGCCAAAATGAAAAATTCTTGAGGGATCAAAATACTCGTGTCGTCCAAAATGTTGCCAACATTGCTGTTGACATTTTCAGATTGTGATATTTGTTGGGATATTGTTTTTAACAAATTTAAGAAAAAATAGATTTTTCTCCCTATTTTTATGCCTTGTTTTAATAGAAATTTCAAATTTTAAAATGATAAAGCCAATTCCTACTTGATGTTCATCTTTTTCTCCTAAAATTTTAGGTGTAAGTTAATAGATAAATCTGAAACTCCTAAAATTAAGGAATTTTGTTGCTTAGAAAGATTCACCATGTATATAAATATTACTCTCATTTACAATTTTTTTATCATATATGAGTTTTCCTAAATTAAAAAGGGGGGGGGGGGGGAGGAATCATACCTCGGGTATAACCCTACCTACCCGATGAAATCATCACCATTCCAAACTCTTTGCTCAACCTTAAACCCTAAATTCCCAAAACCCTCTCTACACCATTCACCAATGGAAACCTCACCTATGTCAACACCAATGTCAGCCAACGCTGCAGCCAACACCCCTATGAGTATTAGCCCTCCATCTAATACACCTCAGCAACCAGACCAGTCTTCTTCCTTAAACCCCCAGATGATCTGTCTATGGCATTAATGTTTAAAGGTTTTGATGAACCTTTAGACATTATCTACCATGGAGACAATAACAACCCTATAAATGTCGATGAAACTGCTGATTATACATCTTTGGGTAAGAGGCCCAAATCATCTATCTTTCCTATTCGCCGATCGAGTACAGTGTTTGAGAAAATAGTCCAAGAAGATTCGAGTAACAAAATGACTAAATGTGAAACATCAAAACTCGTCTACTCAAGCAGTGATAGTGAAAGTACAGACTCTGTTTTCTCAACTGATGAAGAACCATTTGCGTCTGAACAACCCAGTGTGCCTCAAGAATGGGAAATCCCAGATAAAACCCCCTAGAAACAATTCCTTCCAAAGAGATTTCCCAAAACTACATGGAAAAGTGCTGCTACAAATGTTGCCCCAGATGCCACAACATCTCAGGCAACATTTCAGCCAGCATCAGAAGAGACACAAATACCTACATCCTCTGGCAGTACAGAATCTGAGAGTGTAGTCATGTCTGATTCAGACACTGAGGTATCTGCTTTTTCAGAAAAATTCTATTCTAAAGCTAAGTATGATAAATGGGACTGGTACAAGAATAGAATAATTAGACCTGAGAAAGTGTTAGATATTAATTCATGTGCTGAATATGACTTAATAGAATTCCTTGAGGATAGACATCTTCTCAAAACTATCACAGAAAAAGACCTATGTTGCCGAGGTGATTAAGTTGTTCTATGCTAATCTGAGTCCTGTTATAGAGTCTCCTCAAATTTTTTTGGGAAGATATATCTCTATAACAAGATTTATCAGTTTACACGCTCAGTCATAAATCAATGTATGGGACTTGATGCCGCAGAGAGAGTTAGACAAGTGACAGAAAATAGGGATAAAATAATTGAATACCTCACTGGAGGTATAATGAAAAAATGGATCCCTAGATGCCCAGCTTCAAAGCTAACTGCCTTATTTTCCACCCTTCACAAAATTACTATTCATAATTGGCTTCCTTCCTTGAATGAGTCAGTTGTAACATATGAACAAGCTTTTCTATTGTTTAAAATTGGGAAAGGTTTAAAAGTTGATTTAGGAAAAATGATATTTTCTCAAGTTGACAACTTAGCTGAAAAGGAATCAACTTTAATCTTTTCATTTCCCTCTCTAATCTACTAAATCTTAACTACCCAAGGTTTTGAACCTAAGAGAGAGGATATTATAGGAAAGACCCCTAAACTGTACACAGTAAACAAAGCAATTTTAAAGAGCAAAGAAAGAGTGATTGATTTGCCCTGGAAGAAGGAAGCAAAAAATGAGAATGTTGCCAGGAATGTCACCAACATTCAGGGCAACACTAGTCCAGGGCAGTCAACATTGGAAACAGACTGGCTAGTGGGTCAAATAGCAAAAATCAACCAATAAATTTCAGAGGTTGATGCTGCCAGGGATGCCTTGGTTCAGGCCCGAGACCATTTCTTGCTCTTACTTTCTTCACAAAAAGGGGGAGATATTGTGCATGGGGAGCAGAGGGAAGAGGCTGAAGGTGCACATAGTGATGTTGGTAATGCTGATGCTGCTGCTAAAGAAGTTGTTGATACTGCTGTGCAAATGGAAGAAGCTGTTGGAAGGAAGGTGCTGCTAAAAAGGCTAAGGCTGAGGGCTGAAGCTGAAGCTATTATGAAGAAGTAGATAACTGCTGGAAGCTGCTGCTGATACATAATGAGCCAGGGAGAAGCAGACTGATGGGGTGCACCAAGATTTTTAATGTTTATGAGTGTTTGGATTATGAATTTATTTTGATAATGGTTGATGTGGATGTTAATCTATGACAATTTTTTTTCTCTTGTGCTATTTAAATTGGATGATGTGTGTATATTTGTGCTCACATTTTTTCTTTCTAATCATATGAATTGGTATACACATGTATGCTTGTATGACATCACATGTTAAGGGGGAGCTTGTTCGTTTGTATATTTTGTAATGTGTTTTGTAAAGAAAGGCAAAAAGGGGGAGATTGTTAATGTTGGGTTTGGTGTTGTGACATTTGACCCAACATATCTTCTGAAGTATTGATTTGAATGCATAAAAACATTGGGACAAATGTCATAACATTCGGACCAACATTTTCGAAAAACAGTTTGTCTTACTTCACGGTAAACAATAATATTTTACTGTGAGGTAAAAATTACGTAGGCGTGGTGAATTGAAGCGGTGCGAAATGTGGGAGAAAGAGTCAAAGCTTGGGGAAGAAGTCGAGTAAGGAACACGTCAAAGTTGTTGAAGATTTCACTCCATGATCTTCTCCAACAAACACACAAGTTGTCCACCTTTCCCTCAACCTCCACAACCGATCGATGAGACTTTCAAGGGAACTCTCTACTATAAATGGAGAGGCCACAACAGTGAATCGATCATTCAGAATTAGATTGAAAAATACCAAGAGAGCTCTCGGGATTTCAACTCCGAAATCTGGATCACAAGTGTTGCCCGAGTGTGTCGACAACATTCTGTCAAACATTACAATTGATGTTTAGATTCTAGATTAGTTTTGTATGGAGCGATTGTAATGAGAGGTTGTCTATGTCTACGTAGTTAGATTTTTCAGGTAGAAGTCATCTGCGACTTCAACTTTTAATTTCTTTCTATTTTATTTTGTAAATCTGTAAAGAAAGGAATTTGTATTTTTATATATAATATATATACAATACATCTGCTCATTGACCATCATAAGTTATATAATATTTATAACTTATGAAAATTTAAACCTTTGTGTTCTTTAAATTCCGCTGCATTTACTCTTTAAAGTTTCTATTTTGCTAAAGTGTTGTTACTGGTGTCAGATGACATAATTGCTGACATTCAGAAACAGAAGTGGCATTCAATTTATTTCATCTCTTGTTTTTTACTTTAAGTAGCTTTTGACATATCATTTCAAACTCCATTACGTACATGTTAATAACTCAGATTGGAAACATATATGTTAATAACTTCGCTTACCTGATCGCCGATGGTGGTGGGAAGCGGCGTGCAGTGGTGGGTGATCAAAGATGGAGATTGCGTTTTTGGGTCAGGGTTGTGTTTAACAGGTGGGTCGGATCGGGTAAGAAATTGGGTAATTTTTTTAAAATTGGATAGTTTAAAAGAATTTGGAGATTTTCATCCAATTAGGGATATACACTTATTGGATGGTAGGGGTATATTTGAACATTATCGCTAACGGAGGAAAAAATTGACTAATAAAAAAAAAAGTAGAGAGGTATATTTGACCTTTTTCCCTAAGTAAAATTACAGTATACAATAAAACATATTGCTGCAATATTTTTCTACGCATCAAGAGACATGTTGTTTTTCTGATCTGAAAAGAAATATAGAAATAGTTCTGATTTATCTGTACAAACTACAACTGTTTTTTTTATATATGCAATTGGAAAATATATAACCTTATTGTATACTCATTTGAAATTATGTTTTAAATCAGATTAATCGTATTCTTATATCTGGAATATTTTTAATTCAGAACCTCTGTCATTTTTTTTCCACTGATTTGAAATAAGTTTTTAAATCAGTAAAATATTTTTCCACCTACAGATTTTTTCTGAAATCTGTTTTCAGAAGTGGAATTAATAAAATATTACAAATTAGTTTAACATTAGATGTATTTGTTAATTTGTTTAACAAGTTTAAAATGTTAATTAGTTTAACATTAGATGTGTTGGGTAATTCCTTTACATGCTTAAATTTTTTTAATTAAGTTTAACATTAGAAGTGTTTGTTAATTTGTTTAACATGTTTAAAATATTAATTAGTTTAACATTAAATTTATTTGATTATTTTGTTTAGCATGCTTAAAATGTTAATTTGTTTAATGTCATTTTTTATGTGTTCAACATGCATGAAATGTTAATTAGTCTAGCTTGAAATTTATTTGTTAAATTTTCATGCTTAGAAATGTTAATTAGTTTAACATTAATTTTTCATGTTAATTTGTTTAATGTGTGGTAAATGCTAATTAGTTTAGCATCATTATGGTAAAACCTATGTTAATCTGTTTGGCATGTATAATATGCTAATTAATTTAACACATTTTATGTTAATTTAGCATGAAATATATGTTAATTGATTTAACATGAGCTTGCTTGTTAATTTCTTTAACATGTGTATTATGTTAATTAGTTTGACATTAAGATTTTGATGTGAATTTATTTAGCATGTAATGAAAATTATAAGATTCACATTAACTTTATCAGCATGCGTATAAAAGTTAATTTGTTTAACTAATAATTCATATGAAATTATAAAATCATGATACAAAATTATGTTGCCTTAAATATGATTAAGACGCTTAGCTAAGTAATTGACTAGGTTAATTTTTATAATATTTTAATTTTTGGATGATGATTGAGAAATAGTGAAATCTTGACTCCAAGATTAATATATGTGTTTATTAACTTAGTCAATTGATGCTTAGTGTCATAATATGTATGTGTGTTGAACATAGTGCTTTGCGTGTTTAAATAATTCTCATTATATTTTTTTTATTTTGTTAAAGAATGACTACTACTTCGAAAAATATTGTTGCTGAGCTCAACAAAGGGCTGAAACTCAATGGTGATAATTATGAAATCTGGAGCTTGAAAGTTTAGTATGTGTTGGAAGAGCAAGAGGCTCTGGAGGCTATCAAATGTCCTGAATGAGCCTGAGGATGGCAACACAGTTCAGCATAGGCGTGATAGTAAAGTGAATTATGCTCGGAAGAAAAAAAACTCCACCGCTAGCATTACGTTGCTAAACACCTTGGATGATGACATCCTAAGGGTAAGATCCTTGCCGATCAACCTGTTCTACTGCAAGGCTAAGATCCTTGCCGATCAAGTTTGACTCATACAAGAAACGCCCAGAGAATTCAATGAAAACATATCTAAGGCAAATGACAAACATGATTGGGGAGTTAAAAGATGTTGGTCATGTGTTGACTGACAAACAATAAATTCTAACTGTTATACGCTCTTTGCCTAGTTTATGGGATCATATGAAGATGCATTTGACTCATAATGAAAGATGTCCGAAGGCATCTTGAGTTAAAGGAGGAACAATTTGAGGCTGCAAAATCAATAGCTCAGTTGCACATGGCAACAATCTCCAAAAACAAAAGTGATCCAAAGACAAAGAACATGGAAAAGAAGAGAGGGTCATCTCAGACTCAGCCAGCTCACCCTGCAGCAAAGACTGAAAAAGAAAAGAACAAACATATCAAACGTGTCAATGTTGCTAATGTGAAGTGTTATAATTGTGACAAGAAGGGTCACTATACCAAGGATTGCTCTGAGCCTCCTAGAAGGATATTTCTTAAAATTCGAATTAGTGAACTTTGTTATTTCTAGTTCCGTTTTACTAATTGAATTTAATCCTTTGTGGATTGTAGACTCGGGAGTAATGGACCACATAGCTTGGAAGCGCAATGCCTTTGTTGAATTTCGCCGAGTTTCACGTGGAGCAAAGTGGATATATGTGGGAAACATCAATAAAGTTGTTGTTGAAGGGATCAGTAAATGCAAGTTAGTTCTGCGTGACAGTCGAGACCTAATTCTACATGATGTCCTCTATGCACCAACAATTCGCCGGAATGTTATTTCAATCTCTGTTTTGCTCAGGTTAGAATTTAACTTATTTTTTCATGACACTTATCTTAAGTTTACTTATGATTCAACATTATTTGATTTTGGTCAAGAGGAATAGCACCCCAGAATTTTAATGCAAAATAAAGGACAATGTTCCTACCTGCATTCTTCTATATGCTCAATTGGCAATGCATTAGCACATCCAACTCCGTCAATTTTGTGACAAATCAGGGTTTGAGATGGGAGGGTAGTGTAGGGGGAGAATATTTATCTGCCCTCAATATATAGATCAAATTATCAAACAATTTAAGTAAAGTACATTATAATTAAAATAATATGATAAATACATATTACTTTATCATTATAAGTGGTAAAACTTATTTATATTTATTTCTTTAACGCAAATATCTGGTGGAAGCAAGTCTTTTTTGGAGGCTCGGCTCCCTCACAAAATTCTTAAAATAGGAGATATTCCAATTCTTTCATCGATTTTTAGCACATTACGCATTTTCTTATTGTACGATTTAAAGACTTCTATAGCCAACTATTTCTAGATCTCAAAAACATCGCATATCTTTTGTTTCAGTTAAGATCTTTTTCAATTCTAAACTTCGTTTTGTTCTAATTGACAAACACTTGATAAACATTCAAAATAATTAAACTAAAATTCAAAGATATTCTGTTTATCAAAGTGGTGTCATGTCCCATGAGTCCTAAGTAAAATCTTAAATATGGTCATGAAATGTTAAAAACATGATAACATAATATCTATTTACTGCAACAATCAATAAGAAAACCTCGTAATTTCGTAAAACTTTAATTACTGCATACTGAGATAAAGATAATGGTACAAATTATTAGATTTAGGGGTCGTTTGGTAGGATGCATTAGAGAAAATAATATATGCATAATCATGATTAAAAACACAATTGTCCATGAAGTCCTCACATAATATAGTATGGATAGTATCTTTGTAAACAATTATTTTTTTAAAAAATAATATATGCCGTTCATGTTATTTCAACATTATATTTTCTGTATAACTAATATCAGCATAACTAATTTTAACATTATTAATATACTCTATTTAATATTATTCTTATACACTCTGGAAAAAACGACCCCTTAATCTAAAAGCGTTTCCTCTATGGCAAAGAGCTTAGATGAGTTGGAGTTGACTGGCTGGTACATTAATTGGATGTCTGAAAATTTTTGCAACCAAGAAAAACGTAGTTTAAAGAAGAAAAAAACAAAGCAAGAAAAATGATGATAAATACAACTAGTCATGAATATTTTTGTAAAAGTTAGGTAGGAGAAGTGGGGTAGTAATTACTAATTAGTATTGGGATGAGCTGTATTTCCTTTGTTAGCATTAATGCTCTCCTCTAACCTGTCCTTTTGTCTAAACTACTCACTTGAGCTAAGCCAACCCTCTTCTTTTTCGTAGGATAAAAAAGAAAGAACGAACTAGTTCTTCATTTACCTTACAATTATTTTTTAATAGACAATACATATATATTCTTCGTATATTTTATAATTATTATTTTAGGTGTACTTATATAAAGTAGATATTTTTATACAATTAGAATTACAATTGTAAATACCTATATATTGTATTAATGAGAAATCTCCAAACAAGAAGAATTACACAATTCTACATGGTATCAAAAACCAAATTATAATACCCTTCCTAACCCTAATTAGACCGCCCCTCTCTATTTCCTTGCATCAGGTGGAACCCTAATTCGCCCACCTCTCTCTTTCATTACATTCGGCGGCCACATGGCTTCTCCCGATTCCTCCTCCTCCACACAAGACGTCACACATTCTCTCCCAACACCTTTCATCCGGCTTTTGCCGTGACGAACATCAAAAATTTTATCCCGTTGGTTCTTGATCAAGAGGATGGGCAATACTCTTTGTGGGTTGAGTTATTTCAAATACATGCTTGTGCCTACAACGTTCTTGATCACATCGTCACCACACCACGTCCGCCAGACGTCGACAACACGACGTGAAAAAGGCTTGATGAAATCATCAAGCAATGGTTATATGGCACAATATCCAAGGATCTACTTCATACTATTATGAAGACATGTGCTTCAGCTCACGAATTATGAACAAGGCTAGAGGAGATCTTTCAAGACAACAAACATACACGTGTCGTGTATCTGGAGGAACAATTTAATAACACCCATCTTGAGAACTTTGCTAATATTTCTAACTACTGTAAACAATTGAAATTAGTTGCAGACCAGTTATCTAATGTGGGCACTCCAATTTCAGAAACAAAGATGGTTTTGTAACTAATTAATGGTTTACCAAAGGGCGAGTACGATACGCTTGTGACGATGATCCAGTAAGCCGATCCCCTCCCTAGTTTCAACAAGTCCCGGTCACAATTATTATTGGAGGAAACTAGGCTTGCAAAAAGGACGAACATAATCAGAAGAAGTTGGTGGTTGATGCACCAGAGACCGCCACAACACTGACCGGACAATCGCTACACACAGACATCCACTTTCCGCGGGGTGGCTGAGGTGGCGCAGAGGCCGAGGCCGCCGGAATGGGCGTGGCGGCAAAAGAAAAGGACAAAGTGGACGATCCAACACCGATGGATCAATGCACCAGGCCCAATACTCGTCTCAGTGGGTCGATCCACTGCCATAACAAATTTCTGAGACTTGGGCCTCCCTCACATGCCTTTACCCGACAGCACATGCCCAAAGCAATGGCTAGTGGCAGCAGCCCAACATATTGGGCCCTCATCCAGGCCCACGCTAGATAGGACCAACTCAGCAGACCCACTTCTCGATGGCCCAACAACAACATCGACCATACGACCTCCTTACCCCTACCGAAAACTGCGCCAGGCCTACAACACTATAAATTTACAGTAGCCCAATGATACCTAGTACATAAATACAGGCGCCACATCCCATCTCACTCGTAACTCCGGTAATCTTCCTCGACTATTTAATTTAAAAAATCCTCAATTTATTTTGGTTGGAAATGACAATCGCATTCTAATTCAAGGCTATGGAACCACTCAAACATCACCACCTCACCCTCCCTTTTCCCTAAAAAATGTCTTATATGCTCATAACATCATTAAAAACTTAATCTTTGTTAGGAAATTTGCTAGTGATAATTTCGTATCTGTTGCGTTTGACCCTTTTATTTTTTGTGAAGGACCTATGTACAGGGACAAATCTTGCGAGATGCAATAGTGTGGGGGGCCTCTATCCTTTCTCATTCAATTCCGCTGTAAGTGTCAATCCACATACCTCTCTAGCTGCAATATCTCCGTCAACTTGGCACAGTAGACTTGGGCACCAGGGAGCACCAATTTTTAACTTTCTTAGAAGTCAATTTGATTCAATGCAATAAAGGGAAATTTACCCAAAATTGTTATTCTTGTCCGTTAGGGAAGCATGTTAGACTTCCTTTTAAGTCATCTTTGAGTGATACTTTTTCTCCATTTGACATCATTCATATGGACTTATGGACATCTCCCATTACACCAAACTGGGTCATAAATATTATTTGGTATTATAAGATGATTTCTCTCATTTTCTTTGGGTCTATTCGCTCAAATATAAGTCTCAAGTTTACTCCATTTTTCTTGCATTTTGAACATTTATTAAAACACAGTTTGAGAAGGACATAAAATAGTTTTAATGTGACAATGGTCGCGAGTTTGATAATTCCCCCTTTCATAAATTTTGTTCGAAAAATGGCATGTTGTTTTGATTCTCGTGCCCCATACCTCACCTCAAAATGGTAAAGCCGAAAGAATCATTTTCACCATAAACAATATAATCTGTACCACGCTCTTTCATGCTTCTCTTACCCCTCCCTTTTGGGTCTACGCATTACACATGGTAGCATACATTTTTAATATATTACCTATATGTACCCTTCAAAATAAAACCCCTACCAAAATCCTATTCTGTCGGATCCCCTCCTATGGTCACCTTTGGATTTTTGATTGTCTATGCTACCCTAATTTCGCCTCCACGGCTCCTCACAAATTAGCACCTAGGACTACTCCTTGCATTTTCTTGGGTTTCTCATCGAATCATAGGGGGTACTTATGTTATGATTTATCTAAGAATAAAGTCCTAGTCTCTCGCCATGTCACGTTTGAGGAGAAAATTTTCCCTTTTGAAAACGTCCGAAAGTTTTAAGTCACTGACTATGACTTTCTTGACGATTCAGATACCTCCCTTCTAATTAGAAACATAATCCATAGAGCTCGTAGTCCGGTTCAATGCCCACTGCCCCCGTCATATTCTTTGGCATTGCCCCACATCCCGTCGACCACACCCCCTATCCCATCGACCACCCTCTGCCCATCATTCCCATCACTGCCTCACTTCTCGATTCCACCATCGACTACCCCACTGCCTCCCTTCCAATCTTTACTGTCGCCAACCCCACAACCCTCGTCGACCACCTCCTGCCCCCGACATCCCCATTGCCCAGTTCGCATCACCCAAATAGTCCCCATCCCTACACACCGCATGGAAACTCATGCCCAACACGGGATTTTCAAATTGAAAGCTCACTTTAACCTATCCTCTCAAGCAATCTCACCTATACCTAAGAACCCAAAACAATCCAAGCTTGACCCAAATTGGAATGCGGCCATGCGTGAGAAATTTATGCGCTCACTACACATCATACTTGGGATCTTGTCCCGAAACCAGAGGGGGTCAATGTGATTCGTTGTATGTTGCTATATCATCACAAATTTAGAGATAGTGGTGAGCTTGAACGACATAACGTGAGACTTGTGGAAAATGGCACGAGGCAACAAGAAGGAGTTGATTGTGGTGAGACCTTCAGTCCAGTGGTTAAACCAGCCACCATTCGCATTGTTTTGAGCATTGTTATGGAAAAGCACTGGCCGATTCATCAACTTGATGTAAAAATGCATTCTTATATGGGGATTTAAAAGAAACAATCTATATACATCAACCACCTGGCTTGTGCATCCATCGGCTCCTCAATATGTTTGTCATCTTTGAAAGTCACTTTATAGCTTGAAATAAGTCCATAGGGCTTGGTATGAGCGCTTTTCCACTTACATCATGCATATCGGGTTCATGTGCAACAAAAATGATAATTCACTTTTTATTTTTCATCAAGGTAATAAAACTGAATACCTTTTGCTATATGTGGATGACATTGTCCTGACTGCCTCCTCTGATATGCTGAAAAATGATATCATTACCCTGCTCAAATCCAAATTTGCCATGATAGACTTGGAAAAGTTGAGTTATTTCTTAGGAATTTCTGTGACCAGATCCGAGAATGCAATGTTCATGTGTCAGCGTAAGTATGCTGAAGCGATTGTTTACAGGGCTAAAATGACAAACTGCAAGATCATGCCCACTTCAGTCGACTTGAAGTCAAAGCTTAGCGCCAATTATGGGGATCCAGTGCATAATCCTTCTCTTTATAGGAGTCTCGCTGGTGCACTTCAGTATCTTACCTTCACTAGTCCCGACATTTCCTATGTTGCTCAACATGTGTGCTTGTTCATGTATGCTCCCAGAGAGCCTCACTTTACCGCCCTTAAATGCATCATTTAGTACGTTAAGGGTACTCTTGACTATGGATTACACTTTTATCTATCTGCACCGAACATGCTGATATTATATACGGGCGTTGATTGGGGTGGTTATCCTAACACACATCGCTCTACTTCCAGCTACTGTATATTTTTGGGTTATAACATCATCTCATGGTCTACAAAATAGCAAGCCACACTTTCTCATTCGATTGCAGAAGCAGAATATAACGGCGTTGTGAACGTTGTTACCAAAATTTGTTGGATCCGAAACATCCTTCTAGAACTTCATTTTCCATTATGTAGGGCATATTTTGTCTATTGTGATAACGTATATGTTGTCTACTTGTCTCATAACCCGATTCAACATCAGCGAACCAAACATATTGAGATGTATATTCACTTTATTCGTGAGAAGGTTTCCATTGGGCATATTTGGGTATTACATGTTCCTTCTTCCTATTAGTACAGAGATATATTTACTAAGGGACCTCCTCGGCAGTTGTTCCTTGACTTCAGATCCAGTCTGAGCGTCCGACCTCATCAATCTCCGACTGAGGGGGTGTGATAGAGAATACATATATATTCTCCATATATTCTGTAATTATTATTTTGGGTGTAATTATGTAAAGTAGATATTCTCATACAATTAGGATTACAATTGTAAATATATATATATATATATATATATATATATTATGAGAAGATTCCAAACAAGGAGAATTACATAATTCTATATTTTATCTATTATTCAAAATTTACTAACTTGATTAATTAGATTTATGTCGAAAAAACTCATTAAGTGGAGAGCGCTTCCTATCAAAATATATTTACGAGACCTCTAACTAATGATGGAAGAATTCGAGTCATCCCAGCATATGCCTAATTATTGTTTGTACTATTTAGTTCATCACACTTTTTTTCTTCTTCTTTGTAAGAAATATTCTTCCGTGATTATTTTAATCCAAAGTGGTAGTAAATATACTATAATACAAGCATAATTCTAGGCTACAATTACGGTAAGTAAATACACCTACCATATACAAAATATACATAATTATGACCAAATATCCTATTCTATTACACCCCCACAGTCGAAGCGGGAGGTTGGCATATGCTGAGACTATCCCGAAAGTCTTCAAATAGAACTAACGGAAGACTTTTTGTAAAAATATCGGCAATTGGATAGCGTGACAGGACATGTAAGACACGTACTTGTCCACGAGCAACCTTTTCGCAAACAAAGTGAATATCCAGCTCAATATGTATAGTGCGTTGATGTTGAAACGGATTCCCTGAGAGATAAATCGCATTAACATTATCACAATAAACCAACGTCGCCTTCGGAACCGGAAAGTGGAGCTCCAAAAGAAGGTTCCATAGCCAACAAGATTTAGACACCACATTGGCAACTCCTTGGTATTCTACTTTGGCACTGGATCTGGAAAAAGGTAGCTTGCCGTTTGGAGGACCAAGATCTCAAATTTTCCCCGAGAAATACACAATAACCAGACGTGGAACGTCTGATATCCGGACATCCACCACAATCAGCATCTGTATAATAAATAATAGTGGTTGTAGAAGACAGATATAAATGCAAGCCATGATCGAGAGTGCCCTGAATATAGCGGACAATGTGTTTGAGAGCATGCATGTGATCCCCATCAGGTTATGCATGAATAGACAAACATGTTACACAATATAAGATATGTCGGGGCTCGTAAAAGTAAGATATTGCAGGGCACCTGCAAAGCTGCGGTAATGTGATAGATCGGTATATGGTTTGCTGGAAGAAGCACTCAGCTTTGGTTTAGTATCAACTGAAGTGGTAGACGGCTTACACGAGGATATGCCAGCTCGTTCAACGATCACTTCTGCATACTTCTTTTGAGACAAAAATAAACCACATGCATGACGTGTTACAGCTATCCCCAACAATTAACTTAGTGGCCCTAGATCTTTCATTGCAAATTCTGAGCCAATAAGTGACATGATAAACTTGCGCAGAGCATCAGATGAGGCCGTTAATAAAATATCATCCACATACAGAAGAATGTAAGCTATATCATTACCTTGACGGTATATGAATAGAGAATGATCTGACATGCTGTTAGAAAATCCAATATTAGAAACATAATCTGCAAACCTCTTGTACCAGGCCGAGGTGCTTGTTTGAGCCCATACAATAATTTCTTCACCAGGCACACATGATTAGGATAAGTGGGGTCTCTGTACCCCATGGACGGATACATGTACACCATTTCATTGAGTTCTCCATGCCGAAATGCATTTTTTACATCAAGCTGATAAAGCGGCCATGCCTTTGAAAGAGCCAGACTTAGTACCATGCGGATAGTAGCTAGTTTGACCACCGGACTGAAAGTCTCACTGCAGTTCACACCAACCTGTTGAGTTTTTCCATCACCTATAAGATGGGTTTTATGCCTCTCAAATGTACCGTCAGATTTTTCTTTATGACTAAAAATTCACATAGACCGAATCACATTAACATCAGAAAGACGAGGTACCAAATTACATGTCCTATTATTAATAAAAACATTAAATTCATAATCCATATCCATTTTCTAATTCGGGTCATTAAGACACAAGATTACGAGGAAATGGTGATTTGACAACATGTGCGTGAAAACCATATTTTTTGTTTGGTTTGAAAATCCCGTGTTGACTATGAGTAACTGGCCGTTGGGCCAGAATTGTAGGTGGTTGGATGGATGACCTGACACTAGGCTTGGTGGGTGACGTACTGCCCATGATTGGGCTTGGGATTGCTGGACCGCCACTGCCTAGTGGACTTTTAGGCAGTGGGCCGCCAGCGAGAGCCCAGCTAGGCTGGCAGCCACTAGGCTCGGCCAGGCAGGCCCAGTTGGCTGGACATGAGTAAAAAATAATTAGGCCGAGTCGCCCGAAATGATTGGGCTAGCCGAAATGGCTGGGCCCGATTGGGAAGCCAACTAGTGGACCAAATATGGGGGTATGCTATCATTATGAAATTCGTAGGTAGGAGGCACAGAACAATGCATTTTGGCAAAGGGAAAATTTGTTTCATAAAAAATGATGTGACGACTCACGATGATTTGACGGATATTCCAAAAAATACATGGAGTAGATCGTGGTTGAAGTTTATTGATGGTAGTGGAAGAAAAAAGAGGATATCATAAGCATATGAAAATCCGTAAATGAGAGTAGGATGGGTCCCTTAGGTATACAATTTTGAGAGGGGATTGGTAGGCTAACTATTTGCTCAGAAGTATGTTCAGAAGATAGGTTGACATTTGTAACGCATGATGCCAAAATGATGGTGGTAGATGTCGCACCCATTTTTTACCAATGGTCGGGACGCACGGGGCGTTTTCCCCGATTGTGATAAAAAATGCTATGCTAGAGGAGTCGCCACCTAATTATTCTACGGTGAATTAGGGCACCTATAAATATTAACCTAAATGCTAAAAAATGAACTCTGGTTAATGGTCTGCGAAACTATGAGATTCTGGGTAAGGGTTCTCTATTATCCCAAAGGAAAGGGGTTAGGCATCCTTTAAGATCCGCTAACTCGCAGTTATCCAGTCAAACTCAAGTTAATTGTTACGCTAAGAAAAAATGCATATTTTAAAAGTATAAAGTTTTAAAAAGATGTTGGAAGTAGTTAATAAAAAGATGCATTTTGACAACGTAAAATATTCTTGCAAAGATGATTGCAGTTTTGAGAAATAAATTTACAGCATAAAAATCCGAATAAGAGTATGATTGACATTGTTTATAAAATACATGTAAAGTTGATTTTGGATAAAAACATGCATTTGTGTTGCATTGTTTACAAAATACATGCAAAGTAATTTTTGGATAAAAATATGCATTTGTATTGCATTATTTACAAAATACATATAAAGTTGATTTTTTGAATAAAAGTATGCATTTGTAAGACATTGTTTATAAAATACATATATTTTGCAATTGATAGTAAAGGATTCATTTATAATGCAAAGAAACATATTTTTTGTAATTGATAGTAAAAGAGAAAAGCAGTTTGTTTATAATGCAAAGAAATGATTTTTATGAAAGTCATTTTGAAATGCAAATTAGATAAAAAAAAATGAAACTTTATTTGCATGATTGATAACGCGAGTAAAAGATGATCAAATTGTTTTGAAAGTTTTAAACATGCATGACGAGCCTAAAATAAATAAGCTAGTCGCGGATTTCCAATTTTTAAACTACCCGAGCCTAAAATAAATAATCCAGCGACGGGTTTTGCAATTTTAAACTAACCTATTAATCTATCCATTCATAACCTAATTATTCTAAATAGTCTAATAATCACACAAACATTAAATAATTATTACAACCCGAAATAGATAAAATGAGCGGTATTTAAAGAGTAAATGAAGGCTGCGACTAGGGCGGATGACGATGTCATCCCGCCCTATTTGTTTAAAAGTTCAAGTGCGGAGAATGCAGTGAACGTGGATGTGGGTCTTCGTTTGACAAAGTTATAATGAGTCTCATAACGAGTCTCTTTGTTGCTCCCGATGCATTTCATATAACAAAAGAAAAGAAGAGGATTAGTAGACGAAACATGAAAATATAGACATAATAAAATATAAATAAATGATTCATCAAAAATAATATGTTGTTGGGGCTCAAATTTGATACACAAACATATATCTAAGTTCATGATTTTAAAATATGAAAATAGGTAAATATATAAATAGGTTACAAACATATGATTTTCAGACTTGAAGGAGGGAAACCAATCAACCCAATATGCGATAAACCCCATTAACATGTATTCATATTTATACATAAATAATATACAAGAGGATATACCCATCTTATACATCAAATTTACTAGGTATAATATATATATATATATATATATATATATATATATATATAAGTGAATGAACCCAAAAGAGACAATATGCAATATACAATGCAAGTATTTTTCTTTTTAACACTACTGCATACATTCCACCTAGCATTATCTGAGCGTGATTAAAGCATCAAAGATTCATTTCAAATTTTAAGGCATATGACCCTATTGACAGTCTATGTGATTTCTCTCCTAACACTAAAAATGATACAAAGGGGGGATGATTCATGATTTCACATTATAGAATTCAAGTTAGGCAATCATGGTTTAGTTAAGTGTCCTTTTATCCCACCTGTTTTATTTTATTCCTGTTTTGATGAGTTAACTGATATGCAAGTGTCCTAATATTTGCGACATGCTTAATGCTTACTTTAAATGCAAAGTCGTTTTGCGAAAATAAAATAACATAAAATATTAGGATAAAAACTATGATTATTATTTTAAAAGGCGAATGGTTGTAGAAATACGAATAATATATATATATTAAAATTATTTTGAGGGGTCAAAAATATTTAAAATTATAAATAAATTAAAAAAGATGGGACAAAATTGTGTGTCAACAGTAGAGAGGCATGTGCAAGTAAGGTTCGAACGATGTTGTTAATAGTTCGGATTTTTCTTTCTGCTTTTCCATTTTGAGATGAGGTATGTGGACACAAGAGACGAAAAGACAAACCATTCGTTTTGCAAAAATCTCAAAATGGCCCATTATCAAATTCTCTACCATTATCACATTGAATATTTTTAATGTCCCGTTCAAATTGAGTGCGGATGAATGCTCAAAAGGAGAGAAATGTGGAAAAAACTTGTGACTTTTTAGACAAAGGAAACGTCCACAAAAAGTTAGAGTAATCATCCAACAAAAAAAGATAATATTTATGGCCCGAAAAGCTCAAAATGGAAGATGTCCAATTATCACTATGGATAATATCAAAAGGCATAACAATGCAAGAATTAGAAGCAACAAAAGGCAATTTAACATGTTTTTCAAGCGGACATGAACGACATACATGAGAATTACAAGGTCTAGTACATGAAATAAATTTATTTTGTCTAAGGGAGGCAAAAACAGATGCTCCCGGATGACCCAAACGTTCATGCCATAAAGACGGAGCTAAAACAGCAAAAGTGGATGGTGTGGCTTGATGTGTGGTTGTGGTGATTAGATAAAGATCGCCCCGACTATCACATCTCATTAGGCGCATCCATGTTTGAAAATCCTTCACGAAAAACCCAAAATGATCAAATTCAACGGAAATCCAATTGTCAGAAGTAAATTTTCTAATTGAAATCAAGTTTTTAATTAATTGAGTAGCATGAATGACATTTTTTAAAGTTAACGGTGGATTCGGGGGAGATAAGTTTGTAGTACCATAGCCACGAATTGAAATTGAATGACTATTTCCGATAATTATACCACGATTACTGCTCAAATTAAAATAGGACAAGCGATTACCTTGTAAGGACGTTAAATGAGACGTTTCACCGGTGTACATGTACCAATTTGCGTTGGGCGGATTAAGTCCAAAAGTGTGCATTGCGGCCTCGATGTCGGTCGGAGTCGCCACTACCGAGTGGGCCTACTGCCACTGTTCGATAGTGGCCCAAGAATACCAGACTGCCAAAAATTGGGACTGGATTGCTATTGTTGGGTTGCTGGCCGAGACATGGGCCTAGCCCAATTTCCAGAGGGAAAGAGCCAGGGAGGCACGACCCACGGTGCCGGTCCACTACCCCACTAGGCCCTCGGCTGTCACTGGGCCGGTTGTTGCTACTGGCCACCACCCCTGCTGCCACTGCCGCCGCCTCTGCCACATCAGTGACCACCGCCCTTGCCACCATCGCGTTTTTTACCCACATTACCACTATTTTATCCCTTTTGGAATGATTTGGCGGCAAATTTTCAAATTGTGAAGAACTATCATCGGACGGAGCGGCGACCATGGCGAAATTCGACACAGTGACTGTCTTCTTGAAAAAATCTGCTTCTTATAGGATGAGCATAGAACATGCTTGGTAAAATGGCGGAAGATGATTGCTTTGGCGGATGAGCGTACCCAACCCCACTATATGCGTCGGTAAGACCGGCAACCATTTGTAAAATAAGTCAATTGTTAGTTACTGGCGCCCCGACCTTCTTGAGTTGGTCTGACAAAACCTTGAGCCGTTGACAATATACGGAGGCATTGGGAAAATCCGTCATGTCGGTGGTAGAGAATTCTTGCTCAAGAGTAATAGCCCAGAAATGTTTGTTATCTTGGAATATGTCACATAAGCGATCCCAAGCCTTCATTATCGTGGAGTCGGGTTCAAGAATCGTATGCAACAAATCACTCGAAATTGTGGCATAGATCCACTGGAGGACCGTCGCATCAAGGGTCAACTATAATTCCTTCTCATCTTCGATTTTCGGCACCTTCTCCTTGCCTTTTTATGGCGGAATTATGTGATGTATAACCCGGTATGAGCGACAATGAGTTTTAAAAATCTCCACCTATGTCGCATAATGGACGTTTTCCATCTCAAGTGTGATGGAGATATGAGATTTGATGTTGGAGACAACTAGGGCTTGATGAAAATTGGATTTCGAGTCAGACATAGATGTCGGAAGAGAAGGAGATGGCCGGTGGCGCACAAGGAAGGAGGCGGCGACGGTGAATAGAAAAAAAATTAGGGTTTGGGAACTTTTCCTAAAATTTGATATCATGTAAGAAATATTCTTCCTTAATTATTTTAATCCAAAGTGGTAGTAAATATACTATAATACAAGCATAAACTTAGGCTACAATTACGGTAAGTAATGATTAAATATACATCTACCATATACAAAATATACATAATTATGACAGAATATCCTATTATATCATTCTTGTATCTAGACCTGTCCGTCGGGTCGGGGACCCGCCTGGCCCGGCCCGACCCGAAAAAATCAGGGCCAGGGTCAACTTATATCTGACCCATGAAACACCTGACCCAAAAAGCAAGGACCCGATCAGGGTCAGGGTCGGGCCAGGGTCAGAATTTTTTACCCATCTGACCCGGTCCGATCCGACTCGACCAGTGACCCGACTCCGACCCGTTCATATTATTTTTTATTTTATTAATATTTATTTAAGGTATATTTTTAAAGGTGATTGTGATTTTAGAGTCAAAAGTTTGATCATACTATGTCTGTGTAATAAACTGAAATATATCTAAATTCTCTTTGGTTTAATCCCAATATATTATTATTTTCCTTTGCAAAGTGACAATGAAATACAAATATGAGTTTAACAGATACTTTATTACGAAATTCTATGAACTGTTTATATATTTTACTCCCAGTTTGTGCACTTAAAAGATTATAATTAATAATTTTAATAACTAATATAGGTGAAGGGACAAACGAAGAAGAATCTTTTCGTTACTAATATGATTTGACTATTTTTTCGTTACTAATATGTTCATTTGTATAGTAAATTTTATTAACACCTTAAAAAATAAGTAATAAATTTTAAAGTTGAATGCCTTTTATGTGATAAAAGATATAGAAAAATGATTTTGTGTGATAAACATTAAAGTTAGACGACTGTTATTTTAATAAAAAAATATTTTTATTTTGTTTTGTAGAGCGGGTCAGAACCGACCCGTGACCCATGGGTCCTCGAAGGGTCACGGCCAGGGTCAAAATTTTTTTACAAAAATAGAGTCAGAATTGAACAAATAGAAAAAAAGTCACTTGATTCGACCCTGACCGGACCAGAGCTTTGGACATATCTACTTGTATCTCTTTCTTTGACCTTCATTTTACCTCTTGTCTACATTTTTTCTATTGGTCCTCTTCTCTGACTGTCCTTACTGTAAATGTCAGGTTGGCCTGGGGAAAAAAGAAGTGGGACAATGGCTTTTTTTGGGGGGGGGGGGATTGTGAGGGTAGGGGTGGAGGATATTTGACACATGTTCTATGGTCTCAGATCTTGTGTTCCAAGTGTTACAACTGTTAAAACATTTGGATCAAACAACCATAATATCACTATTATGTGATGCAAAATAGGTGTGGTTGACATAGGAACATGATTTTCAGAAGGAACAAAAATCAAGACCGTGAAAGCAAAAACTAAAAATCTTGGTGAGTGTGTGACAACTATGGTAATAGTGGCACATCAATATCAAAGGTTTTCTTTCATTTGTTTTTCCACATCTTGTGGTCCTAACTCAGAATTTTTTACTGAAATGGGAGATTTTTGGGACAAATCCAATAAAGGGTTTGTCAAAATTCTTGTAACATAAATAGTGAAAATGCACACACAATAGAACATCTTCAGTGTGCAGTTTTGATGTTTAAAAATAGACGATCTATTAAATTTATGTACACTGAAGGTGCATTGTTATTCATGAGCCTTCATTTTTTAAGGAAATGCTCATTCACTTTAGAGCACATTCAGTTTAAATTTTAACATCTTAAGAATATAAAAAGTAAGACCAATTTTTAAGAGCCTAAAGGCTCATGGGCATACAAACACCTGCAGTGAAATTTTAAAGTAATCCTTTTTATTTATCTTCTCCATATACGAAAAAAATTAGAAAACCCTTCCCCACCAACGGTCCCTCCACTGTACTTTCCCCACCAACGGTCCCTCCACTGTACTTTCCCCACCAGCGATCCCCCACCTTCCCCAATCCCCACCATTGTAGAAGCATCTTTAAAGATAATTTTTTGCTTTTATTTTTATTTATTTATTTATAGTTTATTTCTTTTCTAATCGGTTGATTGTTTCACTATATAATGCTTTTATTTCTTTGAAAAGTTGTGTTTGTCTCTCCCAGGAAAGTGTACAACATATTCAAGCATTTTTGTGAGGTTGCATTTGAACAATCAAGCAACACTAGCCTAGATTAACAAACAAATAAACCCACAAAAAAGATAAACGTATCACTAAATTTTATCTCAAATAACTAGGTTACCATTCACCAATTACATGTCAACAAATTTCAAAATAGGGACATATGTTAATGATAGGACAAGAAAGAAATAGGCTAACTGTGAAATATCGAGAACTTTTTTTTCTTGAAATTTCTGTTTGATGATTCTGAAGTTCCTCTAAAATAGATTTTTAGAGAAAACCTTGCCGATTCCTTGAAATTTATATACTTATAGAGGAATTAGTATTTTTTTTTGTATATATTGTCTAGTAGTTTTTAATTTAACATCGATAGAAAGTGGATGAAAGTTGATGCGCTAAAGCAGTAAATATATATATATATATATATATAAAATCATTTAACATATATTTTATTGGAAATTTACTAAAGGTAGAATTAAACATATCCCATTAATTTATGACTCAAATAATTGGGGCCCGCACGTCGTAAACGTCGTTTTCACACACGTGCACACGTAGTGCTAAGTATCGCAAATTTCATTAGTGAAAGAGATATTGGTACGTATGTAATACATTTGAGACATAGAATTATGGACGGTTATTGGTCAAATGACAAAGTATTCCACGTTGGTAAACGAATGAAGAAGTGTACGAAGTGTAGGATGAAACAAGTCGAAAGTCGCCGTGGAGCCGTGAAGGGCCACGACGCTCGGCGTCAGAGCGCCGCGGCGCCTCCTAGGCAGCGCTGCTGCGCTAATTGGTTGGCCAGTCACTGGAGCCGCGACGCTAATTCACAGCGCCATAACGCTTCGGAGGCAAAAAACTGCGACGGAAAGTTGGAAAGATCTGACCTTTGGGTTGGTTTTGGAGTATTGATTCTCCATTACTTGGCACATGAATTCAGCCATTATTTAGCTGAATGTAACCCCTCAATCAAGTGTCATTACATGCTATTGAAGGTCATTAGTTGGCTAGTTGAGGGGACTTTTTCTTACACTATAAATTGAGGCATTTGGCTCAATTGAAGAACACACTCAACACTTAGAAAATACTCCATATTTTCTGAATTCATCTTCTTCCTCTCTAGCAAAGTTACTATACTCAAAGCTCTTCAAGAGTAACACTTGAGTTTCCTTTGTTCAATTGTTAAGTTGTTGTTGTATCTTGGGAGACTATTGCTCGATAACGTAAAAAGGAGATATACGGGGCAATCTTGTCTTAAAGAAAGAGTGTCATCACTCGACTTAGCAAATCACACAAGCAATCGATTAAGTTCTTGATTTCCAGTTTATTGTAATAATTAGTTTATCCTTTCTTGCTAATGTAATAGTTACTTACTTCCCGTTCTCTACAACAATTGTACCCCAATAATTTTAAGACAAGATCTGTTGTAAGTACGTTAGAAAGATGACTGGAAGAGATCAAACTGCTTCTGATTCTGTTGTTGCTGCTGCTCAAGGCAATCTCTCTGCCTTTCCCACTGTTCAAGGCACACCTAATGCCTTTCCGGTTGCTCAAGACTCATCCAACGCCTTTACTGCCGCTCAAGGGACCGTTGTCGTTCCTCCATCCGCTGGATTTCACTATGAACACCCTGAAAAGTTCAAGGGCACAAACTTCAAGAGATGGCAACAAAAGATGTTATTCTATCTGACTGTTATGGGAATGACACATTTTCTAACAGAAGATCCTCCACAAGCTGGAGATGAAATGGACCCTTCGCCTTCTGAAACGGCTGAAGGGGGCCTAGGTATCCATGTCATTAATGACATGAAGATGGTTCTTGATGCATGGAGTTATAGTGATTTCATGTGTAAGAATTACATATTGAACTGCTTGTCAAACCATTTCTACACGGTGTATTCCACTGTAGGCACTGCCAAAGAGTTGTGGGAGAAGATGCAAAAAAGTACAACGCACAAGATGCAGGTACTAAGAAATTCATCGTTGGGACATTTCTAAAATTTCAAATGGTAGATAGTAAAACAGTGATGTCCCAAGTCCAGAAATTCCAAATGATTCTACATTACCTGGATTTGGAAGGAATGAAACCAAATGAGCAGTTTTTGGTTGCATCACTGATTGAAAAGTTACCTCCTTCATGGAATGAGTTTATGAGTTACTTAAAACTCAAGACAAAGGAAATGACATTTGAAGAACTTATTATCAAACTCCAAATTCAGGAAGATAATAAGAAGGCCTTGCCTATGGGTAAACAAACCGCTGAGGCAAAGGCAAATCTGGCTGAGGCCAAAGGGAACCTAAGCAAGAAGCGCAAGTTCCAGAAAGACGGCAAAACTCAAGCAGTGGAGAAGTTCAAAGGAAACTGTCACCACTGTGGGAAACCTGGTCATATGATCAAGGACTGCCGCAAGATCAAGACTGAGCAACAAGAGAAGGCCAAGGCTAAAGGCAAGACACAGGTTAACGTCGTCAAAGAAAAGTTTATGGATGACATGATTGAGGAGTTCTCAGCGGTGGTGCTAGAAGCAAACCTTGTTGAGAATCCTATGCAATGGTGGATGGACACATGTGCTACAAGACACATCTGTTCCAATAGATATGCCTTCTCCACTTATACAACGGTTACAAACAGGAAGCTATTCATGGGCAACAACGCTTACTCTGACGTGCTGGGGGTAAGAAAGGTAGTCCTGAAGATGACTTCTGAAAAAGAGCTCACTCTGAAGGAAGTGATTTATGTTCCTGAGATTAGAAGAAATTTAATTTCAGGTCATTTATTGGTTAATGCTGGTTTAGGCTAGTATTTGAGTCCAATAAATTTGTAGTCACTAAGAATGGAACGTTTGTGGGAAGAGGATTCTTCTGTGAAGATCTCTTCAAAGTTAACGCCATATCTGTACTATGTACAAGCAATAATATTGAAGTTTCTTCTTACTTGCTTGAGTCCTCTAATTTATGGCATCATAGATTAGGTCATGTCAACTACAAGTCCATCCAAAGGTTGGTTAAGTTGGAGTTGTTGTCGTCTATCGATGTAAACCCTCAATATAAGTGTGAGGTGTGCGTAGAGGCAAAACTCACAAAGCTTCCTTTTCGATCCGTCGAAAGGAATATCGCTCCTCTAGAACTTATTCACACAGATATATGTGATTTGAAGTTTGCACAAACTAGGGAGGAACAAGTACTTTGTGATATTCATTGATGATAGCACAAGGTATTGTTACCTTTACTTGTTGAAAAGTAAGGATGAAGCCTTTAAAGCGTTCCGACGTTACAAAGCAGAAGTTGAGAACCAACTAAGCATGTGAATTAAATCCATTCATAGCGATAGAGGGGGAAAATATGTAACGTCATTTGAGGAATATTGTGCCCAATCAAGCATTGTTCATCAAACGACGGCTCCATACTCACCTCAATTAATCGTGTGGCGGAACGTAAGAACCGCACATTGAAGGAAATGATGAATGCCTTGCTCATCACTTCCTGTCTTCCCCAAAATATTTGGGGAGAAGTTGTCCTTACCGCTAATACGATTCTTAACAGAGTCCCACATAAGGGTAAGGACAAAACTCCATATGAATCATGAAAAGGAAAGAAACCCACCTATAAATATTTAAAGATGTGGGGTTGTCTGGCAAAGGTCGAAGTACCCAAGCCAAAGGAGGTCAAGATTGGGCCTAAGACTGTAGATTGCATATTCATCGGATATGCAAATAACAGTAGTGCTTATCACTTCTTAGTGCATAAGTCAGATATTCCAGATATCCACAGGGGTACAAGTAATGCACAATTCTTTGAAGATACCTTTCCGAGAAAGGAAAAAGACACAACCTCTCGCAAATGAAGTTATGAACAAAGCTCTCAGGAAAGGAGAGTCGTTGACGGCCCAGATCTAGATGGTTCAAATCTAGTAGATCTCGAAGTGGCTGAATATCCAGAATCTAGTGTTCCAGATTCTCAAAACTTGGAGACTCCAGAGATGGAACTAAGGCAAAGTAAAAGGGCCAGGAATGATAAATCCTTCGGTCCTGACTTTGTAGCTTATATGGTTGATGATGAACCAAGGACAATTGCTGAAGCATTGTCAACTCTAAAGGCACCGCTCTGAAAAGAAGATATTGAGAGTGAAATAGGCTTCATTCTGCATAACCATACTTGGGAGTTGGTTGATCTTCCTCCGAGAAATAAATCGTTAGGTTGTAAATAGATACTCAAACGGAAGTATAAAGTAGATGGGTCTATAGATAAGTACAAGGCCAGTTTGGTAGTCAAGGGTTATCGGCAAAAGGAAGGCCTTGACTATTTTGACACGTACTCCCCGATGTCTAGGATGACGTCCATACGAGTATTCATTGCAATCGCAGCGTTGCGTGACCTTGAGATACATCAAATGGATGTCAAGACAGCCTTCCTAAATGGTGATTTGTAAGAAGAAATTTATATGGACCAACCCGAGGGGTATGTGTTTCAAGGGCAAGAGAAGAAAGTCTATCGGCTTGTCAAATCTCTGTGAGGGCTGAAACAAGCCCCGAAGTAATGGCACGAAAAATTTGATAGTACTCTACTATCGAAGGGTTTCACCATTAATGAGTGTGATATATGTGTCTACATGAAAGGTAACTCTGACTCGTTCGTTATGATATGCATGTATGTAGGCGATATGTTGATCACAGGGAGCAGTCCTAGCATAATTCTAGAGACTAAGAACATGCTGAAACAATACTTCGACATGAAGGATATGAGTATCGCAGATGTCATCTTAGGGATAAAAATCTCTAAGACGTCTGACGGACTGGTCCTATCTCAGTCTCACTACATCAAGGATGTTTTGAGAAAGTTCAAGATGTTTGACAATTCGCCTATAAAGTCACCAATGGATAGAATCAAAAGCTTGATAAAAATCGTGGTGCACCCATATGCCAGGAGCAATATGCATATGTGATTGGTAGTTTGATGTACATAACAAACTGCACCCGACCTGATATTGCTTATGCAATCAACAAATTAGCTAGGTTTACCCATAATCCGAGTAATGATCACTGGAAGGCGTTGAATCGGGTACTACAATACCTGAAATACACACTAACCTAGGGGTTGCATTATTCGAGATATCCAGTTATACTAGAGGGGTACAGTGATGCAAACTGGATATGTGACATAGAGAACACCAAGTCCACCAGTGGGTATGTATTTACAATTGATGGTGGGGCTGTGTCTTGGAAATCCTCTAAGCAAACTTGTATCGCCCTATCCACGATGGAATCAGAGTTTATCGCTTTAGACAAAGCAGGAGAAGAAGCTGAGTGGCTTCATGACTTCTTAGAGGATGTTCCTTGTTGAAACAAACCCGTACCTTCCGTAATGATCCACTGCGACAGCCAGTCGGCTCTAGGAAGGGCACATAATTCTATGTACAATGGCAAGTCTCGTCATATTTGACGGAGGCATAAGACCGTTAGGCAGCTGATCACCACAGTTATAATATCCATTGATTACATAAAGTCAAAGGATAACATAGCAGACCCGCTGACAAAGGGCTTACCCAAAGATCAGATGTTTTGCCTGTCTAGGGGAATGGGCTTAAAACCCAAGGTATAAGGACCAATACGGTAGTAACCCAACCTTACTGACTGGAGATCCCAGGAATTAGGTTCAATGAGAAAACTAAGCTGTAAAGGTTCAATTGATCGCTTCGGTGGAAGCATGAGCACTTCGGATAGTGATTTCTGTAAAGAATAACCAAATCCAAAGCCGTTCCCGCGATATACTATAAGTGCTATCTGCAGTGTGGGTAAAGGTTAAGTTTCCAAAACCTTTAATGATCCTCACCGGTTGAGCTTAGGTTTGGAGAAACTTTTAATGATTCCTAACACTTGTAAAATGGGGTAGGGGTGGCCAGTGGGCCGGGCTCGGGACGGGCGGGGCGGGTTTGGCGGGATCGGGTCGGGGTGGGGGAAAAGGGTGGGATCGGGATATGCGGGATTTGCCGTAGTCCAGTCCCGATCCCGTCAGAATCGGGTCGGATTGGGATCCCGCGCGTTTTTTTTTTACTTAATTTAAAAAATAACATATATATATAAAAAACTCAATAATTAAACAAGATAGTGTAATAAAAAATCACAATGCTGTTTTTATGCTTCTTTTATTATTTAATAGACATATGGTTTTTTTGTAATAGAAATACAATTGTCAAAATTGCAACTTTGTGGTGTTGTTCAAAAGGTGCAAATTACATAGTAAAATTGCAATTTAAAAAATTACATTCTGAAAAAAACCTGTTATAGTTTCTTGATAATTTCCTGTGGTTCTTCGGTTGGAATTGGTATTTGTTGGTCAAATTGATCCACGTCGCTTCCACCACATTCAGATAAGATTTCGTTATAGTTTTCGTCTTCTTCTTCGTTGATCTCCGGTTGATCGCACTTTCTCCGCTCCATTCGTATTCAATCTCTGAATAATACTAGAATCTCCAAGATGTCTCCGGCTAATGAGTGTCTGTTGTCTCCTATTTGATATCTGCCGGCAGAAAATGCGCTTTCAGATGCAGTTGATGACGCTTGAATGTTCAAAACATCTCGGGCCATCATTGAAAGTGTCGGAAAGGTCTTCTCATTCCCCCTCCAGTATTTCAGCAAGTCTTCACGTCCTTCTTCATTGAGAACTGCTTGGTACGGTACAGAACCCTGCAAAACAAAAATATCAAACTCGTTAATTTGGTTAGTAGCGGTACGATCGCACATTCTATTTCTGAGGCTTTCAATACTAGCCGCAGAAACAACATGTCTTTTGTGAGGTTGTGTTGAAGAAGAAGAAGATGGTATGGAAGCCGGTAGGTTACTAGCACTTTCTTGTTGGTAAAACCTATATACTTTTTACATTGGTCTTCTACGATAGACAACACTTCTTCTTTAGTTTGTTCAATAGTTGGTGGATGATTTGGATTTTTGGGACTTGGAGGTGATAGTACTTCTATACAATCGTAAATAGTTTCAATAAGTGATTTAGTACCATTTATTTTAATAGTCAGATTTAATACAACACCAATAATATAAATAGTGGGAATAGAAATAAAATATTTTTTTATTTTGATAAACATTTTTTAATAGATGCCATATAAGCTGGTTTTCCATATATTCACTAAGTAATAAAAATATTAGAGCTATATAAAATAACATAGTTGAAATAGTAGGATAATATATACCGGAAAATTCTTTTGTTGCTTGAAACAATTTCTCCAAAAATACAATAAGTTCGAAAATTTTTACCCAGTCGCTATCTACAACCATATCAGCTGGATTTTGATTCTGAGAGTTAAAAAAAATAAAGTTATAGGTTTTCTATAGTCATAAGCAACAAGTAGTTGCTCGTATAAAGAATTTCACCTAGTGGGTACTTCTTCTGGAATTTTTCTATAAGGTAGTTGACAATCGTGACAAGTTTTTTTATATTCTTTTATTCGTTGTATTCTATTATTTTTAAAAATAAAGTTTATAGCAAATTATATTTTACTAAGAATGTCTTCAAAAAGTGATAGACCATCCTTTACAATTAAGTTATATATATGGCACGCGCATTTTATATGAAAATGATAGTGTTAAACTATTTTTTAAAATTGTAATAGCGTAATTGTTAGAAGAAGCGTTATCTAATGTAATAGTCATAATTTTATCAGTTATTCCGTAATAATCGCACACTTGATAAATATTTTCTGCAATAAAAGTACCAGTGTGCCTATCATATATATATCTATACGCTAAGATACGTTTTTGCATAGACCATTTATAATCTATCCAATGACAAGTTACCGTTAAATAATCATGGTCGTTAGTGCTACGACCTATATCAGAAGTGATAGCCACTTTGCCATTAAAATGATATAATGAATAACGTAAATACTGTTGATATTCATGTGCGAATTTAAATACATCTCTCTTAACAGTTGATCTAGGAAAATCGTTAAAAGCAGGATTATACATATCTCTAATGTAATGAATAAAATCGGGAGATGATGGAAATGAAAAAGGCAAACCCACCACAACAACTAATTTTGATATTGCTTTCCTATCTCTATGTTTATTGTATTTAGGGCCTACAATTTACCCCGTCATAGGGTTAATTTGACCCTGTACTTGGTCTGGGACAAAATCAGTATGTGAACCTTGTCCCGATGGAGCGGACGTTTGCGTACCCGATTTTGAAGCCTCGTATTGGGCATACCTAGCTGGATGAGCCCTTACTACGTGTCTCATTAAACCCCCCCTCCCCCCCCCCCCGGTCCCACTGTGACCTTCTCCAGTTTTAAAGTTTAAAACATCTTTACAAATTTTACATCCAGCTACTTGATTCTCTACGTCCCTATCAAAAAATATCCATGCATCTGATTTTAATGGTCGTTTTGCTGGACCTCGTCTCATACTAGGGGGAATAAGAGGCATTTCAGTTGAAGGTGCACTAGTGAGTGCGTTTTCATCTACATTAGTGGGTGTATCATCGTCTAAATTAAAGTCTTCTTGAGTTCCAGAAAATAGCTCCTATCTAAATATAATGGTATTGTAGAAAAATGTTCAGTATCAACAAAATCATCCTGTGTAGGAATATGATTCTATCTAGAAATAGGACCCTTGCCCTTGTTGCCCCTACTAGAAGAAGCATGACCCCTACCCGTAATCATACGTTTAAATCCTTCCATTATAAATTTATAATTATACTAATAAATAACTAAAGTAAATGAAATTAAGTGCGCTAAATAAAATAAACAGACAATAATAATTTAATGAAGGAACTAATGTATCAAATGCAGACGTAACGTCGACATGTAATCGAGAGGTTAAAAATTGAAACTTTGCTCGATGGAAGATCCTCAAGCTAGTTGCCAACTTTACTCCCGATTTCCAAATGAATAAATAAAATTGAATATTTAGTAGACAATGTAGAGATAGATTGAGTATTGAGAGATTAGAGAGATTGTAGGAAGATTTGTGAGAAAGATGAAGAGAAAATGAGGTATTTATAGTTGAAAAATTGGGTTAAAGTGTAAATATAATAACTTATAGGTTAAAAATAAATATTAAGGGGGCAGGAGGCCAAAAATGGTCGTTGCATAATGGCCAAAATGTAAAATGGTCGTTGGTGCAATGTATTTTTGCAAAAGGAGGGGTTTCGTGCGGGATCGGGTCGGGACATGCTGGCCGGGACGGGTCGGGACAGGCGGGCTGGGACGGGTCGAGACGAGAGCATGTCCCGTCCCAGTTCAAGTCCCGTTACTGCGATTTTTTTTAAATTGTCAGGTTCGGGGAGGGACCGGGGCGGTGTCGGGGTGGGATCGGGCTGACCCGGTCCACTAGCCAGCCATAAAATGGGGTATAGCAACAACTTCCCTTACTCTATTCTTCGTAATGTGTTGGTACCGTTGACTTGGTCTACACTAAACACTGACGGTTCAAGACATCACGTTCACCGCGCAATAAGTAAGTCCGATGGTATTCAACTATGGAAGGTTCAAAGCGTATGCTACCTATCCAGATGCAACATCAGTCTGCTAAAAGATTGCTGGAAAAGGCACCAAGTGTGTGCGCCAAAATCTATTTCAAGAGGGGATTGTTGGAAATTTACTAAATGTGGAATTAAGTATATCCCATTAATTTATGACTCAAACAATTGGGGTCTGCACGTCGAAAATGTCATTTTCACACACGTGCACACGTAGTGCCAAGTATCGCAAATTTTATTAGTGAAAGAGATATTGGTACGTATGTAATACGTTTGAGACATAGAATTATGGACGGTTATTGGCCAAATGAAAAAGTATTCCACGTTGGTAAACGAAGGAAGAAGTGTAAGATGAAACGAGTCGGAAGTCGCCGCGGCGCTAATTGGTTGGCCAGTCACTGGAGCCGCGGCACCACGACGCTAATTCACAGAGTCGCGGCGCTTCGGAGGCAGAAAGCTGCGACGGAAAATTGGAAAGATCTGACTTTTGGGCTAGTTTTGGAGCATTGATTTTCCATTACTTGGCACATGAATTCAGCCATTATTTGGCTGAATGTAACCCCTCAATCAAGTGTCATTACATGACTATTGAAGGCTGTTAGTTGGCTAGTTGAGGGGACTTCTCCTTACACTATAAATTGAGGCCTTTGGCTCAATTGAATAACACACTCAACACTTAGAAAATACTCCAGATTTTCTGAATTCATCTTCTTCCTCTCTAGCAAAGTTACTATACTCAAAGTTCTTCAAGAGTAACACCTGAGTTTTCTTTGCTCAATTGTTAAGTTGATGTTGTATCTTGGGAGACTATTGCTCGATAACGTAAAAAGGAGATATACAGGGCAATCTTGTCTTAAAGACAGAGTATCATCACTCGACTCAGCAAAATCACACAAGCAGAATTGTTAAGTTCTTGATTTTCAGTTTATTGTAATATTTAGTTTATCCTTTCTTGCTATTGTAATAGTTACTTACTTTCCGTTCCCTACAGCAATTGTATCCCAACATATTTGTAAGTCTTATGGAGTCACATACAGTTCATCCCGGTCCATTTAATCCGTGTGTCTTTATAGGATAAGTTGATCATCGCAGCGAGCACATCTGGAACAATGAGCCTTTCTACAAAGTTTGGAATACTCATGGACAAGAACACACTTTCATTGTACATAAATTTAACGGATCATCTGTTTTAGACGTAAAAACCGCACACTGAAAGAGCTCTACGATGCCTGCGTTTTCACCATTTATGTCACAAGAATTCTGACAAACTCATCTGTTGAATTTGTCCCAAAAAGTATCCAATTTCAGTAAAAAAGTTCCACAACTCATAAGCACACTGCCCAAGTGCCTTTTAGTTGTAGGTATAAATGCATATAATATGTGATCATGTATCTATGTAAGTAGACAAAAGTGGGGTTGAGATTTGGAGACTAAAAGAGGCTTGTGGTTGAACTTGAATGTACTTGATAAACATCATTTTCAATAATAATAATAATAATAATAATAATAATAATAATAATAATAATAATAATAATAATAATAATAATAATAATATGACAAAAACTCAATCAGTGAGCAGTAAGAAAGAAGTAAATAAAGAAAGTATAAAACAAAAGAAAAAGAGAAAATGGGTAAAAAGCCAAAGAAAGAAGACTATAAAATGACTCTTATCCAAACCTTTTGATTTTTAAAAAGAATGTCCTCTCCATTTTCTCCTAACTTTTCAATGCTTTCACACTACTCTCATAAATCTTTTTACCTACACCACCATAATCACTTCATTATACTTTATAACCCCCTAAGTAATCCCTTCCCTCCACCCATTAAAGAAGTAGAAAGAGTACGTTGAAGGAAAAACAAAAGCCGAATACAATGACGGCTCCTTGAACTTGTTTCTAAATTTTATTTAGACAATTGAATTATATTTTTTTTAATTGAAAATATATGATAAAATATTTTTATTAAACATTTATACCTCAAATTTTGAAAATAACTTTTACGCTAATTCTCAATCGTCCATTACATCACATGAGATACGTCACCTCATTTAATATAAACATCAGCACCAATTCAAGCAGACCTGAAGTTTACGGCTTATTGAGATCAATGATTATAATTAAATAAAATGACATATTTTAAATAATAACAACAACAACATACTCAGTGAAACTTCACATCGTGAATCTGAGGAAGGTAGAGTGTACACAGACCTTACCTCCACATATTTTAAATATTTAACTTATTTAAGTACTCGACGCTTAGCTCAAATTTCTATATATTAGAAGCATTGGTTTCAACATGTTAGTTTTTGGGCATTAAATGAAAATTTTAAGGATATTTTAGTCTTTTGAAACATTTTGCAAGATTAGCTTGCTTAGGAAATTTGTCTTCTTTGCTTCTTTGGTTGGACCTTAAAAAACAACAACAAAAAGAAGTCCATCCTTTTCTATTAAATTACATATTATTCCCAATATTGTAGAGGTCACCTGAATATGGTGGGGCCCGTTGGATCATCAATATCTTTCATATTGCCGGTAGATATAGCAGACTTGCTTCTGAAAGTTGGAATATACTCCAAATTTTATTTTTTTCATCAACAAAATAAAGTAAAGCGTTAGTTACTTAATTCCCCCTTAATTTTCATTAGTATTCTGCGAAAGTTCCCAAACAAACCTAGAAATTCCTCTGTATATTTCCCATTTGAATATGGTGAATGGTATATACAGATTCAGACCCAAGTTTATATAAGAGTGTGTAAATTTATTATAATTAAGTGACTTAATGAGGTAATATTTATATTATTTAATTAATTACAATTAAATATTAAAAATTTATGTACAAACTCTAAACACATGTCACATGCTCTCTTTCTTTTTTACTTGACCCTTATATTAATTTTTTTTATTTGTCATTTTTGACAAATCAAGATATATTTATTATTTTCTTTCACCATTACCTTTGTCATTAAGTAATTGCATACTAATAGTCGAACTTAGAGTTTTCAAAGTATAATTAATAAGGTTAATTTAATAAAATAAACTCATAATAAATATTTTCTTAAGAATAGTGTCAAAGTCAACATAAGACAAGTAAAAAGAAATGAAATGAGTATTTGTTAACTTTATATGAATATATGCGCATAAGGTTTTACATTTGTGAGGGGTAAACATAATGCACTATTAAATAACGTCTAATAGTTTATTGTTTTTATATGCTAGGAGAACATGCCAATTGATTAAGTCTAATACTCCTATGAGTTATTGTTTATTACATATAATAAAAGTATAAAACTCAATATTGAGTTTCATGAACTTATCAGAGTTTATATTCTAAAAAAATTATTAACATGAAAAAAGATAAGAATTTATGACATTTTTTTGTCTGAAAGTAAAAAAATGGTTATTTTATTCAGCTAACAAATGCTTTTATGATTCGTGTAAGTTGTTCAATCTCCTACTCTTTAGCTTAGGACTTTAGGTTATATTTTTATCTTTTTTTTACTAGCAAAAAGCACGAGTTAAGTTGAGAAACACAATTCAAGAAAAGAGTAGAAAACGTAACAAATGCACACACATGGATATATATAGAAAGAAATAATCTCTTAATTATTTTTATCAATTAAAAAATTATATATACAAATTATATATTTTCATAATAGGAGAATCTTATTCATATTCTATTTCTAAAACCTTATTATACTTGGATACTAACTATACATTTATGGTAATACAATTATTATGGTAAGTGTACAATACTAATTACATTATAATATTATCTAAACTAGGATATCAAAATATCTATATACACGGTACAAAAAGGGGCTGAAACCCGAGAGCTTTCCAAGAGACAATATACACAATATACACATGTATATTGTGTGTATATTTAACACACCCCCGCAGTCATAGCGGACGGTCTTCGAACGCTGAGACTGTCCCTAAAATCTTCAAAAATGAGAAGACCATTTGTAAAGATGTATGCAATTTGATATTGTGATGGGACATGACAGGCGCGTACCTGGCCCCGAGCAACCTTTTCGCCGATAAAGTAAATGTCCATCTCGATATGCTTAGTGCGTTGGTGCTGAACCGGATTACCAGAAAGGTAGATGACACTAATATTATCGCAATAAACTAAGGTTGCCTTCTGAATGGGACAATGAAGCTCCAAAAGCAAATTATGTAACCAACATGATTTCTAGACCACATTAGCTACCCCTCGATATTCAGCTTCGGCACTTGAGCGGGATAGATAATTGTGGTGGATGGGAATAACCGATAACATAAACACCCAAAAATCTGACGATGTGAATATGACGGAATTTTATTATATAAAATTTGAAGAGGGGAATAATATGTCAAACCTTTGGAAGAAATTATGTTAAGGAGATATGTAGTCATTAGGAGAGCATGATGCCAAAAAGATGGGGTACGGAAGCATGAATTAATAACGTTCGGACAATGTTATTTATGGAACAAATTTTACGTTCGGCTTTCCCATTTTGTGAAGACGTATGAGGACAAGAAAAATGAAAATTGATCCCTTTATTAGCACAGAATTCCCGAAACACTCCCATTGTCATATTCTTTGCCATTATCACATTGAATATTTTTTATTTCGAGGTCGAATTGGGTTCTAATGAATGCTCTAAATTTTAAGAAGATGGAAAAAACTTGAGATTTTTTCGCTATCAGAAACGTCCATAAAAACTTAGAGTAATCATCCAAAAACATAACATAATACCGATGACCCAAAGAACTAAGAACATGAGATGTCCATAAGTCGCTATGAATAATATCAAATGACATTAGAGTGTGAGATTTTGAGTCTACAAATGGCAACTTAACAATTTTTCCTAGAGAACAAGACTGACAAATTGGAGTACTATTTGTACCCTTACATGAAATAAACTATTTTTATCTAATGACGACAAAATAGATGATCCCGAATGACCAAGACGAGCATGCCACAAGGAAGGAGAAATGGCTGCAAAGGCGGATGGCAGGGCTGGACTCGATGGACCGGAACTGGGTGCGATAGGATAAAGATCTCCCCTACTATCACACCTCATGAGAGGACTCCCCGTCTTGAAATCCTTCATAGAGAAACCAAATGGATTAAATTCAATAGAAACGGAATTGTCAGTAGTGAAATTTACGGACAGAGACTTGGTTTTTACTCAATTTGGGCGCGTGTAGGGTATTTTTCAAAATAAGAGGTGGATGAGGGGGAGACAATATTTTATGACCATAACCACGAATTGAAACAGAATTACCATTACCAATAATTATACCGCGAGGGTTGCTCAAATTAAAATATGATGAAAGAGTACCTGAATCGGATGTCATGTGGGTAGTGGCACCGGTGTTCATATACCAATTCGGGTCCGGTTGAGTCAAACTAAGTGTGTGCATCGCGGCCTCGATATCGGTATGAGTGAGGCCTGCTGCGTGGTGAGCTTGCGGAGGCCGGGGCCCAAGAATTTCTGCGGGCTGTCCTGGGCCATAATCTTTGAACTGGAATTATCGGGCGATGGGCGTGGGCCGTCGAGGGCCGCCGAAGCCCACCGCCGATCTTTGAAATTGTTGTGGAGTTGGGCCGTAGGGCCAATGTCCACTGGTTCAAGCCCAAGGCCCAGAGGCCCAAGGCTGAGACAAGTGGGTCGCGGCCCATCAGAATCGGACGGGTCCACCGCGATCGCCACGAGCCGCCGTGATTTTCCCCCGCGATTTTTTCCATTATTTTTTCGGCCATTCTTGCTGCCCCCGTGAGATCGATTTTGGTTTGAATTGTCACCAAAATTTTGAGGACTAGTGGAGGAAATCATCATGACCACGTGACTAGCATTAATAGTCGCCTTTTTAGCCAAATCGGCTTCTTCCAAGGTAAGCACAGGTCGGGCTTGATAGAACCTTAGAAGAGGATTACTTTGACGAAGGAGAGTTCCAACGCCACTATAGGCCTCGGATAGACCAGCAACCATATGTAAAACAAGACGATCTTCACTAACTGGCGCACCAACGTTGCAGAGTTGGTCCGTCAATTGTTTCAACCTTTTGCAATATGCTGAAACGTTTGGGAGATTTTCCATGTTGACGTGGGAAAAATCATGTTCAAGGGTAACAGCTCTGGAATTTTGATTATCCTGGAATATGTCACGCAGTCTATCCCATGCAGCCATCGCCGTAGCGTCTGGCTCAATAATCGTCTGCAATAGGTCGGTAAAGATAGTAGAATAAATCCACTGAAGGACAGTGGCATCAAGTGTTGTCCATAACTTAGGATCATCCTCGCGTTTAGGCACCTCCGTATCATCAGGAGTCGCGGGGATTATGTGATGGATGACTTGGTGCGAACGAGCGTGACATTTGAACAACTCGGCCCACGTCGCGTATTGAACGTTTTCTATTTCAAGAATTAAAGGGATATGATTCTTGATGTTAGAAACAACAAGGGCAGGGTGAAACGTGTTCTTTGACATCGACATAACGAAAAAACAATAGGTGATAGAGGGATTTGGAAGAGAGATTTGGAGAGCGAAAACAAGAAAAAAATGGTAAACCCGAGGAGGAGGGTCGGTCTTGGCCGAGAGAACAAGAATTCGTGGGAGAGAAATTTTTGTTTGACCTAGATTTCTGATACCATGAAAGAAATAATTCCTTGATTATTTTATTGATTGAAAGACTATATATACAAGTTACATATTTTCATAATAGGAGAATCTTATTCTATTCTTAAAACCTTATTCTACTTGAATACTAACTATACATTTATGGTAATACAATTATTATGGTAAGTGTACAATACTAATTACATTACAATATTACCTAAACTAGGATACTAAAATATCTATATACACGGTACAAAAAGGGGCTGAAACCCGAGAGCTTTCCAAGAGACAATATACACCATATACACATGTATATGGTGTATATTGTACGAATATAATGTTCCAAAAGGTATATTTTAATTATCAACTACCATCTACAATAATGTATTATAATTCTGCTCAACTATTTTTTGTTTATGCTCTCTTTCTCTTCTTTTTTCATTTGTACTCCTTTTTTATTCATACAAGAATTTTTTTTTGTCAAAAGCCTGCACGAATAGAGACTACTTATTTTATAATGATTGCATTACATTTTACCAGTATGCAAATAGTATTTATGTAAATAGATTAGTTTCATATTGTGCTCACTAATATTTAATCATTATTTCATATTTTACATTTTTTTTATGAGAGACAACTAAGAAGACTAACCGTGTCAGAAAAGGTATGCCATCTTTTGCCAATATGTAAAAAGTAACTCATATGTGTAGAATGTTGCTTTTAATATCTAATAGTATAATGCTTTTATGTATATAAATAATTTATTATTTGACAACCGTTCACCATACACGAATGTATACATTATTCAAACCTTTAGTATGCGATGATAGTCACTTAAATGAATCAACTTTTTTTTTAAAAAAAATCTCACATCAAAATATATATTTTTTTAAATTAGCACTTAACAGTATCGGCACGGGCCATCACTCCCCTAGTAACAATAACATTCCTTACAAATATATGCTCCACTAGTAGGGTGTTTGTTTTCCTTTCTCAGCTTATATATGAAACATTTTCTTTCTTTCTTTTTTTGTATAGTATTGACAGGTCCCCCACCTGCCACCACCACTGAATTTGAGTTGGACACACACCCCACCCCCCTCTTCCTCCACGGGTGCAGTACTCACTGATCCTGTTTTACTCTTTCTTTTCACAACGACACCAGTCAATCACAAAGTTATAAAAAAGAGAGAGAAACCCCACCACTTCCACTTGTTGCAGAATTTGTTTTGGCTCAAAAGACTTTTCAATTACAGCTGCAACAACAACTTCATTTTCAAGTTTCCTTCTCTTTTTCTCTCCTTGTTTCTTGCTTGGTTTAATGTTTTCAATTCACTTGTCAATTATTTGAACCGTCAAGAAAATATACAATTTGTTAGACACCCCTTTCACCTCACAACCCCACCCCACCCCCACATCTTCTCCTCTTCCAAGATGGAATTTATGGAACCCCATAGAAAAAAACAAGGTGGTACTAGTACTAGTAGTGACACAAACCACCACCACCATCAAGAAACTCCCTCTTCCTTACAATTAGTTTCACCTCACCAAAGTCAACCTGACCCTTCCAACCACCCCCACCCTAACCCCCATGGTCCCTTCATAGGCTCCATCTCCATGCAATCAAGAACTCTAATTTCTCCTCCTTCCACCACCCCCACCCCCACGCCCATCCCCAACAACGCTTTATCCACCAAAGTAATCAAGAAACCTTCCAAAGACCGTCACATCAAAGTGGACGGTCGTGGGCGGCGCATACGCATGCCAGCCTTATGCGCCGCCCGGGTTTTCCAGCTCACAAGAGAGTTGGGTCACAAATCTGAAGGTGAAACAATAGAGTGGCTCTTACAACAAGCTGAACCGGCAATTATAGCTACCACAGGAACCGGTACAATACCAGCTAATTTCTCAACTCTCAACGTGTCTACACGTGGCAGTGGCACAACAATTTCAGCTCCAACATCAATATCTGCACCTCTCTTCATCCATGGCAACAACCCCACTATGTTAGGGTTCCACCACACCGGTTTTGGGCAAGACCCACATGACAATTACATGAAAAAACGGTTCAGGGAAGACACTAGTGGTGCTACCTCACCTTTAGCTGATAAACCGGATGAACCGGCCAGTTCAGATTCTAAGCCCGGTTTGTCAAGTTTCATCCCGGCTCAAGCTATGTGGGCGGTTGCACCAGCTTGGATGCTACCAGTAACTGGAGGAACCGGTTCTACTGTTGCTCAACCAGGTTCAGCCATGCAGAGAATTGGTGGGTTTGAGTTTCCGGGTGGTGGCCGGTTCAGTCCGGTTCAGTTAGGTTCAATGGTTTTGCAGCAGTCACAGCCGGTTCAGCAGCTGGGGTTAGGGACAAATATGGGAATGTTGTCATCAATGAATGCATATAATAATAATAATAGCAGTGGTAATAATAGGGTTAATATGGGTATGAATTTGGAGCAACATCATCATCATAACCATCAAAGCCAACCTCAAGATAGTGATAGTGGTGATGAAAATCATGAAGATTCCCAATCATAGTTTTCAAATCTCGATGCAATCACTTTAGAAGATCAAGTAAATTGATAAATGAAGAGTTCCCATTTTCTTGTTTTAATGAATTCTTGATGTTTTTCTTAGTGTAATTAGGGAGAAGATTGTGTTCATTGTAAATTTTTGTTTTTACATTTTGCTTTAAAATTGTTTTTAATTTGGATTTAAGGATTCTTTTTAAAATTGTTTTTAATTTAGATTTAAGGATTCTTTCCCCTTTAGTTTTGTTGTTTTGTTCCACTTGTCATCATATTTTTGTATGTCTTTGGGCATTTGGGGAGGAAACAAAGGGTGATATGTTGGGACTGATTCATTTTGGTGACAACAAATCAATGGTAACATTAGCAAAATTGCTACAAATGTTCCTCCAAGTCTTATTCATAATTGGAGACTTGGAGTAAAGTCTTCTCCCCAAAAGCCTTTTCTTTTCTTGTTTTTCATATTATACATAATTGAGAATGCATACTTTTGTTGCTTTTAAAAAGTTCGCGAAAAGCTTTCAAAGAGCTAAAAATAAACAGTGTTTGAACTAAGAGAGGATAAATGTTGATTTTCAAAAATCAAATCTAAATATCTGTCGGGAACATGGAAATGACCTATAGATTTTTGGAAAATTTGTAGATACCAGATGAACCTATTTAGGTGTTGATATGTGGCAGCGGATGATGAATCATGCATGAGTCATTGATTATAAATAGAGGCTTTTATTCTCATAGTAACACATTCTGAACTCTACGAGAAAACTAAGTAGCATTTTACTGAGATCATAGTTCTTCGCTTGGCCTCTAAAGGTAAGAGAATAATTTATTGATTATTTTCATTAATGAAGAGGTTTATATATACAATATACAATCTCTAATTATGAAAAATTATATTCCTATGATAATACTAATATCCTAATTACACTTGTACAAGAATTCTATAAAATATGGTAAGTAACTAAAATATTCACAAATATACACGGTTTTTATCTCCCCCGTAGTCATAGCGGACGGTTGTCGTACGCTGAGACTGTCCCTAAAATCTTCAAACAAAACCAAGGGAAGACCCTTAGTAAGATGTAAGCAATTTGGTACCTTGAAGGGACATGTAAGACACGTACTTGTCCAAGAGCTACCTTTTCGCGAATAAAGTGAATATCCATCTCGATATGTTTAGTGCGCTGATGTTGAACCGGATTTTCAGAGAGATAGACGGCACTAACATTATCACAGTAGACCAATGTTGCTTTCTTAATAGGAAAGTGAAGCTCTAATAAAATATTGCACATCCAACATGACTCAGACACCACATTGGCTACGCCTCGATACTCGGCCTCTGCAATGGATCGCGATAAAGTAGCCTGATGTTTTGCCGACCAAGAGACCAAGTTATCATCAAGAAACATACAATAACCAGAAGTTGAACGTCTGGTATCTGGACATCCACCCCAATCAACATTTGAATAAGATACGAGAGTAGAGACGGAGGATGGATATAAATGCAACCCATAATCAAACGAGCCCTGTATGTATCATATAATGCGTTTGAGTGTATGCATGTGCTCAATCCGCGGATTATGCATAAATAAACACACCTGCTGAACTGCATAAGTAATATCTGGTCTTGTGAATGTAAGTTATTGAAGAGCCCTGCAAGACTACAATAGTGGGTTGGGATCTTCATATGGTGTGTTAGACGTAGCACTCAACTTCGGTTTGGTATCAACCGGTGTAGAAGAGGAGTTACAAGATGACATGTCAGCTCTCTCAATAATCTCAGCCACATAGTTCATCAGTGATAAAAATAGACCACATGCATGGCGAGTGACAGTTATTCCAAAAAAATAACTCAAGACCTCCAAGTCTTTCATAACAATTTCTGAACTGAGAAGGGTCATGATAGACTTGCGCAAATTATCAGAGGAGGCAGTCAAAATAATATCATCCACATATAACAAAATATATGCTAGAGAAGTACCACGATGATAGATGAACATAGAATGATCAAACCTGCAGTGAGAAAACCCAATAGTAGGCACATAGTCTGCAAACCTCTTATACCAAACCCGTGGGGCCTGCTTAAGCTCATGTAAGGACTTCTTCAGTAAACATACAAGGTGAGGATAATTGGGGTCCTTAAAATCCAAAGGTTGATGCATGCATACTGTTTCCTTAAGATCACTGTGTAAGAAAGCATTTTTCACATTCATCTGATGAATGTGCATGCTTTCGAGAGAGCCAAACTAAGCACAGTGCTAATAGTTGCCGGTTTGACCATCGGACTAAATGTCTCTCCATAATCTAGGTCAACCTGTTGTGTTTTTATATCACCTACAAGACGGGTCTTATGCCTCTTAAAAGAACCGTCAGAATTTTCTTTATGAGTAAAAATCCACATAGACCGAATAATATTAACACCGAACGGATGGGGTACCAAATCCCACGTCTTATTTTCAATAAGAGCATTATATCCGTCAACCATGACCATTTTCCAATTCGGGTCATGAAGGGCAGATACTGGGTTACGTGGTAGGGGTGATTTAGTGACATTAGAATTAAGATTAAACTATTATTTTGGTTTTAAAATATTTCGGTGGCTACACGTAACATGCCCTTGACTTAAGATAGAATTTGACGGGATTTAGGTAATTATTAGGTCAGTGGTGGACTAGCCAGCAGGCAGTGGACCTGCTGGCCCAATAGTGGCTGGATGACGACCCGGAGGAGAATGAGAAATATTTGGGCTAGAAATTGGACCGAGACTGGTCTGAGAGTCTGGGACAGAAACTGGATCGAGACTAGACTAAGTCTCGGAACCAGAAACTAGGCCAAGATCGCCACTGGGTCGGGTCTCGGAACTGGGCTGAGAGGCTGGATCATTGCCGAGATTGTTTGGGCGAGCAGGCAGTGGGCCTGCTGGCAGATTTGACTCTCAGGTCCATTATTATAGAATATACCGGAAGGGAGCATCGTCCAAAAAATTATAAGCACTCGACACGAATTTAGACACTTGAGCAAACGGAAATTGGGTTTCATAAAAAATAATATGGCAACTAATTATGATTTTATTAGAAGATAAATCAAAATATTTGTAACCACGATTATTAGACGGAAAACCCAAAAATACACAAGCGGTAGATCGAACTTGAAGTTTATTAATTGTAGTGGACGAAAAAAGTGGATAGCACAAGCACACAAACACCATAAGATGAGAATACGAGGGATCTTTATTGTAAAGAAATTTAAGTGGGGATTGATATGCTAAACCTTTGCTAGGGAGAATGTTAAGGAGGTAGGTCATCATTTGTAACGCATGATGCCAAAAGATGGGGGTAATGAAGCACGGGCTAGTATGGTTCGGACAATATTATTAATGGTACAAATATTTCTTTCGGCCTTCCCATTTTGCGGGGACGTATGAGGACAAGAAATCTGAAAAGATATGCCATGAGTGTTACAAAATTCCTGAAATGTCCCATTATCATTGTTGACACCCAATTTTGTCTCATCTTTTCTGATTTTATTTGCAATTTTTAATATTTTTGACACTTTAAAACAATTTTAAAATATAGGCATATATATGTATATATATCATTATTATTAGTATTATTTGCATTTTTTTTGTCATTTGCATTTTTTATATCACAAGCATACTTTTATCCTAATATTATATGTTATTTTTATTTTCGCAAAAACGGCATTACATTTAATATTTTTATTATTTTAAGCATCAAGCATTTCACAAATATTATATTTTTATCATATTGTCATCTTTACAATTTATAATTTTTGCAAAGCTTTTTTCTATTTTTTTTTATATATAATAAAACCCTTTTTATATTTTTAAATCCATAACCCATTTCATTTTCCCCCAAAACAACTTCTACTCAACCCAAAACAATTCCTACCCAACCCAACAACCCATAACCCATTTATTTCCAACCCAAAACAATTTCTACCCAAAACAAAATCAATCCAAATCCCACAAAATAAAATAGGGCCCAGTCGGCCAAACCCGACTGTGCCCAACCGAAACCCCACCCGAGCCCAACCAATCGGCCCACTCGACCAACCCAACTCCCATCCCCTTTATTCCCCCAAAACTAAACATAACCCAAGAAAAACACAACACAAAAAAAAACCCTACACTCCTTTCTCTTCAACCCCATCACCAGAACACCCCATGCCCCCGACCCGACGTCGCCGGCCACCACGACGCCACACCACATACCAAGCAACACCACGTCGCCGGGCCATGACACCCTCACCACTACCATACCCACGCCGACAACCCCATACCCGTGACCCTACACGCCGGTCACCTCACCCATCGCCGCCACTGGGCCGCGACACACCACCACGACCCCACACCGCTTGGTCACCCATACGCCGCACCCATCACTTCACCCATACCTACACCCCAAAAACTCGCGATTTCGACCCCTAAAATCTGTAACCTTTTGCCCCTTTGTTTTGATTTCAAACTCGATTTTAGGGGGGTGGAGGTCGTTTTGTTGGTGGTTTCCGTTCGGTTTTGTGGGTTTTATTTCCGGTCGGAGTGCTAAAAAAACAAGAACAATCCGGGTCGGGTCACTGTTTCGGTCGGGCCAGAACCGGGTCAGGTAAGGTTTCCATATTTTTAATACTTTTATATCTTCTTGTTGGTTATCCGAAGATTTGGAAAAAATCTGTTCCGGGTCGGGTCGACCCGGTTTGAATGAATTTCCGGATTTTTTTTGTGTGTTATATTTTGTTGTTGGTTACCTGAGTTTGGATGGAAAATCGATTCGGGCTGAAAAACATTCGATTCGGATCGGGTCACTGACCCGGGTCGGGTCGACCCGATTTGGTTAATTTCTAGATTTTTGTATGTTTATATTGTGTTGTTGGTTATCTGGAATTTGGAGAAAATCGAATCGGGTTAAAAAAACATCCGATTCGGGTCGGGTCACTGACCCGGGTCGGGACGACCCGGTTCGATTAATTTCCAGATTTTTGTATGTTTGTATTGTGTTGTTGGTTACCTGAAAATTTGGAAAGAATTTGATTCGGGTTGAAGTATCCGATCCGGGTCGGGTCACGGTTCCGGGTCGGGTCGATTCGACCCGCTTCGAATAAATTTTCAAATTTTATGTTTTAATATCTTGTTTGTTTGTTATCTGAAAATTCAAAAAAAAAACATTTGATTCTGGGTCGGGTCAACCTGAGATCCGGGCTGGATTCACTGTTCAGTGTCCGAGTCGGGTCAAATTTCAGAATTCGGGTCGGACTTTTTAATTGCAAACTGTTGGTTTATTTTGGCATTTAAATATTCATACACGGATATCTTGTATTTTGTTATTTTATCATTTTAACTAATACTGCATTCTGGCCGATGAAATTAAATTCGAGGCCACGCTTTTTTTTCTTTCTTTCGTTTCGTTTCTCTGTTTACTGTTTTCTTTAACATCCGTGCAATGGATTACTGTTTTATTTGTTTTAACTAACACTACACTTAGGCCAATGAAATTGAATTTGAGGCCGCGCTTTTCTTCTTTCATTTCTCTGTTTCTTTAATTTACTGTTTTAAACATCCGTGCCACGGATATGTAAATTCTTGTTTTGAATTAAATCGCATTTAGGCCGATGAAATTGAATTTGAGGCCGCGCTTTTTCATTTCGTTCCTCTGTTTTTTCGCTTTGTGTATAAGTATCCGGGCAACGGATATCTTACTGTTTTACTGTTTTATTGATTTAGTAATATCGCATTCAGGCCGATGAAATTGAATTCGAGGCCGCGCTTTTTTTTCATTTCGTTCCTCTGTTTTTCAGTTTACTTTTTAAGTATCCGGGCAACGGATATCTTCTTCGTTCTCTTGTTTTATTGCCTTGTTTATATCGCATTTAGGCCGATGAAATTGAATTGAGGCCGCTTTTTCGTTTCATTTCACCGCTTTTCATCGCTTTTAACATCCGGCAGCGGATATTTACTATTTTTTTACTAAACATCCCGTCTTCTCGGGAATTGCCTTTGTTTTTACGCTTCGCCATCACTGCTGCTTTGCATCTGATTCCGATTTTTAATTTTGCTGATTTGAACACGATACTACATTGGCCGATGAAAAAATATCCGTCGATTTTTGAGGCCTCCACAGTTGTAAAGACGGAAAATAAAACTTCTGGGCAATGATGAAATTTAAATCTTTTTCACCCGAGAGACCAATATGTTCGGCAGGCAAGGCAACTAAAATGACCCACGAGTCATATGTTCGCAGCCACGACGTGATTGGAATGATCTTTTCAAAATTTAAGTCTGAGCCCTCCGTAATCAAAACATTTATTGTTTTGGTTACGGATCCGAAGTTATGTATATTCAATTGTTTCTAACTGTTTATTCTTGACAGCTTGCAAAGATAAAGTCAAAGAAGGCAAATAACCCTCGGAGATTATTTATTTTGTTGTTGTCTTTTACTTTCTTTAATTAAGCTTTATTCCATTTTGTATTGTAATATTATTGTACTCGTGAAATTATTGAAATATTTAGAATAGGTAGACATAGAATTAATTATTAGGGTAGTCAAAAACTTGAAACTCGTCGCTAGTTTATTTATTTTTAGGCTCGGTTAATTTTAAAATTGAAAATCGCTAGTTTATTTATTTTTAGGCTAGTCGCCCATAAAAATCACATTGCATACATTTTTATCAATTTTCATACAATTACATATTTATATTCTTTTTAGCTTTACAAATATATTAATGTCATACAAATGTATACTTGTACAAATGCATCATTTCATTAAATACTTTCAACATTATTTTTATACTTGTAAAATATGCACTTTTCTTAGCATAGCAATTAACCTGAATTTGATCGGATAACCGCAAGTTAGCGGATCTTAAAGGATGCCTAACCCCTTCCCTTTAGGATAATAAAGAACCCTTATCCAGAATTTCATTAGTTTCGTAGACCACAAAATTGGAGTTATTTTGCAGCTTTTGGTTAATATTCAGGTGCCCTAATTCACCTTAGAATAATTAGGTGGCGACTCCTCAAAGCAAACATTTTATTCAATCCAGAGGGAATCGACGCCATAGCGTCGCGAAGCCCGCAGGTCAAAATCGGGTGTGACAATCATATTCCCTACCATTATCACATTGAATGTTTTAAATTTTCCGTGCAAATTGGGTACGGATAAAGCTTTAAATTTTAAGAATGTGGAAAAAACTTGAGATATTTTAGACAAAGAAAGGTCCACAAAAAATTAGAATAATCATCCAAAAATAAAACATAATAACGATGGTACAAAGAACTCAAAACAGGAGATGTCTATAAATCACTATGAATAATGTCAAAATGCATCAACGTACTAGAAGTAGAGGTGACAAACGATAATCTAGCATTTTCCCTAGATGACAAGAAGGACAAATATGAGTACTACACGTACTCGTACAATCAATGAAATTATTATTTTTAAGAGAAGAAATTATAGACGACCCCAGATGACCCAAACGTGCATGCCACAAGGAAGGAGCAAGAGCGCCAAATATGGAAGGCGTGGCTTGACTCGTGGAAATGGTGGTGGTGGTGATTGGATAAAGCTCTCCCCGACTATTACACCTCATTAGAGGTATCCCCGTGTTGAAATCTTTTACAGAAAATCCAAAAGTGTCAAAGTTAACAGAAACTCAATTATCAGTTTTAAATTTTCGGACAGACACCAAATTTTTAATTAAGTGAGGGGCATAGAGCACATTCTTGAGGACGAGAGGTGGATTTGGGGGGATAAATTTGTGTGACCATAACCACAAATTGGAATTGAATTGCCATTACCAACAATTATGCCACGATTTTTGCTCAAACTGAAATAAGACGAGAGATTACCTTGCATGGACGTCATATGAGAAGTGGATCCGATGTTCATGTACCAATTTGTGTCCGGAGGATTTAATCCAAGTGTATGCATCACGACCTCGATATCCATGGGTGTCAGAACTACTGCTGGGCCCGCAGCCATGAAAGCCTACTGACAAGGCCCAATAACCGACTGACTGGACTGAAAGTACTGCGAATTGGGCCTCTACTGGCTGGCCCAATTCGCTAGGTAAACTGATAGAACTACCTTCGAATTGGGCCTCTACTGGCTGGCCCAATTCGCTAGGTAAACTGCTAGATCTGAAAAGGGGCCAAGCCCACTGGCCAGCGACATTGTTGGCCCACTGCCTTGGCCCAAGTTGGGTTTCCTATGTCACCCTGACCACTGCTGTCGCTGCGGCTATCGCTTTTGCCGCCGCCGCCTTTTCTGCCGAACTTCTGATTTTGACCCCGTTTTCCACTCTCGTTGTTCCAATTTGGAGTGGAATTAGCCAAAGATGATGAAGAGTAGGAATTTTGTGGCGAGGCCACCATCATGGTGGAAGTTGCGGCCTTTTTAGCTAACCCGCCTCTTCAAGGGTGAGCATAGACCGGGCTTGATAAAACGGAGGAAGATGACTGCTTTGACGAAGAAGAGTCCCAACACCATTATAGGCCTCGGATAGACCACTAACCATCTAAAGAACAAGACGACCATTCGTGACGGGCACACCAACGTTCCTGAGTTGATCCGTCAATTCCTTCAGCCTTTTACAATAAGCTGAGACATTCGAAAAATCCGAGATAGTGACATGGGAGAATTCCTGCTCAAGAGTGACGGCACAAGAATTTTTGTTATCTTGGAATATATCACGCACCCTATTCCAAGTGTCCATCGCCGTGGCGTCGGGTTCAATAATCGTCTGCAAAAGGTCCGTAGAGATAGTGGAAGTCGTCCATAACACAGAGTCATCATTGATGGTAGGCACCTTCTCCTTGCCTGTATCCGCGGGGATGATGTGGTAAAAGACTTGATGCGAGAGTGCGTGAACTTTAAATAATTCTACCCACGTCGCGTATTGAGCGTTTTCCATCTCAAGAACGATAGGGATGTGGTTCCTTATGTTGGATACGTTAAAGGCAGGATGAAACATGTTTTTTGAGGTAGACATAATGAAATAACAAAAGGAGAATTAAGGATTAGGAAGAGAATTTTGGAAGAGAGGAAATTTTTTAGAAGAAAAAGGTATCGGAATCGCGGATTCCAAGGGTGCTAGGCGGCGGAAGTGTAGTTAGGAGAAGGAAATTTTTTCCTAGACTTCTGATACCATGTAAGAGAATAATACCTTTATTATTTTCATTAATGAAGATGTCTATATATACAATATATAATCTCTAAATATGAAAAATTATATTTCTATTATAATATTAATATCCTAATTATATTAATATAAATTTTTTATAAAATATAATAAGTAAACTAAATATTAAAATATACACGGTTTCTATCCGTATACTTCCGGAGTGTAAACAAGATCTTAGCCTGGAGACTCGAACCTCACGGTGCCTTTGAGATACAAGCTTTTTTATTCGAATTTCATTGCATTTCCTTTCGTTTAACTTATTAATTTTTGCTTTTACTTTGCCAATTTAGTCATCTTGATTCGCGTGTCCATAACTATATATATGAATTCAACCGTAACATTTTACCTTTAAACACTATCCAAATCATTTTCTTAAAATTAATCCAAAAACATGTTTTTCCCACAATTGTCTTTCAAAAACTAGTGTTTAGAAACCAATTTAAATCCAAATGCCACCTAAGATATCATTGGGGGACCCATCAATATGTTGACTCTGTCTTCTGTGTCTGGATTGAAATAGAACTGCCTAGCTGTTCTTTTGATTTGATTCTTTTTTTTTTTTATATATTCAATTTGCTTACCTCAGATTATTCTCGTAGATAGATAGTAATCTCGATTCCTCAATACTACTATCAATAAATCGCGGAATGTGCCTGAATAATCAGGGTTTGAGAACAGTACAACTGATATCACCTACAATATCCTACCCCAGAAAAGAGCAAATTGCTCTCACCAAGATTCAAACCCACGATTCAGGCCTCCAGCTGAATTTGAAGTTCACCTCATTCAAATTTCCGTTCTAATACTACACGATATAGAAGAAAAATAGAATACATTATAGCCCACCTCCTCTCCTCCCAGTAGAGGATCCGTTTCAATGAACAAGAAATTATCTAATTTGCTTCAACACTTCGAAAAATAGTTTTTTTTAAATGTCTTTTTTTAATTTTCACAGAAACTACTTTTTATTTTTGTTTAAGCAATCGCCACATTAAGTTGCAGGTGGCGCTTGTTGGATCAAACTTATGTTAAGAAAAAAAAATCATATTCTTATATGGACAAAACAAGAGCAAAAAGTGAACCAATCTAATTGAGATAGAGGAAGTACATTTTCAAATGTTACTCATGATATGTAGCTAATTACTGAAGTAAATAGTCTTAAAATATAAACTGTTATGAAAGAATTCTAAAAAAAAAAGTTCGAAAAATTACTTGGCTTATATATACCAGTTTTTAATTTGCCGACCATAATTTTAAAGAAGTTTCCAATTATTAGTGCACGTTTATAGCATTATTGGCGTGACATCTGAAAAGTAGGAAAGAATGCAACGTATTTAGATTAGCTTTACTATAGAAATAATCCACTTCCCCTTTAATCATTTCGTAGATGAAACTTAAGATAAATAAGTAAATAACCATATTGATATGTCACTATCCTACTTAGCTTATTTCATGGTATTGTCACTTTATTTGATCACTTCCAATAGCAAAAAACTTAAAGTAGCACTACCATACAACAAGGGCCACCACAGGATTTTAAGACTTATCACCCCTTCATAAATGATAAATTCTTCCTACATCCTTTATATCAGAAATATGTTCTTGTTTTCTTTTATTATTGAGTATATAGAATTTCAAGTTGTATTTGACATGAATTTAATTTTTTTTTAAAAAGTAGAAGATTTTTTAGTGAAAAAATGGTCAAAACCATTTTTCAAACCTAAAACTCATCTTCAATTTTTTTTATCAAAAAACCAGTCCGATAACGCTATTTTGAATTCTTTTGTTTTTAAACAAACTAAACATATTCATGTCTAAACGGGCTCTTAGTTGTGTTTATGTTGTGACGTCCAACCTCACATTGGAGAAGATAAGGGGGTAAATCAACAAAAATATTTCTGAAATTTTATTTCCCTAGTTATTTGCCCTCATATATGATAAAAGAATGGATCACTTTTATGGTTTTAATTTGCAATGAGATACAGGGATTAAGGTGCAAATAATTAGAAAAGTATAAGATAAGGTACAAACTGTTGGGAGTTCTTACTCTGTTGTACTTTATAATGCAGTACGGAAAGTATATAACTATTACAAGTATTCGAAAGGATAAATAAAGATTCAATAATTCAACTAGAAATCTGAAATTACAATTGTTGAACAAGAAAAACTGAAAACTGTTTTTGCTGAGTCGAGTGTGGCACTCTGTCCTTAAGACAATATTGCCCCGTATGTATCCTTTATACGTCCTGGACAATTTATCTCCCAAGATAAAACAACAATGGAACACTTGAGCAAAGGAAACTCAAGTGCTACCGTGAAGAATATTGAGTAACGAAATGATGCTTGGAAGTTGTAGGAAGAAGAGTTTTCTGCTTGTGTAAGCTTCTGTATTTTCGTGTATATGTGAGTCTTAGTGTTAGTGCTCAACAATGGTGTAAGGGGGTGTTTATATAGGTGAGTGAGGGACTGAAAACTGCCTCCATAACAGCCAAATAATGGCCATTATGTCCAAACTGTACTTCTGTCACAGTTTTCTGGCCCAAAAAGATAATATCAGAAGACCCACAGCCCATGACCCATGACCCGTGACCCGAGAACCCGAGAACTCGGAACCCGGAACCCGGAACCGGAACCGAACCGGACGGGACGGGCTGGCCGCGGCGGCGCGCGTGTGGTCTTTCCTCGAACCGAAGCACATCTAGGTCTTCCCTCCTTTAAACAAATAGGATACCCCTTGGGGTCCCAAACCCCAAACCAATTTCGAGTCTTATATACACAACAATTCTTTCTTCCTCTACCGATGAGGGAGAATTGAACACAATACCACATTTTTCCATGCTTCAAACACCTCACTTCGTGAACCAATATCTCTTTCATTTCTCAATGAAATTTGATGATTCTTGGCCCTACGGTTATCTACGTACTTAGTAGATCATGCATGTGTGAAGAACCGGATTCTCCAACATACGTAATACTAGTATTTAAGCCGTTAAAGTTGGTCGGTCGCAACTCCCGCCAAAGGCTAATTTCCAACAATTCCCTCTTGAAAGAGATTTTGGCGCAATCACATGGTGTCTTTTCATTTCCAGCAATATTTCAGTGGACCGGTGTTGCATAAGGAGAGGTAGCTTCAGCTTTGAACCTTCCATAGTTAAGTACCATCGGACTTACTTACTGCGCGGTGAACGTGATGTCTTGAACCGTCAGTGTTTAGTGTAAGCCAAGTCAATGGTACCAACACAACAAATTCCCTTACTCTCTTCTTCGTAATGTTTTGTCCGTTTTGGCCATGGAAAACGTCTTGGATTCTTAAGTGCGTTCATTTGAGGTGGCCCGTCCTCGCACTTAAATAGGTGGTCTCCTACAAGGTATCCTGTTATACCCCACTTCACAAGTGTTAGGAACCATTAAAAGTTTCCCAAAAACCTAACCTCAACTGTTGAGGATCATTACAGGTTTTGAAAACTTAACCTTTACCCATACTGCAAATAGCACTTAACGTCTATCGCGTGAACGGCTTTGGATTTGGTGTTTCTTTTCAGAAATCACTATCCTAAGTGCTCATACTTCCACTGAAGCGATCAACTGAACCTTTACAACTTAGTTTTCCCATTGAACCAAATTACTGGAATCTCCAGTTAGTAAGGTTGGGTTACCACTGTATTGGTCCGTATATTTTGGGTTTTAGGCCCATTCCCCTAGACAGGCAGAACACTTGATCTTCGGGTAGTCCCTTAGTTAGTAAATAAGAAAGTGACACTCGTGATGATCAACTGTCATACGGTCTTATGTCTCTGACAGATCCTGATAGATATGTCCAGACGCTGTCATCCGTGTCCTTCCTGAAGCCGACCGGCTAGCCACAGTATATAACTGTTGAAGACACGGGTTTCTCCCAATATGGGACGTCCTCTAATGAGTCGTGAAGTTACTCAACTTCTTTCATGCTTTGTATAAAGCGATAAACTCCGATACCATCATGAATCGGTCGATGCAAGTTTGCTTAGAGGATTTTCCAAGACCCACCATACACATTTACTTGTGGCTTTGGTGTTCTCCAGATCTGATGTCCGGTTTGCATCACTGTGTTCTCCCAGAACCGCTGGACATCCAGAATACTATAATCCGAAGATAAGCGAATAATTCAGATATCATCATATCCGACTTAACGCATTCTATTGATCATGTATTAAGATCATCAGTGAAACTTAGTTCAACTGATCTGTTTGTAGGACGATACCAGGTCGGTTGTAGTGTGTACAATACATTGAACTACACATGACATGTGCATATCGCTCATTGTCTATGGGTGCACCATGATTCCAATCAGTTCTATGATTCATATCCATTGGTGGCTTCAACGAGACTGTCAACTATCGACCAGTCTGTTAGATGTCTTACAAATCCAATTCCTAAGATGTCATCTGTGATAACCATATCTTTCATATCGAGACTTTGTTTTAATACGACTTTTACTTTCAGACGGTTGATTCTCCAACTGTTGGCTTTCTAACTTCAGAGTCAATGTTTCTGCGGTCAGATTCATTGTTCCTATTTTATCTGAAACTTTCAGGACCAAAATGTAAACATTTCAGAGACCAAAATAAAAGTTCAGGAAGAAGCCCAACAGTCCAGCAACCAACTCTGATTCTCTTCTTCCAACTCTCCGGTTGGGAAGGCTGTTTCAACATCCATGCCACGCAAGACTGCAATGGCCCTACATGTTAAGCTACTCCCAGGGGAGCACATGTACAAGTAGCCGAGGCTTTGAACTCGTCAGTAGATCCATCTACTTTGTACTCACTTTTGAGTATCCTTTTTCACAACCCAAAAGTTCTTTTCTCGGAGGAAGATCAACCATTACGCAAGTATGGTTCTATATGAGGAAAACTATTTCTCTCTTTGTAGCTTCTTTCCAAAGCAGCGCTTTTGGAGATGACAATTATTTATTAATTGTCCATGGTTCATTCTCAACCATACAAGCTAGAAGGACTGGAACAAGTCTTTGTCCCCTTCTTTGCTCCGTCTCGGTTCAACATCTAGAATCCCCGAGTTCTGCAGATCTGGAATATTACATTTTGGATAGCCAGCAACTTTCGAGTCCTGTAGATACGGAACGTCTAGTTCCGGACAGTCAGGCCCTCGCGGGTTCTTGTTAACCTTGAGCAATTACTCCTTTTTCCTATTTCAAGGAAAGTTATCTTCAATAAATTTAGCATTCTTTGACGCCAAGAGGCAATAAGCACTAATGTTATTTGCAGATCTAGTGGATATGCAATCTACAACTTTAGGTACGAAACCACCTCACATCACAACATTTGTATGTGATATCCTTTCCATGTCTCACACGGAGGGTTATCCTTATCTTTATGCGGAGTTCTGTTGAGAGTCACATTAGCGGTAATGATCGCCTTGCCCCACATAACTTGGGCGTACGGGTTTGTGCTTGGCTAACACCGTTGGACTGAGGTGAGTAATGAACAGTCGTTTAATGAACGATGCTTCACATTCTGCCCCTCTATCGCTATGAATTTCGCAATCCATAGGCTTAGTTGATTTCCAACTTCTGCTTTGTAGCGCTTGTCCGCTTCAACAACTTCATCTTTGCTGCTCAACAAACAAATGATTTCATACGTTGTACCATCATCAATGAAGATCACAACGTACTTGTCTCCCCCCTCTATTTTGTATAAACTTCAAATCACCCAAGTAGGTATGACTAAGTTCTAGAGGAGCGGTGCTTCTTTCGCTATTCCCTTGACGGAATTTGGAAAGGTGATTTTGCCTCTTCGCTTACCTCACATTCATTTTGAGGGTTTATGTCGAAAGAAGGCAACAATCTCAACTTCGCTAGCTTTTGAATGACTTGCTATTTAGCGTGTCTTAATCTATGATGGCATAGATGCACGGATTACAAATATATCATTCATTCGGCTACAGACATATTGTACCATTCTTAGTTATTACAGACCTGTTGGAGTAGTCTCAAACCAGCTTGACCAACAGCGTCCCTTAAACCAAGTTAGGAACATGTAACACCTCTTTTTAGAGTGATCTCATTCCTTGAAGTCCTATTGAGGACAACCTCTCCAGCCCCTTTGATTTTAGAGGTGGCGTTACTTCACATGAACCACTTTTTGCCCGTGGTTAGAGCGTAACTGGATCATATGTGATCTGGATACTCTGGCCCACTGCAGTTGCTTTGCAGACTGAGTGTCTAATTTCTTTTCTGCCTTTCTTTAGGCCTTCAGATCATTTCAGACCTGGAAACTCTGGCCCACCTTACTAGGTGTCCATTACTTTTCCTATAAAATGAATTCTGGCCCCACTCCAGTCGCCCGAAGGCTTTATATGACTGAGTGTCCACTATTATCATATCAAAGGAATTTTGGCCCACTCCAGTCGCCCGGAGGCTTTGTACGGCTGAATGTCCAATATCATTAACTTTTAGACTTCTTCCGTTATGATTGGTGCCCAGATAATTCTTGGCGCTTACTTAAGTGTGGTAACAGTTTTCGCACAGTCAGTGGATCTTTCTCCCTCGTATGTGCGAACATACTTTACACACTTTAATAATTACACTTAAAAGAATGGATCTTCTTAAGTCGTTTACAAAATCCAATCTTTAAACGGAAAAGAAGATGAAATTAAACTTCTGATTTGTTAAAGCGTAAGGAATATAAATTATTTTCATATTCCTCCTTACTTTAATCCATTTTTAATCAGACATCATTTAATCTTAATTCTTGACAAGTAAGAAAAATACTTATCATTTAAACTTTATTCTTGACAAGTAAGAAAAATACTTATCCCAATTTCGGATTCTGGCTCACTTCAGTCACTTCATCAGACTGAGTGTCCATTTCCTTCTCACAATTATTCGGATCTTTTGTCTGAGACAGATATAGGCCTTCTGCTGCAAGATAGAATAACATCTTCAGTCTTCTCCTCTTGTCCCAGTTGACATTCTCAGGCTCTCGAGAGCGTTTGTTCCCACCAGTCTTGGTAGTGGTGACACCATGAACACGTTCATCATCATCACTCTCTTCTACCAGAAAATCATTGCCATATCCAGATTTGGTCACACAAGTTTTGACCGACATCTTTCGAACACTAATAGTAATACTATACAATATTGTCTTAAGTTGTTAGGAGTTCTTACTCTGTTGTACTTTATAATGCAGTGCGAAAAGTATATAACTATTACAAGTATTCGAAAGGATAAACAAAGATTCAATAATTCAACTAGAAATCTGAAATTACAATTGTTGAACAAGAAAAACTGGAAACTGTTTTTGCTGAGTCGAGTGTGGCGCTCTGTCCTTAAGACAATATTGCCCCGTATGTATCCTTTATACGTCCTGGACAATTTATCTCCCAAGATAAAACATCAATGGAACACTTGAGCAAATGAAACTCAAGTGCTACCGTGAAGAATATTGAGTAACGAAATGATGCTTGGAAGTTGTAGGAAGAAGAGTTTTCTGCTTGTGTAAGCTTCTGTATTTTCGTGTATATGTGAGTCTTAGTGTTAGTGCTCAACAATGGTGTAATGGGGTGTTTATATAGGTGAGGGAGGGACTGAAAACTGCCTCTATAACAACCAAATAATGGCCATTATGGAGGTAGTAAAGTCACCAACAAAATGGTGAAAGACCAACGGATTGACCATTTATAGGAGGAGTAATTCAGCCAAAATAAATGGCTGAATTGAGTGCTTGATGTTTCTGCTTTGACTGTCCAAATTCTAACTTTCTGGAAACTTCAGGGCCCACAGCCCAGAACCCGAGAACCCGAGAACCCGAGAACCCAAGAACCCGGAACCGGACGGACGGCGGCGGCGCGCGTGTGGTCTTTCCTCTAACCGAAGCACATCTAGGTCCTCCCTCCTTTAAACACATGGGATACCCCTTGGGGTCCCAAACCCCAAACCAATTTCGAGTCTTATATACACAACAATTCTTTCTTCCTCTACCGATGAGGGAGAATTGAACACAATACCACACTTTTCCATGCTTCAAACACCTCACTTCGTGAACCAATATCTCTTTCATTTCTCAATGAAATTTGACGATTCTTGGCCCTACGGTTATCTACGTACTTAGTAGATCATGCATGTGTGAAGAACCGGATTCTCCAACATACGTAACACTAGTGTTTAAGCCGTTAAAGTTGGTCGGTCGCAACTCCCGCCAAAAGCTAATTTCCAACACAAACTATATAAATTTTTTTTACATACGTTAAAGATATTGGGTGAATTTTGTTTTGTTTCTTGCTTCTCTTACATTGGTACTCACAAATAGGGCTAGGCATAAAATATCGAAACCGAATTACCGAACCGATTTTTTTTTTATAATTTGGTATTCAGTAATTCGGTATTTGATACGATATTCGGGAGTATAATTTTTAAAATTATGTTATTCAGGTTCGAATTCAGTACGAAATATTACTACCGTTCAATATTTGATAATTTATCAAATATCAAATTATTTATTGAATAAAGGCCCGCCCCTACTTATAACCAATATATATAATAGCTCATCAATAGACAATAGTCAGCCCAAAGAGCTTCTACAGTACCAAAAGTCCAAAACTAGTCCTTAGTCCTTGGACAATAGTCCCTCACGCAATCACGCACGACCTCACCTCTCTAAGTATCAACGTAGGGCAAATAATTATCCTGCATTTATTTTCTTTCTGAAGTTCAGGTAGGTCTCTGGAATAGGTAAAGAAATCTTCTTCCTAGGCTCCTTAATTTGTTAGTACCATTTTGTGGATACATGTACAACTCGAAGACTTTCTGAATCATAATGATTATGATTTAAACTCTTATTTGCTTTGATATGACAATATTAAGTTAATTCCATAAAATATTAGAGTGAAAGAAATGTCCAATGACATATTGGATATGGAACATTATAGTCATGGGTCAAAAAGTATTTTTATCGTGATTAATTCTGTCTCCTATTATTCTTTTCGGGGGTGGTTTGATACGATGCATTGGAGAAAATAATGTATGCATTAGCTTTGTGTATTATTAATATATTATTTAATATTTTTTTAATTTTGTATAACTAATACAAACATTAATTATTATCCTATTTGGTATTATCTTATGCATAACTAATACGTAGTAAAGCATGATAATAGCAATGCAATGAGTTTAAATTAGGGATGTCAACAGATTGGATCTGGACCGGATCCTACTAGATCCAGATCCGTTTTTCATACCTAGATCCAGATCCGAATTCAGATCCATCGGGTCCATAAAAATCAGATCCAAATCCGGATCCATTGGATCCACCGGGTCCACGGATCGGATCTGGATCCACATGTAAAAAAATTTGCCTTGCTAAGAATGTAACCTTGCTAAGATTTTTTTTTTAACTGACAAACGATTTTTACTTAGCTAACAGTTTACTGTGTTTCAATTTTGAAATGTTCATATGAGATATTTTGTTCGTTGTCTCGTTTTGATTGTGAGTTATTAATTGAAAATGTTGGACAATGACAATAGTTGTGAAAAATGCTGACTAGTATTTTCACAATGCAGAACTTGCATGTGCTTGGAATCTTCACAAATGAAGTGAATATAATTTTAACTACTTGTCTATGGAGATGTTAGTCATTTACTAATATAACATTGATTTTATTATCGAAGTTATCTCTTTATTTTTTGGTTTTTGAGTTAACGCGGGGATAAATTAATCTTGTTTTGAAAATTAAACTTGCAAGGATGTGCTTAGCAATTTTAAGAAAATACTTATAAATTAGATTCTAGGTTATAAATATATTTAATAAAAATGGATCCACGGGTCGGATCTGGATCGGATACGGATCTCAAATACAAGATCCAGATCCAGATCCGATCCGGCATAAATGGATCCGGGTACGATCCGAATCCGTCGGGTTCAAATTTTGAAGATCCATATCCTATAAAACGGATCTGGATCCATCGGATCCGGACCGGGTCTAGGATCCACTGCCATCTGTAGTTTTAATGCATGCATAAGCATGGTTAAAGACACAATTGCAAATGAAGTCTCTCACATAGTGTATGGAAGTATTTTTTTGTAAACAATCAATTATTTTTAGAAAACATGCAATGCATGTTATTTTTACTACACTAAACCAAACGGTGGATAAAAAACAATCCCTGCATAACTAATATCAGCATTACTAATATATTCTATTCATCATTATTCTTATTCACTCTACCAAATGACCCCTTCTTATTTAATGAAATAGGATATCTGAAACTTAAACAATAAATTTTTTATGTACCATGTTTGAGTAGCTAGGGCCAAAAGAAATTGATTTTTTCAAATTTAAATAAAAAATGTATTTCAGCCACATTTCAAGGTTGTTTTCAAACTTATAATACAACACACTCCGACTTCAATACGGTATTACCGAATATCATATTGAACCGAAGTTTGATTTATCGATTATCGAATTACCGAATCGATTTTTTTCGGTTTGATATTTGGTATCTACTTTCAACTACCGAATATCAAATTACTGAACCCGAACTTTGAAAATACCAAACCGAATACCGAATGTCTACCCCTACTCACAAAGGTCCAGTAACTTTCTAAAATAAACACTTACTACCCTCACTTAACCTTTAGTTAACACTGTTTACAATAGTTACTGAAAGAAATAATCCCTTGATTATTTTCATTAAAGAAAGTGTATATATACAATTTACAATTTTCATAATAGGAAAATCATATTCCTATTATACTCCTAAAACCTTATTCTACTTGTACAATAATTATACAATTATGGTAAGTATACCACTCTAATTTAATTACAACAAATCATAACCTAAAATAGACTACTAAATCGTGGTATACACGACATGCATATACCATGTATATCACGGGATTTAACAGCCCATTATGCAATAATTTGCCCGCGATATACACAACGTATATACCGTGTATATCACGAGTATTTATCACACCCCCGCAGTCATAGCGGACGGTCTTCGTACGCTGAGACTGTCCATAAAATCTTCAAATAGAACAGAGGGAAGACCTTTTGTAATGATGTCTGCAATTTGATACATGGAAGGGACATGGCAGACGTGTACTTGTCCACGAGCTACATTTTCGTGAACAAATTGAATATCCATCTCGATGTGTTTAGTGCGTTGGTGTTGAACAGGATTACCAGAAAGATAGACGACACTAATATTATCACAATAAACCAAGGTAGCTTTCTAAATAGGACAATGAAGTTCTAAGAGAAGATTCCGTAACCAATATGATTCAGAGACCATATTGGCTACCCCTCGATACTCGGTCTCCGCACTAGAGCGTGATAATGTAGATTGGTGCTTCGCAGACCATGAGACCAAGTTATTACCAAGAAACATGCAATAGCTAGACGTGGAGCGTCTGGTATCTGGACAGCCACCACAATCAACATATGTATACGAGACAAGTGTAGACGATGATGGATAAAAATGTAAGCCATAGTCAAGTGTCCCCTGGATGTATCGAATAATGCGTTTGAGCGCATTCATGTGCTCAACCCTGAGATCATGCATAAATAAACACACATGTCGTACGGTATACGTAATATCTGGTCTCGTGAAAGTAAGATACTGAAGCATCCCTCCAAGACAGCGATAGTGGGTCAGATCCTCGTAAGGTGAGCCAGCCGCAGTACCCAGCTTGGGTTTAGTATCAACTGGAGTGGAAGTAGACTTGCATGAGGACATACCAGATGGCTCAATGATCTCAGCGGCATAATTCTGTTGTGATAAAAATAACCCACCTGCATGATGAGTGACAACAATTCCCAAAAAGTAACTCAAGGGCCCCAAGTCTTTCATAGCAAACTCAGAACTGAGCATTGCCATGATAGACTTGTGCAAAGCATCAGAAGAGGCAGTCAAGATAATATCATCCACATATAATAGTATATAAGCCAGGGAAGTACCACGACGATATATGAACAATGAATTATCAAACCTACTGTATGAAAACCCAATAGATGAAACATAGTATGCAAATCTCTTATACCAAGCATGTGGGGCCTACTAAAGCCCATACAAAGACTTCTTCAATAAATAGACATGATGAGGATATTTAGAGTCTCGAAAACCCAAGGGTTGATGCATGTAAATGGTCTCCTTAAGATCATCATGTAAGAAAACATTCTTCACATCTAACTGATGAATGGGCTAAGCCTTCGAAAGAGCCAGACTGAGAACAGTGCGAATGATAGCCGGTTTGACCACCGGACTAAATGTCTCACCACTATTCACGCCAACCTGCCGAGTCTTACCATCACCTACAAGACGAGCCTTATGCCTCGCAAAAGAACCATCAGAATTATCCTTATGAGTAAAAATCCACATAGACCGAATTATATTAACACCAGAAGGACGGGGTACCAACTCACACATCTTATTTTCAATAAGAGCATCATATTTGTCGTTCATAGCCAACTTCCAATTCGGGTCATTTAATGCGGACATTGTGTTACGGGGTAGGGGGTTTAAGAACATTAGAATTTAGATTAAAATGTCTTTTTAGTTTAAAAATACCCCGTTGACTACGAGTGATCGGTCTGTGACTCGGGGGAGAATTGAGTGGATTTTGGGACAAAATCATAGGGGTGACGGACTGGTCAGCAGGCAGTGGGACTACTGGCCCAACACTAGAAGCTGAAATTGAATCTGGACCGAGAAACGAGCAGGCGTAATCGGTCGATATTTGGCCCGATTCTTTGGACCCGTATTTGGAGGTCCAATGGCAGGCTCATTGGTAGATTTTGGGCGCTGGACAAGTCCGATAAATGGTGGATAATATACGCAGAGACATCATCTAAAAAATTATACGAACAAGGCCCGGAACTACTTACTTTGGCAAACGGAAATTGGGTTTCATAAAAAATAACATGGTGACTAATGATGATTTTATTAGTCGATAAATCAAAACACTTGTAACCACGATGATTACATGGATAACCCAAAAACACACAAGGGGTAGAACGGGCTTGAAGTTTGTTAATTGTAGTTGACGGAAATAGTGGATAACATAAGCACCCAAAGACCCTAAGATGTGAATACGAAAAAGTCTTATTATATAAGATTTGAAGAGGGGAGGAATATGTCAAACCTTTGGTAGGAAGTATATTAATAAGTAGCCATTTGTAGAGCATGATACCAAAAGGAAGGGGTACAGAAGCATGTACCAATAAAGTACATACAATATTATTAATGGTACGAATTTTTCGTTCGGCTTTCCCATTTTGTGAGGAAGTATGAGGACAAGAGAAACGAAAAACTATGCCATTAGTGTCACAAAAATCCCGAAACAACCCATTATCATATTCTTTTCCATTATCACATTGAATATTTTTTATTTCCCTGGTCGGTACAGATGAATGCTCTAAATTTTAAGAATGTGGAAAAAACTCAGGATTTTTTGCCAACAGAAAAACCATAAAAAATTAGAATAATCATTCAAAAATATAACATAATAACGATGGCCCACAAAACTTAAAACGGGAGATGTCCATAAATCACTATGAATAATATCAAATGACATTAAAGTACGAGAAGTAGAGGCTACAAACGGTAATCTAACATATTTTTCTAAATGACATGATTGACAAATTGGAGTACTACGTGTATCCTTACAAGAAATAAAATTATTTTTATGCAAGGAAGAAACAATGGATGACCCAGGGTGACCAAAACGTGCATGCCACAAGGAAGGAGCTAAAACTGTAAAAGTAGATGGCAAGGCTTGACTCGAGAGACTGGATGCGGGCATGATAGGATAAAGATATCCACTACTATCATATCTCATGAGAGGTATCCCCGTCTTGGAATCCTTCACAGAAAACCCAAAAGGATCAAATCAACAGAAACCCAATTATCGGTGGTGAATTTACAGACAAATACTAAATTTTTAATTAAGTTAGGGGCATTTTTAAGACAAGAGGTGGATGTGGGGGGGGGGGGGGGGAGAGAGACAAAGTTTTATGATCGTAGCCACGAATTGGAATTGAGTTGCCATTACCAACAATTATGTCACGATTGTTGCTCAAATTGGAATAAGACGAGAGAGTGCCTTGGTCGGACGTCATGTGAGAAGTTGCGCCGGTGTCTAAGTACCAAGTCGGGTTTGAAGGATTTAATCCAAGTGTATGCATTGCAACCTCAATATCTATCGAAGTCGGTGCGGGGCCCACTACCTGGAATGTCTGCGGAGGTCGAGGCCCAAGAAAACCGGCCTGCTGCCCCGACCTAGAATACTGCCTATCGCCAGAAGCTGGACCCGAGAAACTGGGCCTGGACTGTGGTTGGAATTAGGCCTAGTTACTCGGGTAAAGGCTGCTAGAAAAATACCCATTGTTAGTCCACATCGCACTGCCCCAGTTCCACTGCCATGAAGCCCACTTTTGAGACCAATTGGGCTGATGTCAACTGCCTCGAGTCCCACCACTGTTCCGGCCACCGCCATTGTTGTCGTCGCGAATCTTGCCACTATTTTTACGGTTTTGACCCTTCTTGCCGCCACCGTTGTTGCGGTTTTGGCCTGAATTTTCAACAAAACCATGAGAGTTATCAGATGAGGTCATCATCGCCACGGAACTTGCGCCAGTAGCCGCCTTTTTTGCCAAGCCGACTTCTTCCAAAGTGAGCATCGAACGGGCTTGATAAAAGGGGAGAAGTAGATTACTTTGTCGGAGTAGAGTCCCAACTCCATTATAGTCCTCAGATAGGCCTGCAACCATTTGTAGGACAAGACTATTATTGGTAACAGGTGCCCCAACGTTACGGAGTTGGTCCGCCAACTCCTTGAGACGTTTACAATATGCTGAAACATTCGGGAAATTTTCCATGCTGACTTGGGAAAATTCCTGCTAAAAGGTGATAACGCGGGAATGCTGGTTATTCTGGAATATATCACGCAATCTATTCCATGTAGTCATAGCCGTAGTATCCGACTCAATAATCGTCTGTAAAAGATCGGTAGAAATAGTAGAATAAATCCACTGAAGGACGGTAGCATCAAGAGTAATCCATAACTGAGGATCCTCCGCGGGAGTAGGGGTAGCGGTAGGAATAATGTGATGGAGGACTTGATGGGAGATTGCGTGAATTTTGAACAACTCTGCCCACGTCGCAAATTTGACATTTTCCATCTCAAGAACAATAGGGATGTGGTTCTTGATGTTGGAAACAGTAAGGGCAGGATGAAACATGTTCTTAGACATAACGAAAGAACAAAAGGTAAAGTATGGATTACGAATAATTTGGGGAGAGAAGGAAGAAGAAGGGCACATAAACCGAGAAGAAGGGCACGGAAATCGAGAGCCTGCGAAAACAATAAGAGGAGAGGTATGAAAAACCTAGACTTCTGATACCATGAAAGAAATAATCCCTTGATTATTTTCATTAATGAAAGAGTATATATACAATTTACAATTTTCGTAATAGAGAGGTATGAAAAACCTAGACTTCTGATACCATGAAAGAAATAATCCATTGATTATTTTCATTAATGAAAGAGTATATATACAATTTACAATTTTCATAATAGGAAAATCATATTCTTATTCTACTCCTAAAACCTTATTCTACTTGTACAATAATTATACAATTATGGTAAGTGTACAACTCTAATTTAATTACAATAAATCATAATCTAAAATAGACTACTAAACCGTGATATACACGGCATGCATATACTGTGTATATCACGGGATTTAACGGTCCATTATGCAACAATCTGGCCGTGATATACACAGCGTATATACCGTGTATATAATGGATATTTATCAGTTACTCCATTAAAAAGACTAAACTAACCTACAACACAAAAAGAAAAAAAGAATTCTTCACTGAATATGGTGAAGTCCGTCAATGATGCTTTTTGAGCATGTCTCTGAAGCCACCCGCATCCTTATGAGTCCTTCGGTTGCTTGGGCACCCAGAAATATTGTTAAATAAAAAATATATTGTTGCAATTTCACGAAGGGTAACAAGAAAAGTTAAATGAAAACTATGATGTTAATTTATGTGTATGGTTTTAATTTTACAGGAGTAATAAGTGTTTGATTTAGAAATGCAGGAGGTGTGATTATCCTTTGTAAAAATAAATAATTTCCATGTATTATGCATCTCAATTCCGTGGCAACTTTCATTTCTTGTATAGAGCCACTGCCATATTTGGATTATGCGGGATCCAAATTAACGGTAGCCACCGCTACATTCTAATTTAGTGGTCAGTGAAAGTATACTGTGGTATACACGATATACACGGCATATACATGCCTTGTGTATACCGTGTACATCACGGACATACAAGGCAAATCAGTCCGTGATATACATGCCAAGTATATCACGGTTTGGAGTATATTTGGCAACATAGTATTTGTATTTAATTAGCATTGTACACTTATCATAATTGTAGAATTCTTGTATTTATAAAATAGAGTTTTGGGAGTAGAATAAGAATATGATTTTCCATATTATGAAAATTGTAAATTGTATATATACTCATTCATTAATGAAAATAATTAAGGGGATTATTTCTTTCATGGTATCAGAAGTCTAGGTTTTTCATACCTCTCTCATCTTTTGTTTCCGCAGCTCTCGATTTCAGAGCCACTGTCTCGATTTCTGTGCCCTTCTTTTCTCCCCTCTTCCCAAATTAGTCCAAATCCCTATTTCACCTTTTGTTCATTCGTTATGTCTAAGAACATATTTTATCCTTCCCTTACTGTTTCCAATATCAAGAACCACATCCCTATTGTTATTGAGATGGAAAGCATCCAGTATGCGACGTGGGCAGAGTGGTTCAAAATTCACGCAATCTCACATCAAGTCCTCCATCACATAATTCCTCCCGCTACCCCTACTCCCGCAAAGGATCCTCAGTTATGGATTACTCTTGATGCTACCGTCCTTTAGTGGATTTATTCCACTATTTCTACCGACCTTTTACAGACGATCATTGAGCCAGACACTACGGCTATGGCTCAAGGAATAGATTGCATGATATATTCCAGGATAACCAACATTCCCGAGTTGTCACCTTTGAGCAAGAATTCTCACATGTCAGCATTGAAGATTTCCTGAATGTTTCAGCATATTGTAAACGGCTCAAGGAATTGGTGGACCAACTTTGTAACGTTGGTGCGCCTGTTACCAATAATCTTCTTGTTCTACAAATGGTTGCAGGCCTACAAATAGTTGTATGGGCTTAAGTAGGCCCCACGATCCTGGTATAAACAATTCGCATACTATGTATCTACTATTGGATTCTCTCACATCATGTTTGATAATTCTCTGTTCATATATCGTCGTGGTACTTCCTTGACATATATTCTCTTGTATGTGGATGATATTATTTTGACAGCTTCTTCTGATGATTTACGCAAGTTTATCATGACACTACTCAGTTCCGAGTTTGCTATGAAAGACTTGGGGCCCTTGAGTTATTTCTTGGAGATTGCTGTCACTCGTCATACAAATGGGTTATTCTTATCACAAAGGAAGTATGCCGCTGAGATCATTGAGCGAGTTGGTATGTCCTCGTACAAGTCTACTTCCACTCCAGTTGATACTAAACCCAAGCTGGGTGCTGCGACTGACTCACCTTACAAGGATCCAATCCACTATCGCAGTATTGCAGGGGATCTTCAGCATCTTACTTTCACAAGACCGGATATTACGTATGCCGTACAATAGGTGTGTTTATTTATGCATGATCCCAGGGTTGAGCACATGAATGTGCTCAAACGCATTATTCGATACATCCAGGGAACACTTGACTATGGCTTACATTTATATCCATCATCGACGTCTACACTTGTCTCGTATATAGATGTTGATTGGGGTGGCTGTCCAGATACCAGACGTTTCATGTCTGGTTATTGTATGTTTCTTGGTATTACTTGGTCTCATGGTCTGCAAAACGTCAGTCTACATTATCACGCTCCAGTGTAAAGGCCGAGTATTGAGGGGTAACCAATGTGGTATCTGAATCATGTTGGTTACGTAATCTTCTTTTAGAGCTTCATTGTCCCATTCAGAAAGCTACCTTGGTTTATTGTGATAATATTAGTGCCGTCTATCTTTTTGGTAATCCTATTCAACATCAGCGCACTAAACATATCGAGATGGATATCCACTTCGTTCGAGAAAAGGTAGCTCGTGGGCAAGTACGCGTCTTATATGTCCCTTCTAGGTACCAAATTGCAGACATATTTACTAAGGGTCTTCCCTCAGTTCTATTTGAAGATTTTAGAGACAGTCTCAGCGTACGACGACCGTCCGCTATGACTGCGGGGGTGTGAAAGTATACCGTGGTATACACGATATACGGCATATAAATTCCTTGTGTATACCGTGTATATCACGGACATACAAGGCAAATCATTCCGTGATATACATGCCAAGTATATCACGGTTTGGAGTATATTTGGCAACATAGTATTTGTATTTAATTAACATTGTACACTTACCATAATTGTAGAATTCTTGTATTTATAGAATAGGGTTTTAGGAGTAGAATCGGAATATGAATTTCCATATTATAGAAATTATAAATTGTATATATATACTCATTCATTAATAAAAATAATCAAGGAAATTATATCTTTCAGTCAGCCATCTTGAGATTTTGAGTCTTTTAGCTGAAAAAGACTCGCGTAATCTCTCTATCAGGAAAAAAAGATCCCTACTGTTGATTGACAATTCTATCTAGATCGACATCTACTATTTATTAAAGGTGGCCAGTGGGCCGGGCTCGGGTCTGGCGGGACGGGCGAAGGGGTCGGGGTCGGGTCTGGCGGGGTCTGGCGGGGTCGGGTCTGGCAGGACTTGCTCCAGTCCCGTCCCGATCCCGATCCCGTCGGTATCGGGTCGGGGTCAGGTCGGGGGTCCGGCGGGTTTTCCTTTTTTTTTAAAATAACATATATATAAAAAAAACTCAATAAACAAGATAAGATAATGTAATAAAAACATCCCAAGGCTGTTTCTGTGCCTCTTATATTATTTAATTGACATGATGTTTTTGTAATACAAATACAATTGTCTAAAATCTAAATTGCAACTTTGTGGTGTTGTCCAAAAGTTACAAATTACATAATAAAATTGCAATTAAAAAAAATTACATTCTCAAAAAAACTTGTTCTAATTGCTTGATGATTTCATGTGGTTCTTCGGTTGGAATTGGTATTTGTTGGTCAAATTAATCCACGTCGCTTCCACTATCTTCGGTTAAGATTTCGTTGTAGTTTTCATCTTCTTCTTCGTTGATCTCCGGTTGACCGCACCTTCTCCGCTCGGCTCGTATCCAATCTCTAAATAATACTGCAATTTCCAAGCTGTCTCCGGCTAATGAGTGTCTGTGGTCTCCTATTTGATATCTGTCGGCAGAAAAAGCGCTTTCAAACGCAGTTGATGACGCTTGAATGTTCAAAACATCTCGGGTCATCAATGAAAGTGTCGGAAAGGTCTTCTCATTCCCCCTCCAGTATTTCAGCAAGTCTTCATGTCCATCTTCATTGATAACTTCTTGATATGGTACAGAACCCTGTAAAACAAAAATATCCAACTCGCTAATTTGGTTAGTAGTAGAGGTACGGCCGCACATTCTATTTCTGAGGCTTTCAATACTAGCCGCAGAAACAACATGTCTTTTGTGAGACTGTGTTGAAGATGAAGAAGATGGTATGGAAGCCGGTAAGTTACTAGCATTTTCTTGTTGATAAAATTTATATATTTTTTTGCATTGGTGTTCTACGCTAGACAACACTTCTTCTTTAGTTTGTTCAATAGGTGGTGGGTGATTTAGATTTTTGGGACTTGGAGGTGGTAGTACTTCTATACAATCGTAAATAGTTTCAATTAGTGATTTAGTACCGTCTATTTTAATAGTATGATTTAATACATAACCAATAATATAAATAGTGGGAATAGGAATAAAAAAAATTATTTTGACAAACATTTTTTTAATAGCTGCCTTATAAGCTGGTTTTTCCATATATTCACTAAGTAATAAAAAATATTAGAGTTATATAAAACAACATAGTTGAAATAGTAGGATAATATATACCGAAAAATTCTTTTGTTGCTTGAAAAAATTTCTCTAAAAATACAATAAGTTCGAAATTTTTTACCTAATCACTATCTAAAATCATATCAGCAGGATTTTTATTATGAGAGTTAAAAAATAAAGTTATAGGTATTCAATAGTCATAAGCAACAGTAGTTACTCGTATAAAGAATTCCACCTAGTGGATACTTCTTGTGGAATTTTTCTATAAGATAGTCCACAATCGTGACAAGTTTTTTTATATTCTTTTCTACGTTGTACTTTATTACTTTTAAAAATAAAGTTTATAGCAAATTGTATTTTACTAAGAATGTCTTCAAAAAGTGATAGACCATCCTTTACAATTAAGTTATATATATGGCACGCGCATTTTATATGAAAATGATCTGGAAAAGATGGAGTTAAACTATTTTTTAAAATTGTAATTGCATAATTGTTAGAAGAAACATTATCTAATGTAATAGTCATAATTTTATCGGTTATTCCGTAATAATGGCACACTTGATAAATATTATCTGCAATAAAAGTACCAGTGTGCCTATCATCTATATATCTATACGCTAAAATACGTTTTTGCATAGACCATTTATAATCTATCCAATGACAAGTTACAGTTAAATAATCATGGTTGTTAGTACTACGACCTATATCATACGTGATAGATACTTTGCCATTAAAATGATATAATGAAAAACGGAAATATTGTTGATATTCATGTGCGAATTTAAATACATCTCTCTTAACAGTTGATCTAGGAAAACCGTTAAAAGCAGGATTATATATATCTCTAATGTAATGAATAAAACCGGGAGATGAAGGAAATGAAAAAGACAAACCCTCCACAACAACTAATTTTGATATTGCTTCCCTATCTCTATGTTTATTGTATTTAGAGCCTACAATTCCCCCCGTCATAGGGTTAATTTGACCCTGTACTTGGTCCGGGACAGTATCAATATGTGAACTTTGTCCCGATGGAGCGGGCGTTCGCGCACCCGGTTTTGAAGCCTGGTATTGGGCATACCTAGCTGGATAAGCACTTACTACGTGTCTAATTAAACCCCCCGTCCCACCGTGACCTTTTTCAGTTTTAAATTTTAAAACATTTTTACAAATTTTACATATAGCTACTTGATTCTCTACGTCCCTATCAAAAAATGTCCATGCATCTGATTTTAATGATCGTTTTGCTGGACCTCGTCTCATACTAGGGGGAATAGGAGGTAATTCAGTTGAAGGTCCACTAGTGGGTGTGTTGTCATCAACATTAGTGGGTGTATCATCTAGATCATCGTCTAAATTAAAGTCTTCTTGAGTTCCAGAAAATAGTTCCTCGTCTAAATCTAATGGTATTGTAGGAAAATGTTGAGTATCACCAAAATCACCCTGTGTAGGAATAAGATGACTAGAAGAAGTACCCTTGCCCTGGTTGTCACCCCTACTAGAAGAAGCACCCTTACCCTTAAACATACCTCTTAATCCTTTCATTTTAATTATGATAATAAATAATTAAAGACAATAAAATTAAGTGCGCTAAATAAAATAAACATACAATAATAATTTAATGAAGGAACGAATGTACCAAAAGCCGACGTAACGTCGACGTGTAATCGAGAGGTTGAAAATTGAAACTTTGCTCGATGGAAGATCCTCAAGCTAGTTGTCAACTTCACTCCCAATTCCCAAATGAATAAATAAAATTGAATATTTAGTAAACAATGTAGACTTGTAGAGAGAGATATTGAGAGATTAGAGAGATTGTATGAAGATTTGTGAGAAAGATGAAGAGAAAATGAGTTATTTATAGTTGGAAAATTGAGTTAAAGTGTAAATATAATAACTTATGGGTTAAAAATAAATATTAAGGGGTAGGGGGGTTGGGGGAGGGGGGAGGCCTAAAATGGCCGTTGGCCAACGACCAAAATCTAAAATGGTCGTTGGTGCAACGGTCATATTTGCAAAGGGGGGACAAAGGGCGGGGTCGGGCTCGGGACGGGCCTGGGGTGGGCTCAGGTCTGGCGGGAGGAGACATTGTCCCGTCCCGAGTTCGAGTCCCGCCACCATTTTTTTTTATGAGCGGAGTTGGGGCGGGATCGGGGCGGGGTTGGGACGTCCCGGCCCACTGGCCACCCTTACTATTTATCAATGTTGCTATATTTTTCAGGGCAAGCAAGTTGGTCTTTATCAAATTTCAGGACTTGAGCAATGACTTTGACGATAAAAACTATTGTTTCCAAGTTCTTTTTCCCCCTTAAGATGATAGTTTATATAAATTGATCTACTTGACGTTGTTTTTGAAATGCAATGAAATATTGTGATTCCCATACTATATTTTAGTTTCTATTAATTGACAACTAGGCATATGAGGCTGCCGAAAACAGTATGCCACGCAGACACTTCTAAACAATAAGCATGCATAAACAGTTTGTTTGCATTACCATCTTTGAATACCTTTATCAAGCTGCAGCATGATGCAAAAAACTATACTAAGTATCATTTAGTTCACTTATTGCTTCAACAGAAACTAAAGCCATTTAGTTAGAAAAATTTCTCACTATCCTATGATTAGTCCTATCCAAACTAAATTTCACTCCTATCCAAACAATTAGAGCATCAGTGCATAATTTTTTCCAACAAGGGAACCATCAAACGAGGTCTTTTATACTGAGAAGTGAGACATTGGTCCCGCTGAATGCAAGTGTACACAACAAAAATAATGAGCAATTTTACAAGGACGGGAATAGCCAAAAAATAGAGTTCTTGTAACAAACAACAAAAGACTCCCGTCACCTTGTGGTTTTCTCTATCCATTTGTACTTTCTCTTTCTTCAACTCAGCATGTCCAAGAAGCTGATCGTTTGATTACAGGCTTCATTTGCTTGTCCTCCTCCAAGGCAATCATTCCCAAATGCGAAGGATCCTCCAGCAACATCTTTGCTACAAGATATCCCGCGATTGACCATGTCTGATACTTCCTCGCTTGTTTACCTATATATCTTCCTACTTTACCATCATAATATTCAGGCCAGACATCCTTAGATAAGCGGCTCTCAGCAAGATCTATTGCTCGTCTTGCAATTTGTGGTCGTCCCGTCTTAATGCAGGCAGCGGTTAGCAACCACAAAAGCACTGCATTTAAGATATCAATTATACATTGCATTAGAGAGTATGACATCAAACTTCAAGCAATATAGCCTATGCATCTCATTTCTTTTAGCCAGTGCACAAAAGCAATATACAGTTCGGCCTCTCTCTATAACAGTCATTTCTATAACAACATTTCACTATAACAACCATATTTTCTGTGGAACCGATCTTTCATGTTATGTCATATTATATGTTCTCTATGACATCATTTTGCTATTTCAACCAACAAATATCAGGACAAACGATGCCATTATAGAGATGTTTGCTGGGTAGATGCTTCATTATCTTGTAATTCTAAGGAACACTTTATGGAAAATGAGATAGTAAATAACTTATGAAACATGCGTTGTACTAGTAAAGCTACAAACAGTCTTAACACAACATGAAGTCCTATAGCTAAACTAACTAATAATCATCAAAGTCATGTACATTCCTTTCGCTTTCTCCACAAAGAAGTCATTCTCAAACTACATCGCGAGAGTTATTATGAAATTCAGTAGCAAATCAAGTGAAGTGCTAAGGAAGATGGAAAAACCTGGCCAAGTTCCTCCATTATGGTAGCTCCACCTGGTATTCTTGGGATCACAACCAGTAATAAGTCGCCATTCATGATTTTCTAGTGCTGGATAAGATATTTTTAAGGGCATCTCTGCGACTAGCTCGTCCCAGCGTGCTTCTATGAGATCCATAATAGCCGAAGCTTGCTCTGGAGTGGCAAGGGAGGACAAGATGGCAATACAGTTTCCTAGAGCAAACCATCTGAAGTCCATCCTTGCAGGACTAACATTCCCAATAAAGTAACCACCACGTGTAGGCATAAATTCAAATACCCAATCTGGGATTGAATCAGGGATTACATTAAACTTATTTACTGCAGTATGCGAATATTCTTCAGTTTTATAGCGGTATATGTCGTTTAATTGTTGGAAATCAAGCCAGAAATAACTTCTCATGTGATAACTCAAGGCATGTAGACGCTTCACTATTCTCTCAATAAATTCTCCCCCTTCGTTGTCGGGCTTCAACATTACCAAAGCACTTCTCAATGCCATAAAGAAGAGTGCTTGGATCTCTATAGGATAACCATAGATTCCCTGAAAAATCAACCACCATAATTTAAAAACCCAATCATATTTATTCAAGGACATGTCATTCATCCATCTGTTGTGCAAGCAGTTACAAGCAACTTTTTTATGGTAGTCACATCAAACTCTTTTTTATAGCTGAGAAGTCTTCTGTTTCGAATCTTTGGAATTTAGTGGATAATGGGTCCGCCCCACTATCCTTTTCTGCTAATGGGAGTCACATCTATCATTTTCATCAGGATAAAAGCATTGACTGGAGGCTGGATATAGTCATGTTGCAATTCAGTTCACATAAAATTCAGTCGTACGTACATCAACTAATCACCAATAAGCAAAAGACGATGCTAAGTATGTTGTTCAAAGTGCTTCTAACTAGATTATAACAGAATTAAAAAAAAGTTAGAATTTCAGTGCATCTTCAAGTTATGCTGAACGTTAGGTTTCAAGTCTAGCGTTAGAATCTGGATACACGACTACAAGGCCATGTAGCTTAAAATTTTATTTCTAGAACATTTTGTTGAATACTGGTTAAATGTATGAAGAGAAGTAAGATAAGCTAATAGCTATCAGAAGAAAGAAAAGTAGGAGAAGTTGTATGTCCTTGGTGGCTGAACTGAAGGAGCAAAAAAAACAAAGGAAAAAAAGGAAGCTGATGCTGACGAAAGGCAAAAACTTAAAAAGAAAAAGGATATGGAAAGTCATCAGATGAGATAATATTTTAATATATGGTATTGAGTAGCATTTTTTGCTTTTAACTATTGTACTACTGTATATAGCTCACATTACCAAGAGAAAGAATACCAATCAGGTAATCTATAAACAGCATACTCCAATTATCTCATAGATTTGCAACACTAATGGCAATGATTGAAGTCTATATTTTATAAAGCGTCACACTACGAAGAGAAAGAATACCTATCAAGTAAAAGAGATAAAGAGCATCCAGTTATCTCATAGATTTGCAACATTAACGACAATAAAAGGTAAAATAAGAAACAGTATAAACAAGTAATATGAACATAAAACACAAAGGAATATAAAAATCCATCGTTACAAACAAAGAAGCATCGATAAACTTTCTATGAAACTGCTTCAACATCATCACCATCCTTCTCTATTTCAACATCTATCGTAAATGACAAATACCGAAGCATACAACATAGGAAAGACTACAATTGAAGAAAAAGCAGCTTAAAAATAAAAGAGTGAAAGCTGCCAACCTACAGCTAAGAAACAGCAAAGTAGATGATGTATCCATTTGGTGGCTAGTAAAGACAAGAATGGCAAAAATGATGACACGAGTTCGAAATCCTTAAAAACAACTCAAAATATGACAAGATTAAGTTAGTATGATCCAACAGCTGTTCGGTTCTAACTCAAGTTATGAATGCATAACCTAATTATGGTGCAAGCATTTTATAGATAACTATTTAACATGTTGAAATTGAAAGTGGCACTTGCTTCGCTACTATCTAATACAATGTCTCCGACGACTAGATTCAGCATTCAGATACAACTATTGCGACGCGTTAAATCCAAGCAAATCGGGAGAAAGTGTCAGAAGTGGGATTCAAACTGAATTTAGATAAAAGGTATTTATTTATTCTGTTTACTCTTTCTTTCCCTTCCCTATAGGCCTTGGGCGTGGCAAGGGTTTACTGATTAAAAGCTGTTATTAATCTGTATTCCAAAAAAAACCAGTAAATAATAACTGAAAATAAACAGAATCAGTGTTGAAAAATAAGAATAATTTTTTCAGAATATAATCGAGCCCACTTAGTTCAAAGTGTGTCCTTAAGGAAATTATTCCCCTCACAGTACTCGAGGTTGATGGAATATCCCCTCCCAGGATAGAACGATTATCTTACCAGAATAGTAGTACTCCAAATTCAGGTAGCGGCGAACCACTCAACGGCAGTATATCACACAGAATTTATTTGTGCAGAAGAAGAAGAAGTTTTTGTTGTTCAGAAAATTCGCAAGTAAAATTCTGAGGAATCAAACGAACTTATAGCCATGGAAGTACTGTTTCTGAAGGTTTGCAACCCTTCTGAACAGCCACTAAAATTGGTGGAAAATTTAAATATGGGAAAGAAATCGGGTCGCGGGTCAGACACGCGGATACGGGTCACTAACGGGTAGGATTGGATAAGTTAATTAATTTAATTAAATAATAATTAAAAATTAAAGAAAATTTGGTCCAAAAAGATTATCAATCAATCAGATCATTTGACCAAATCCGAATCCGAAGCCGAGCGACAACGACGGCGCGAGGGGAGACCCTCTTCTTAACCCTTTAGCAACAAGAAGGAGTATTTCTACTTATAAGTAGAAGAACTTTTCTTTCCACTACCGATGTGGGACAAATGCTCATTTTATAAAGCAAGAGGGAACTCCCACTTTCTTTCCACTATCGATGTGGGACAAATGCTTATTTCATAAAGCAAGAGGGAACTCCCTCCATTTCCCATTCAATCTATCATTTAAACCCAACAAAAGCATCACAAGACCATAAGAAACAATAATATATGCAAGCTAAGGCAACAAGATAACTTACCATTCTTCTATCAATCATTGAGCATCCATCAGCACAAAGCAAAGTAGGAAATGTATCAAATCCTTCAGACAAACATAAGCTCAATATAAGCTTCATTCCCCTTTGGCACTCAGGAGTTTCAGCAAGACTGACATCTCCGGTCGATTTTGTGTATGCACGGAGAAGAATTATCCACCAAAATCCAGAATCAACTGGAGCTACTCTTCCAATTGCACTCTCACCAAAATCTGCCATTATTGTATCCGTGTTACGAACTGGATCATGAAGAACCTTGAAACTAGCAGGCATAACCCCTTCCCCCAGCTTGAATCTATCTACTCTTTTCTCCCACCCTTGAAGTTGAAGTGTCTTCAACAGGAAGTTCTTAACTATATCAGGCTCTCCATTCATCAGGAAGGCCAGAGCACTAGGAACAAAATCTCGAACAAAAACCTACACATCCAGCAAAATACATCGATACTTAGAAGATTCTACTAAAATTGAAAATAACACGTCTTGATTAAGCAAAATTGCTCAATGTGAATCTGAACTTTCACATTACTGTATCTTGTCCCAGTTTCAGAAACAATATCCCAAATATATAAATGGATTTCCAAATTTTTTGTCAATAAGTAAGATTTGATTATACTCCCTCCGTCCCATTTTAACTGTCGCTTTAGCTCTTTTCACGCCCATTAAGAAAAAACAATAAATACAAGGTATAGATTACTAAGTTGCCCTTGTTTAACAAAAGTAGATTGATTTCTTCTTCTTAAATATTGTGCCATTAAGGGTACAGTTGGAAACAATTATCAAGTTTAGTCTTGAATTCCTAAAGTGACAATTATTTTGGGACAAAACTTTTGAGCTAGGACAGTTAAAATGGGACGGAGGAAGTAGTATATAAAACAAATATTATGGAAATTACAACATCACTATTACCGAAAGAGCAACTACTTTGAGATTGTTGGATTGTATTTAACACACACCTGATCATAATTGAGGACTTCCTCAGAGGCATGGTCAACTGCAGCAATTGTACCAACTGGTTGGCCACGAAAGTGAACCAATGAACGGCGGAGAGCATCCCAGGCTTCAGCAACCATTGGATGGGGCTCAAAAGAGTTACGTGCTGATGAAGCAGGGGTGTCCAACGCAGACCTGCCTGGGGAGTAAGAACTCTCATAGTTATCTAAACCTCTGGTTAGGCCTATGGATAACTCACTGAGTGACCTCTCATCAAAAGATCTCTGCCTCTCTATGTTAAGCCTTGGCTTGTCGAGTAGCTTCGAGAGATCAAAGTCGTCCATCTCAGTCTCAGAGATGGAGCAATGGGAGCTAACATTTCTCAGTCCAGTTCCAGTACCTTCCATCCTCACACAAGTACCTCTGTACGATAAATAATAGCCCGTTTAGACAATTAAACAAGTAAAAACCCAAGCTTTGTTATCTATTTGTTGAAGAGAAAGTAGTTTCTAAATAAGAATATCAAACATATATACAATTCATAGTCAAACAGTCTGTAAAAACTACTCACAAAGGAAGTTATAAGAAACCAAATCAGCAAAATACTGTGGCCCAATTGAAAGGCTCACCCATTATGCAAAGCAGACTAACAAGGAAAGAAATTAAGTTATATCTATTTGCAGTCTTATCCATCTTTTCTCTTTACTCAAAGATTATTAACCAATAAATAGTATAAGCTACTACTCGCTCTCGCTCAATTTGTCTGTCTGTCTGTATTACTTCAAAAATAATGTCTCTTTTCATTTTTGTCCAACTCTTTACATTCTAATTTTCCGTCTGACATGTTTAAAATCACAACATTAAATGACATATTGGTACATTCTAAATATCTTTAATTTAAGACAACTTTCTTAAATTTTGTGTCAAGTCAAAACCAGACAAACAAATTGAAAAATTGAAACAGAGGGAGTAATAATTAACTCTAAAGTTACCATAAACAAAATAACCTCATCCGCAAAATAAGTTGCAGATTTGATTGACAATCAAGCAATTGCCTAGCTATAGAATATTGAGCTCTATATCCTCCTATGGAATACTAAAAAATTGACATAACTTAGTCTAAGAAATGAAAATTAGCCAAAATTTTAAAAGGGTATAAAGAATTTTCCTTAAAAGATCAAATTTCCGAAAGTTTAAGCTCACAGAGAGCTGCATTGTAAACTCCACTCCACCATAAAGCGATAAAATTAAGAAGAAAAAGCAAAACTTTGAGATCCAAATAATTGAACTAGAGCAAGAGAGACACAATAAAGTAAATAATTTACTTGGAAGCAAATTAAGCAAGAGCCAAATCAGATCCAAGAAGCACAAATACTGAGGAAATAGAGGGAGAAAGGAGAAAAAAAGAACATAATGTGGAATGCTGCTAATTTATAGACTCATTATAGAAATGAAAGTGGACATTTTTGGAGGGGCCCTCCCCTCAAAAACCTCTATTTACTACGTACCTACTTACCATTGTAAGAACAACCCACAGCTTGCTTGCACGTCAGGATATAATAATATAGTACAAAATTATATACTCCCTCCCTTGTATAATAAATAGTATTTTTAACTTATGTACACACCTTAACAAATTTCTCGCTTTTAGAAAATTAGAAGTGTTTTTATTAATTTATTTTTAATTAATACATAGACAAGAAAATATACTTAATATTTATTCATTATATAAATAAGAGTAATTTTAGAAGAATAAGATTAATTTTTTTTAAAAAACTAAAATATCACTTATTTTAAAATAAATTAAAAAATTTAAAACACCACTTATTATGAAACGAATGAAGTAGGTAATAAATGTGTTGTTTGGTTGCCCCGTAGAGGATTTTTTTACTACTATTGAGGCACAATCCACAAAATATGTATTAGCGAATATTCTTAATCTCTGTTAGAAATTCACTCACAATAATTATGTTTCTGTCGAATTTGACCATTTTGGTTTTTCTGTGAAGGAACTCAATACGGGGAAAATTCTTACGCGCTGCAATAGTGTGGGAGACCTCTATCCCTTGCGGCTATCTCTCCCTCAACTTGGCACAACAAACTCGGACACCACAGAGCCCCTGTTTTTACTTTTCCTAGGACTACTAAGCGTATTCAATGTAATAATGGGAAACTTGCCCAACACTGTTTTTCTTGCCCGCTCGGCAAACATACCCGTCTTCCATTTATGTCATCCAACAATGTTACTTTTTCTCCTTTTGATATTGTTCATGTTGATTTGTAAACATCTTCAGTTGTTAGCTCTTTGGGTCACAAATTTTATCTAGTATTTTTAGATGATTTTTCACATTTTGTCTGGATTTACCCACTAAAATTCAAATCTGAAGTGTTTTGCCAAATTCCTTGAATTTCAAATATTCATTAAAACACAGTTTGAAAAATCTATCAAATCTTTTCAATGTGATAATGAACGTGAATTTAATAACTCGGCATTTCACAATTTCTGCTCTAAGCAAGGCATGGTTTTCCATTTTTCCTGTCCCTATACTTCCTCCCAAAATGGAAAGGCTGAACGAATTATCCGTACCATCAATAACATGGTTCGCACCCTACTGTTTCATGTCTGTCTTCCACCACATTTTTGGGTCTATGCTGTTAAAATGGTAGAATCCGTCCTTAATATTTTACCAACTAGCACATTCCAAAACAAGACCACAACCGAAATCTTATACCGTAGGTTCCCATACTATGACCATCTCCGTATTTTCGGCTGCTTATGCTACCCCAACATAGCCTCCACTGCACCTCACAAACTTGCCCCTCGCATCCTTCCTTGTGTCTTCGTTGGTCTCTCTCCTACTCATCGGGGCTACCTGTGCTATGACATTGACACTCGCAAAATCATCGTCTCCCGTCACGTCACCTTTAATGAGACGACCTTTCCTTTTTCAAATCTCCAAAAATTTCAGACCACCGATTACACCTTCCTCGATGAATCGAGTCTGTCCCCGACTATCCAATCTCTGTACCAAAAGCAGCCTATTGTTCCGACAGAGAATACAGTCCCGTCCCCGCCACTGTCCGGCACCAACCAAACATATCCCAGCTCTCGATCGAAAACCCCACTAATACTCTTGCTGCCTCTAGCCGTGTCTCCTGCCCCCCCAGCAGCACTGCTGCCTCCCAGTCCAGCACCCGTATGCTTGCAGCCTCCCAGTCCGGCAGCAATGCTGCCTACCAGTCCTGAACCTGTAAGCCTGCATCATCCCAGTCCCGACCTCCCACTGCTGCCTACCCATCGCATGGAGACTCGTGCCCAATACGGGATTTTCAAACCTAAGGTTCACTTCAACCTCTCCACACAAACCTTATCACCCATTCCAAAAAAATCCAAAACTAGCAAAATTGAACCCTAATTGGAATGCGGCCATGTGCGAAGAGTTTAACGCTTTAACCAAGCAGAACACTTGGGATTTGGTACCTAGACCAAACAATGTGAATGTTATCCTGTATATATGGCTATTTCGTCACAAGTTCAGATACAGTGGTGACTTGGAGCGGTATAAGGCAAGTCTAGTTGCCAATAGAACTAATCAGCAGGAGGGTATTGATTGTGGTGAGACATTCAGTACGATTGTTAAACCGACCACTATTCAGACTGTTCTCAGTATTTCTATGGGCATGTATTGGCCGATTTATCAGCTTGATGTCAAGAATGCATTTCTTCATGGGGATTTGAAGAAAACTGTGTACATGCATCAGCCCCCTGGCTTCGTTCATCCGATAATTCCGCAGTTTGTATGTCGTTTCAAGAAGTCACTGTATGGCTTGAAACAGGTACCCCGCGCTTGGTATGATCATTTTGCCAGGTATCTTATGCAAATCGGTTTTATATGTAGCAGGTGTGATAACTCTCTCTTCACTTTTCATCGAGGTAGCAACACTGCTTATTTGCTATTATATGTGGATGACATTGTTCTTACTGTCTCATCTGACGGTTTGAAGAATAAAATCATTGCTCTACTCAAAACTGAATTTGCTATGACTGACTTGGGCAAGCTGAGTTATTTTTTGGGTATATCAGTGACCAGATCTACAGCTACTATGTTTTTGTGTGCATAAATATACAGAAGAGATAGTATAGCGGGCTAAGATGACAAATTGTAAAATTATGCCAACTCCGGTTGACTCGAAATCCAAGCTCATTGCTAATGACGGTGCGCCAGTTTCTGATCCCACCTTATATAGGAGTCTTGCAGATGCCCTTCAGTATCTTACATTCACTAGGCCTGATATTGCATATGTCGTTCAGTAGGTGTGTCTGTTTATACACGAGCCCCGAGAGTCCCATTTTATCGCCCTCACACGTATTATCAGATACGTTAAGGGCACATTGAACTTTGGACTACATCTCTACCCTTCTGCCCCACCCAAGTTACTCTCCTACACGGATGCAGATTGGGCAGGATGCCCCGACACACGACGCTCCACCTCAGGCTACTGTGTATTTCTTGGGGATAATCTTATCTCATGGTCCGCCTAGCGGCAGGCCACGCTATCTCGTTCGAGTGCTGAAGCAGAATATCGCGGAGTTGCTCATGTAGTTGCTGAGATCTGTTGGCTCCGAAATCTTCTTTTGGAGCTCCAGTGTCCACTACGAAAGGCGTCTATAGTCTATTGTGACAACATATCTGCCATCTATATGTCTCATAATCCGGTCCAACATCAGCGGACTAAGCATATTGAGATGGATATTCACTTTGTGCAAGAGAAGGTTGCCCTTGGTCAGGTCAAAATATTACACGTGCCTTCCTCCTATCAGTATGCAGACATTTTCACAAAGGGACTACCGAGACAGCTCTTCACCGACTTCCGATCCAGCCTTAGCGTTCGGCCTCCTCCCGCTCCGACTGAGGGGAGTATTAGCGAATATTCTCCGAATATTCACAGTATATTTTGTAATTATGATAGATGTATATTTAAGGTAACTTAAAATTCTTACTGTATTAGGAATCAATCAATTAAGGTAAGTTAGGATTCTTACTGTATTAGGAACCTTCTCTGTACAATTATATATATTGTGATTAATGAAATAAATTTCTAAGAAAAATTATTCCAATCTTACATCTGTGTAAGGCTCCATTATTTTTTAACATTTGAATAGTGGACCCATTTACCTATTTTAAGACTAAAATAAAACCCACAAGAGAGAGAAAAGGCCCCAGCAAACATAATAAACAAAATATAAAAAAGAGTACTTTACGTAACTAAACGTTATTAGAAAAGACATTGTATATTTTTTAATATAAAAATTTATATATCAAAAGTAGCAAAAAAGGAAAAAGAAACTTACTTTGTATAGAACATCCTACTAGGCATATTCACAAGAAAACGTAAAAGTAGCTGGTAAAATTCTTTCCTTTTCGTTTTCTAGTATTTTTTTTTCTTATTTTCTATCTTCTTCTTACATTGGCAAAAATCTTCTCCCCCCCCTTTTAATTCAAATTTGATATTATACAATATCATTTTAAACTTACAAATTTTGTTGGTGGTGGTTATATGGTACAATATATGTGATAAACCATATATTAGTTATAAATTAAATATAATGCTCATACATTAAATTTATGCATGATATATATATATATATATATATAATTGATTTTATTTATCGAGTAAGATGAAAAAAATATTAAACATATACATAGACCCTTGTAGTCCGGCCCTTCCTCGAACCCCGCGCATAGCGAGATCTTAGTGCACCGGACTGCCCTTATATATATATATATATATATAGGCAATATTGTGGCAAATTTGTATGTATATGTATATTATACCAAATATATATCCTAGTATAGATGACATACTCAGGAAATGTATATGTTATAATATATTGATAGTATTAACATTATATAAAATAGTTACAATTAATATATTTGAAATATATTAAATTTAAAAAAAATTGTCAGCATATAAATAAAATTTTAAGAAAAAATATCTCAGAAAATTATGAGGGAGAGAGAACACTATGGAAAAGAGAGAAAGTGTATTAATGGAAATAGCTCATTTATTAAAGGATAGCGTTAATGTTTAAAAGGAATTTATTATTGTATTTAATTTTTTTCTTTTTAAAGTGATATATTTGTTATAAAATGTGCTATATTTTTTATTTTTAAAAAGATATGTTATTCTTGTATATAATTCTTACAAATTGGTTTAGTGGGTAAAAATCTCTATAAAAAATGCTATAGAAGTGTTATACGTGTGCAGAATTTTTTTTCCCCAATAATCTGTTAGTTAAGTAAATTTATTTTGATATACTATTTTTCTTTTTCGTGTATTCATGCTAGGATTCATTTAAATGCCGATTAAACAGAACAATTGTGAACTTTTTAAATTTTTATTATTATGTTGTTGCGACTCTAAAAGATTTTTAAAATAAACTAACAATTTAAATTTCCTACAACTTTGAATTATTAGTTCCAATAGTATTTATGATATTTTAAAATTAACTTTAGTAATTTCTTACAACTTTGAATTATTATTTCCAACAATATTTATGATATTTTAATATTAACTTTACATTCACATCCCATTCCATAGCAAGGCAGTAAAAAAAAATATAAAATTTCCAAAATCCTAAATCACATATCATTAACACTATTGAATTTAATCGCGCTTCGCACAGTATCTTAGTAAATTTAAAAATGAGATAATTTATTTTGCTTAGATCCGTCTTTTTCTTATTAACAAATTATATAATTATAAGATGCAATGCCACTAAAATGATCAAAAAGAAAGGCATACTGATAATGATTTGGGTTGGTTGTGCCAAGTCAAGAAGGAAAATACAACTTCATAAAAGAGGAGATAAATTAGTTGAAAGCGGTAACCCTCTTATATTTCTGAATCAAAATAGCATTCTCTTTAATTACACATGAACACATGATGTTAAGCTTAATATTGACTCTCAATATGTATAATTAAAATTAGAACATTGGAACACCTAAATTACTATGCTACCACACATAATTTTATATGATACAATATAGATAATTGTAAAAAAAATGACTTTCTTTTTAGCTGAACTTTTAAACTTGCATAGAAATAATGCATAGAATACATTTAAAAGATGAGAAAATCAATATTCTTTCTTCATGTTTGCCAATTGCCATGTTGAATCCAATTTCAAATACTCTGTAGTTGTTGTTATGCAATTCTGTGTTCACCTTCTTCTCATATAGAATTAAATATGAACGAACTGCAAGAAGACAAAGAGTTAGAAAACATGTAACGTTTTTTCACTTTGATTTTAAAAGTTATTGTGTGTAAACACCTTAAATAGGGAAAGAGGACCTTTTGATCATTCATTTTTCTAAACGTCTTCCTCATTTAACATTTTATAAACACAACGCAATTAATCATAATTAAGAGAGTTAAGAAGTGACTTTTGATTTTTTTTAATATAGCACATATATAAATGTGAGAAAATAGAAAAAATGCCAAAAAATGAAGGGAAAAAATAAATTGTTCTTGGACAGAGAGGGGAGATGATCTATTACCATAGCTATTTTTCGCAAATATTGAAAAAAAAAGTTCATAAATGAGTAATATTTTAGCAATTTCTAAATAAACTAAAGAGCATGAAGGAGAACAAAAATAACAACATACCTTGTATCAAATGTCATTTTCGATGAATAAGGGGAGGCTTGGCGCAAGAGACGAGCGTGATTTTTTTGTGGAACAACTATATTGAGAACTTTGAAGATAAAAGTGTAAAATCTAAGGAAAAGAAAAATCAAAATCATGATCAATAAATGGTGACATATCATTTTCCAAACATCACTTATTCTTATAAAAATAATTAGGACATTCATACCAACAATAAGATAAATAAGAAACATGGAAAAGAAAATTAAAAAAGAAGAAAAAAGATAAATGTGTTTTTGGCCTAAAATGTCAGGTCATTCTCCTTTGCCTTATATATATATATATATATATATATATATATATATATATATATGGATATAGATGGTAGTAGATTTTGCTAGAATTATTTAGCTTGTCAATCAAAATTATCTAAGCAACAAAGTCTATATATTTTAATTTTCATATATTAAAGAGTATAAATATAAAAAGTTTAGACTAAACCAAAAGGCATGACGACCCTTCTCAACAATTTTGTGTTATGAACAAACTGAAAAAGAAGATCAGCAATAAAAGTTTTATAACATATAATAATTTAAAGGGTGAAAAAGTTAAACATTCTAAAAGATATTCATATAATAAAAGTATCAAGACACTCACTCGCTAAAATAAATATTTGAGTATCTGACATGGAACAGTTCCTTCTTCATCAATATTTTCTTCTATTTGTGCTTTTGATCTCCTCCTTAATTCTACAATTGTACTTTCGATCTACTCATCTATTCTACAATACTCTCCATTTATTGGAATGAAAATATCATGTTAGTGTGATTTTATTTACGTGTATTAACTTGTACATTAAATTAGAAATTATGAAATTAATTACTAATACTAATTAAGAGTAGAAATTATGAAGATGAAAAGGTGTGATATGGAGATGCTTTTTTAAATTATAATAAAATAATTAAAAATAATATAAAAAGTCAAAAAAGGAGAAAAAGATGATCTCCTCATATATTCTACAATACTCTTCATTTATTGGAATGAGAATACCATGTTAGTGTGATTTTAATTAGATCTCTTATACATTAAATTAAAAATTATGATAACTAACCCTTTGAAACGGGGAAAGAGGGAACGGGCTCTAGAGGCACACGTTAAGTGCGGTTAACTAACGTGCACAGCTTCGCCATGGCCAATCAAAGTCCATATCACAAACTTTAATACTACTAAGGAAGGATCTAGTAGCATCCATTTCAATCAAAATCCTAGCATATGATATTCTCAGCAGTTGTAGTGCAGTCATCTGCATATAGGGGTCTTCCAAGCCCACTGCCAATAATTATACTCGAAGCATATTTACTCCGACAGTGCAGGGATATGCTCGAAAGTTTAACCTAAACCCTTTTTTTCTACCCGGAACCGCCCCCTCGATTTAATCAAACCGTCGGTTGTTTTTTTCCTGAAGCAACAGTTTTCTGACTGCCTCCCATTCTCGAAAGAAACAATTGTTTCTGGCTCACATTCTCAAAAGAAACAATTATATACCAAAATTTGTTTCTACTTTTTTTCTCTTCATTACCCAAGAACCGAAGCAGTTGGCTTTCTTTTCAAATAAATTGTCAGAAACCAAAAGTCTTTGTCTGTTTCTTTATTCATTGACCCGATTTTTTTTTGTCCGTTTGTGTCTGCTTTTTGTTTTCTCGTGTCAGAAGCACATACCCTTGTCTGCTGTTTGTTTTCTTTTTCCTTCACCCGATAATTATCAGCAGTTTTGTCCTTTACCCGAGAACAAAATAAATGGCTACCTTGACTCATCCCAGTTCTGGCCTCAATTTTGGGCCCAGCCTCAGGCAGCCCAGCAGTCCGCTCCAGATCGGTCGATGGGCCACAGCCATCCGACCCTATTTCCTGGAGCCCACCAGTCCACTCCAGGCCTTCCTCAATTCAATTTGGGCCAAACATTCGTCACATTGACACCTCGGTAGCTTGATAATGCATGGTATATGGATACGGGCGCCACTTCTCACATCACCAACAACTCTGGTAATCTTCCTCAACTGTGAAATTTAAATACTCCACAATCTATTATGGTTGGAAGTGGTCATCGCATTTCGATTCAAGGGTTTGGCCACACACTAACCCCATCACTGCATCCCCACTTCTCCCTAAATAACGTCCTCTATGCCCCAAATATTATCAACAACCTAATCTGCGTTAGAAAATTTGCCACAGATAATTTTGTATCAATTAATTTTGACTCATTTGGGTTTTCTATAATGGACCTACGTACCGGGAAACTCCTTACGAGATGCAATAGTGATGGGGACCTCTATAATTTCCTATCCATGTCCGCTGCTAGCGTCACCCCTCCCACATCTCTAACCGCCCATGTCTCTCCTCCCACCGCTTTAGCAACAATCTCTTCGTCAACCTGGCACAATAGACTTGGACACCCAGGAGCTCCTATGTTTAATTTTCTTCAAAATAATAATTTAATTCGTTGCAATAATGGAAAACTTGCCCAACAGTGCTTTTCTTGTCCTTTAGAAAAACATATTCGCCTTCCGTTTCAGTCGTCTTCAAGTGTTACATTTTCTCCCTTTGACATCATTCATGCAGATTTATGGACATCTCCCATCACTAGATCATTGAGCCATAAGTTTTATCTAGTTTTATTAGATGATTTTTCTCACTTTATTTGGGTTTACCCACTTAAATTTAAGTCTGGGGTTTTTGCCAGGTTTTTTGAATTTCGTGCCTATACCAAAACACAATTTGAAAAAGCCATAAAATCATTTCAATGTGATAATGGACGCGAATTTAATAATTCTGCCTTTCAAAAAAATTTCACTGATAATGGCATGGTTTTTTCATTTTTCCTGTCTTCACACCTCACCCCAAAATGGCAAAGTTGAACGAATCATTCGCACCATAAATAACATGATTCGTACTATTCTCTTCCATGCTTCTCTCCCACCATCATTTTGGGTGTATGCTGTCAAAATGGCCGAATATATTATTAATATTTTACCTACCACACCCTACAAAATCGGACACCCACTGAAATACTATTTCGTCGAATCCCCTCGTATGATCATCTACGGATTTTTGGTTGCCTCTGTTATCCAAATCTAGCCTCCACAGCCTCTCATAAAATGGCACCTCGCACCACCCCATATGTCTTCTTAGGTTTTTCGTCCAATCATAGGGTCTATCTATGTTATGACTTGTCTTCCCGTAACATTATCGTGTCTCATCATGTCACATTTAATGAAGCTATCTTTCCATTTGCAAACATCCAAAATTTCCGAAAAATAGATTACAATTTTCTAGACGAGTTCGAAATGTCCCTTATTGTCACCAATATACTCCGTCGTGACGCTATAGTTCCGTCATGGCCTACTGCCACTGTTGTGTCACCATCACAGTCCGCCGCCGACATCTCTGCCCAGTCCCCCTTTTTTTCTCCGGCAACCCTTTACCCTAGCTAGGGGTGGGCATAAAAACTGATGAATCGGAAAAATCGAACCGAATCGCCGGTTCTGTTTGGTTTAAATTCGGTTAAAAAAATTAAAAAAATTGACTCTTTAAAAAACTGAATCTATCAGGGTTAAATGATTTAGTTCGGTTCTTTAGTATTGGTGATGAACCGAACCGAAAGTAAATTTGTAATTAATCATAGGCAGTATAAATTAAAATTGAAAGCTTGCCTTAAATCATGTTGGTTGTGCTAATGTGGACTACTGCCTACTGGGCTACTGCTATCAGAGCTCAAAGAGGAAAACCAAATCTTATTTTTGATTTTAGGCTACTGCTATCTCTTGAATCATAGTCATTAGTAGGCTACTGCTATCTCTCTTTCTCTGCAAATCCATAATTTCTTTTTGCAAACCCTCACCTTTTTTCTTTGATTCACGCCCTAAATCGTTTTGGATTCCATCTAGTAGTTTTTTTTTTTTGAATTGTTCGGATTGAGCGGAAATCATATAGTAGAAGATTGAAATAGAAGCAGCGGCTGCCGGTTTGACATGAAGCTGAAAACGCAATTGGACGACACCCTCTCCTTGCTTTTTTGAACTGTAAGTGACAACGCCGATCTTTTGCTTTAATTTTTATCATAGTAATTTTTATCTTTCTGATAACCTTAAAAGTTAGGTTTTTGGTAGAATGGAAGACATTTTGAATGATAGAACAGAAGAGGTGAAACAAATTGACGAGGGAAAATTGAGATCAAAAGTTTGGAATTTTTTTACTAAGCTACATGGAGGAAAGAAAGCCAAATGTCATTTTTGCTGTAAAGATTATGCTTGCGATAGCTCGTTAGTTGGGACAACTAATTTAAGAACCACTTGGGTACATGTAAAGTGTACAAGAGATTGAAGCTTGAAGAGGATAAGAATCAAAAAGTGTTAACTCGTGATAAGGGTAAGAACAATGATAAAGTTGTATTTGTGGGGTTTAATAAAGATGCTTGTAGAGCCGCACTTGTGAAATTGATTATTAAGGATGAGTTAGCTTTTAGATTTGTGGAGAGTCAGAACTTTGTTGAGTATATGAGGGTTTGTTATCCCAGATTTGAGGTGCCTTCACGAAGAACGATTACACGGGATATTCTTCAGTTGCATCAAAATGAGAAGGCTTTGATGAAAAAATCATGAACTCAAACTAGTAGAGGATTTTTATTACAACAGACACGTGGAAATCAATTCAAATGAGTAGCTACATGGTAATAACTGGGCATTTTATTGACTGTGAATTGGTGTTGCATAAAAAGATACTTGCTTTTACACCGATTTCTAATCATAAAGGAGATGGTATTGGAAAGATTATACAGAAATATTTATTGGATTGGGGTATTGATAGGCTATTCATAATTATTGTGGACAGCGCAAGTGCTAATTAAGTTGCAATTGCTTATGTGAAGAAGAAACTGACAAATTGGAGTCCTAATGTGATGGTTTTAAATGGTGATCATATGCATGTGAGGTATGCTGCACATATAGCGAACTTGATTGTTCAGGATGGGTTGATAGAAGTGAAGGTCTCAATAGTTGTTGTTCGTAATGCGGTAAAGTATGTAAGATCTTATCTGATAAGGTTGCAAAAATTCAAGACATGTGTTGAGCGAGAAAAAATCTCATATAGGGGACTTATGAGTTTGGATATGCCAACCATATGGAATTCGACATACTTAATGTTGGAAAAAGCGATGATATTTGAAAAAGCGTTTGATAGGTTAGAGGAGGACGATGATCACTACATAAGTTAGTTTGACGAAGATGAGAATGGAAGAAAAAGGGTTGGGCCACCGAATTCAGCAGCACAAAATGTGTGACTTCTAGTGATTTTTTGATTGAGTTGTGGAAAGTTTATCTTCATCTTAGCTCACTATTGTAATATAATGATTTGTTAATTAAAAAAACTGTTAATGGCATGAGAGATAAGTTTGTGAAATATTGAGGTACTTCTTTGAAAAAGGTGAACAAGCTATTAATTTTAGCAAATGTGTTTGATCCTCGGTGTAAATTTGAATTTATAAACTGGTGCTTTGGAAGTATATTTTATAGTAGGAAGGTTGGTGAAATTAAAGCTGATATCAAAGACTTGTTGTTACAGTTATTTGAAAGCTATAATGATGAAGGCCCAAATAGTGGTGTGGGTAGTAGTTCATATGTTCAGTTAAGTGAAGTTTGTGATAGTGGCAGCAATGGAAAAGAATCAATTGACCCTTTTCAACAGTTTAAAAAGATGAAGCAAGTGCAAATGATAATTTTTGGGGGGGAGGGGGGAAGAATGATGTTGAGAAATATTTGTCACAGCAAAATGAAAGTCCTAATGATCCGAATTTTGATCTTTTGGGTTGGTGGAAGATGTATTCGTCTAGGTATCTGACTTTGACAAAGATTGCCAAAGATATTTTGGTAATTTCAGTGTCTACCGTGGCTTCCCAATCAACAGTTAGCACGAGAGGCGCATTCTTGACCCTTTTAGGAGTACATTAACTCACAAGACAGTTGTGACATTAATTTGCACACATAATTGACTTCACTTAACTCTTATAGGAGAACAAATTGTGCAACCAACCGAAGAAGAAACTAAGTTTTATGCAGAAGTTGAATTGGGTAACAATATTGTTTTTATATATTATTTTTAATAAAATGATTATACTTTAATATTTTGTTTATTATATTGACGATTTGACAAATTGTATGTAGACTTTGAGAAACTTTCATTCGTACCGCAATCACAAAAAGCATAACAACCACAAGTAGTGGAGGACTTGACAATTGATTGATATTACTTGCTGGTAGAATTGTGAAATATTGGTGTCATAAGGGTAAAGTTCTCAAATCTACATTCCTTCAAATTAGAACCTATTTTTTGGCTGCTGAAACGCTATTTTTGTTGTTGTTGTTGGAACGCTACATTTTGCTGCTGAAATATTAATTTTTGCTGTTAGAATGCTGAAATTTGCTGTTGAAATGCTATTTTTTTTTGTTGTGGAATGCTGTATTTTTCTGTTGAAATACTATTTTTTTGTTGCTGGAATGCTGAAATTTGCTGCTAAAATGCTGAAACATTTGTTGTTGATGTATTGATATTTTTTATGGAATCTTCTTTCTCTTTTTCTTGTGGTTTTTTCTAAATTTGATTTGTTCAAGGTACTTCAGACGTTGCTCTTAGATACATTATTTCATTTCCTATGAATTCAAAAGAATTCACTGGATGTTAAACTGTCTAAATTATCGTATTTTTTGCTCTTGTTGTGCTTATCTACAGTTTCACAATGTGTTGTATGGAGATGCAAAAGGATGGAAGGAAAGAACTTCTTTCTTGCATCCATTTATTCCTGGTGTCATGAATATCGAGAAGTGGAACAAATTTTTAAATTTATGTTTTGAACTTTATATTTTGGAGTTTAGACTTTTATTTTGTGGGGATGTAAACTTTAATTTGAAGTTTTTTTTACATGTTTTAAGAATATATGTGATGCAAACTTTATGTTTTTGGATTTTAAATTATTTTTTTGGACTTTATATTTGTTGAATTATGATACACTTGAATTGAATATAAACCGATACGTTTGACGACATAAACCGATATTTTTTATTTTTTAGAAAAAAGTTTGATTCGGTTTTTTAAAATAAAAATCGAATTTTATTCGGTTCATACTTTTTTGATACAAAACCGAACCGAACCGATATACGCCCACCCCTAACCTTAGCACCGCCTCCCCTACACTCTGGCCGACCAACCCGACACACGTCATTCGATCCGACCAACTTCGGTCACCATCGATTGCCACCCCCGAGGTTGGTGATCGACTAGAACCACCTCTGTCGTATCCCGCCACAGTTCCTCCCAGCCATCGACATTTGCAACCAAATACCGCTGTGTCTCCACCACCCAACACCGTTATTCCAGAAACCTCACCCCTCCCCACAACAGTTCATTTTTCCTACACCCCTCACTGTCCCTATACTCAGACCCAGAACAACACCCCATCACCGTCACTGGACGATCTGTCCCATTTTCTGACCCCTCCCAACCCTGCTCAGTCACCTGACACCACCGGGCATCATCCAGAACCCAACGCCCAAATCTAGACCCCACCCGACGCCATCACTGCCTCCCCTACCCCGACTCCCCAAACTATTTCACAACCACATTTGTACCCACACATTGTATGAAAACCCGTGCACAATACAGGATTTTCAAACCCAAAGTCCATTTTAACCTATCCACACAAACCATCTCCCTAATTCCCCAAAGCCCAAAATTAGCCAAATAAGATCACAATTGGAATGCGGCCATGCGTGAGTAATTTAATGCTTTAACGAAACAACACACTTCGAATTTGGTCCCTAGACCGAAGAGGGTGAATGTGATCCGATGCATGTGGCTTTTTCGTCACAAATGCAGAGATAATGGTGATTTAGAGAGATATAAGGCGAGACTTGTGGCTAATGGCATAAATCAGCATGAAGGCATTGATTGTGGTGAGACGTTCAGTCCGGTTATTAAACCAGCTACTATTTGCACAGTTCTGAGTATTGCTATGGGTAAGCATTGGTCAATTCATCAGCTTGATGTGAAAAATGTGTTTCTATATGAGGATCTGAAAGAAGCTGTTTATATGCACCAGCCGCCTGATTTTGTCCATCCAGCATCCCCCAGTATGTATGCCGTCTTCATAAGTCACTTTATGGTTTGAAACAGGCCCCTTGAGTGTGGTATGATCGCTTTGCACAATACATTATGCAATTAGGTTCGTATGCAACAAATGTGATAATTCTCTATTTATTTTTCATCGATGTAGTAACATTTCTTATTTATTGTTATATGTGGATGACATTATGCTTACTGCCAACTCTGATTTGTTGAAAAATGAGATCATTGCATTGCTTAAAATCGAATTTTCTATGACTGACTTGGGGAAATTGAGCTATTTTTTGGGAATATCAGTGACTCGTTCTGCAGATACTATGTTTTTGTATCAGCGCAAGTATACAGAGGAGATATTGTACAGGGCTAAAATGGCGAACTACAAGATCATGTCCACTCTGGTTGACTCTAAATCAAAGCTTAGTGCTGTTAATGGTGATCCAGTGTTCGATCCCACTCTCTACAGGAGCCTGGCAGGTGCATTACAATATCTTACTTTCATCAGGCCTGATATTTCTTATGTCGTTCAGCAGGTGTGCTTATTCATGCATGCCCCCAGATAGCCTCATTTTACTGCCCTTAAGCGTATCATTCGATACGTTAAGGGCACACTTGATTATGGATTACACTTATACCCCTCAACACCGACCAAATTGTTATCATATATGAATGCAGATTGTGCAGGTTGTACGGACATGCGACGCTCCACCTCCGGCTACTGTGTATTCTTAGGGGATAACCTCATTTCATGGTCTTCCAAAAGGCAAGCCACGTTATCCCGTTCGAGTGCAGAAACAAAATATATAGGCATTGCAAATGTTGTTGCTGAGATCTGTTGGCTCAAAACCTTCTTTTGGAGCTTCAGTGTCCCTTGCGTAAGGTGTATTTGGTTTACTGTGATAACATATCCGCCATATATTTATCTCATAATCCTGTTCAACATCAGCGAACCAAGCACATTGAGATGGATATACACTTTGTTCGTGAGAAAGTTTCTCTCGGTCATGTTAAGGTGTTGCATGTGCCTTTTTCGTATCAGTATGCAGATATCTTCACAAAAGGTCTTTCTAGACATCTATTCCTCGACTTCAGATCCAGTCTTAGTGTCCGGCCTCCTCCCGCTCCGACTGAGGGGGTGTATTAACGTGTATAACTAAATATAATCTATATATTTAGTAATATTTAGTGTTGTATAATTATGTAAGATAAATGATCCCTATTGTATTAGGATTTCATATTATACATATTATATATATTTATATTAATGAGAAAGATTCTCCCAGTGAGAATAATACAATCTTATCATTTTCAAGACCTTCTCATTAAAGTTGAATTCACCTGTGCGTGCATTTGGTAATAATTAATCGATTATTCAGAATATAAGGGCTCGAGAACAGAGAATTTCACCCCCTCCTTTGTGTTGTTGAATTTATAAAAGAATATTCATTATTGTGGGAAAGTACCTTAGGTTTTGAAATTTCATTAGTCTGCCATGTATCTCTCAATTGCTCCAAAGGAAGTTGTGTTCCCCACAATATATATGATGAGAGCCTTACTTCACTTCTGTTTCTCAGTTTCAAAAATGCACCACAATTTCCCCTTATTCAATCATAGGTTGAATTCATCCCCTCAGCCGCAAATTAAACTTGTTCCCTGCTACAAGCCCAGCCCATGTTTTACCCCTATTAACTTGTTTGGGTTCAACAACCTTGGCAACATCAACACAAGGTTCTGTCAGTTCTTTGATTTGGGTTCCTAAGTAGCCACAGTTACTGTTCCATGTTAGTAACGTGCACCGAGAGAGAACATTTTTTACTGGAAATACATTGATATGTCGTTGCTACTAATTATTTAGCCTCAGTATTCATTATTCTTGAAAGTAATAAACATTGATTACTTAGCATAGAAAATCTAAACGTGATGAATGCATACACATAATGTAATGATTATTTAGATTAATTCAAACTTGTTTTTATATACATTTTGCAACTTAAGAAAGATATAAATAAGGCTGTAATGGTAAAAAAAATCCCTTCTTATAAATAGTCTCTTAAGGAACGTATACTATAAAAACACAACTAAAATCGGTGAGAGTATATTAAGTAACATTGGTACTTGATATAGTACTTTCGTATACATAATTTTTGATATGTATGCTTTTAAGACAAATACTATAAGAGGAACTACAAAATGTAATATCTTTTGAAAAAATGATAAAATTGTCCCTTGTATTAAGGAGTAGATTCAAACCGGTATATGTTAATGGAATTGTGAAAAAATAGAATTAATCAAAAACACCAGAAAAATCCTGTTAAATCTAAAAAAATACAATACTATAAACTGCACTAGATACAAAATAAGTAAATAAATAAAAAGTAACAGAAATTGTACCTTAAAAAGATACATGAGACTCCATAAATAGATAAAAAAAAAACAACATAAACTGCACCTCCAAATGTGAGTTCATGCAAGGTCCTTTTCATAATTGTTGTTAGATCTAACAACCAGAATTTGTTAATACCTTATATCAAGGAGTAAATTCAAAATGGTTTCCTTTCTTATATTCCTAAGCATAGTATTCTGTTTGACAAAAGTTAGTACTTTAGTTTCCATAAAATATTTAAAGAACTCTTACACCTATATGTTAATGGAATGGTGAAAAATAATAATTAATTAGCTAGAAACACCAAGAAAATTCTGTCAAAGCTCAGAAAATGTAACAAGGCTCCTAAAATAAACAAAAAATAGCACAAACTGCACCTCCAAATATAAATTAATGTCAGGTCCTTTTCATAGTTCTAGTTGAATCTGATAAGCAAAATTTGTTAATCTCTTATTCCCTTATATTAAAAAATAGATTTAAAATGATCCTTTAAATATATCCCTAAGTAGTTTTGATCTTCAATTTGTCAGTTACCACTTGTAGTTTCTCATAAAATATTTAGAAAACTCTTGTAGTTATATGTTAACGGAGTTGTGAAAAGAAAGACTTAATTAGAAACACCAGAAAAGTTTAGTTAAATCTCAAAAAATGCAACACTAAAAATTGCAATAGGCAGAAAATAAATAAATAAATAATAACAAAAATTACACCGTAAAAAACTACGTTGACTTCATAAATAGATCAAAAAAGCATAAAATGCAACAGTTCATTTCAGATTCTTCTTTTCATAATTCTTATTAATTTTAATAACCAGAATTTGTTAAATATTTGACGGAGACCAGAAATTCACTTCTAACAAACTTAAAGAATTACCCTCTGAAATATATCAATTGGATCATTTTAAACCTACCCCAAACATAAAAGTTCATTTTTATTATTTTCTCAGAATCTTTTTGGTGGTCTTTAATTAGCTTTCAGCGGTCATAATTTGCTAAGTAGTACGGTACAATATTTTGCTCCCTATAATTATAACAAAAAAGTTGTAATATGACATACATTACGTGACATGTTTATAAGCATCAACCTCATGTCTGCTTTGAGTAATGCCATTTAACAAGGTCAAAAGTACAACAGTAAACTAAATCTAATTTTTTCCTGGCAAGTTACTTTCTCTACTCAAATCTACGAGAATGGAGGACCCAATCAGTGAAAGTATATTTATGTCCTAAAGACAATCTGTATTAGAATAAATATATTTTATACACATTCATATTATTATTAATTGAGATTAATATTTTGGCATTTGTAATTATTGAATTATTAATTGATTGTTTGTAATTATTCATTAATGTGCATCCCTTGAGCTTACGTTGTCATTAATAGAGTGAGATATTTTATGATAGAGCGTAACTCTTAAAATAGCCTCGACTAATGATCATCGAGAATGGGATATCGATGATATGTGATAAGTCGACATGTGGTCTGCATCACATCCTTGGAGGATGTAGTATGTCTCACCTGCTACGAGTAATAGTTACTCGTGATGGACACATGGATACTTTGGAAGTATTGGTATACCGTGCTGATATCCTGTTTGTTATACTTGTCTAACGTATGATCAGCGTGTGGGAGATAGAAGTCCTTAGACTTGAGGTCAATACGCGCCTTATCTACAAAGTAATGTACTTTGATACCGTCCTAATCTCAAATGCCTTGTAGGTTGAGATACGGCTTGTATTGGGTACATTACGATGTGGATTGAAGGTGGTAGTTGAGCCAAGATTAGGATTCATTCCTCGAATGTATGTTCGAGAGAACACTCAGATTCTCAGTGATATTAGGTTGACTAAGTCGTTGGCCAACGCAATAGACATATTTAGAATATGGTCTAGTCGTCGACTAATATAGATGAGATACAATGATTAAACCATTTGGATAGACACTTGACAAATCCTAAGCTTGATCGGGTGTGTCGTGAATGAAATGATTTTATCTTACCACATAAAGGTTAAGTTTACTGGATTCGCGTAAACGTATTTCACATATTGAGTTCGTCTTCCGGCGCCGTCTAGGAGTTCCGCGTAGACCTTAATTTGATTAATGTCAATATGAGAAGGCCTGTAGGGTCACACTATGTCGATTGTCCGTTTCGATCTAAGGATGTATTGAGAGAGTAATTAAAATGTTCGATTTGGAATCGAGACATTTAAATGAATAATGATTACATTAATTAAGTCAAAATTGGATTTTGAATTTAAGTAAGAATGCACGGAAATTAAATCGAGACAGTGCACGTTGAGCGCCGCGGCGCCCATACCCTAGGGCCGCAGCGCAGTGCACAAATTCATCAAGCGCCGCGACGCACATACCCTAGGGCCGCGGCGCCTCTGCGTCGATTTTGGGCCAGGCCCAAGTCAAACCCTAATCCAGTTTTTGACCTAATTTTCAACTATAAATAGAGGCATGCACCTTCATTATTTAATACTAATTTTTCATAATAATATTCTAAGCCTTAGAGACTTAGAATAAAATACTCTCTCGAACCTCTGCTGGATTTCCTAGCTTTCCGAAGGAGAAGTACATTGAAGCTTGGAGCTTGCAATCGGAAGGGCAACCGCGTGTGCACCTTATAGAATATAAAGCTCCAGATTATAACAACTTGTAAGTAAATATTTTTATGTTACAAGTTCCAATTGTTGTATAACCATACCAGAAAACTTGTTGGGGTACCAGAAAACTTGTTGGGGTAAGTAAGAAACAAATTCTTAAACTTCCGCATAGCCTTACTTATATGCTTTGTACCCAACAAAACCCTACCATCAGAATATTCAGTTATTAAATAAAGAGATTTATTTTTCTGGTACCTATTTCTGTAGGCTTCTCTTAGATCTGCCAATTGGAATTTAATGTGATTATTAATTGGGTGAGGTTGAGTAGTGTTCATGAATGAGTTTTTTTTTAAATAGTTTTTACGAAACTAAATTACTTTTTGTCATTTTTACAGTATTTATGTAAAATTTGAGTGAAATATACTTCTTTTTTAACCTTGGTTTTCGTAACATTCAGGAATTATTTCAGACTTATTTACACAAGATATTGGCAATTTTCAAAAATAAATGTGGATAATCGAAGTGGCTAATACAAGGATCTCATTCGCTCCAACACATTTTTTAGTGGATGAATTTTTTTTTTGTTGATACTCTAAAGATAACAAGTCTCACTTTTAAATATTCTAAGCGAAAATGATTTTGGAACTCTTTCCAATGTGCAAGACTGCAAGTTACAAAAAATTGTTAAGGTTTAAAAAAGATCTTGCTAGTTTCTCTCATTATGCCCACTTGAGAAACTAGGTTGGTACCTACCAATTTCACAGGTTTTGTTGGCAAGCCACAACCCCACAATACAGCACAGACCTAATTTTCACATGGGCAAATTTTGATCACACGATAGGGGGACAATGTCAATGTCTCATTGTTTGATTTTTCAAAGTTGTGACACTTACGCACCAAATTAAAAGAAACTATTAGTAAGTGTACCATCTTTATATTTATCATATTTAGTATTATGTAATTATGGTAGAATTAGGATCCCTTGTTGTATAAGGATTCCACATTGTACACCTATATATATTTTGTATTAATGAGAAAGGCTCCCTAAGGGAGACATGGTATCAAAGTCAGACCCATTCCAATTCTTTGTTCGTCGATGCTGGCCCCCCAAATTATATTGTCCACGCTCCAGTTAACGAGGTATGGGCGTGCGGGGGAGTGTTAAGAGTTACACATCGAAAATAGAATGAGAACATGTACTCCTTATATGGAGTTGGACAATCCTCACCCTACAAGCTAACTTTTGGGGTTGAGTTAGGCCCAAGATCCATTCTTTACATGTTATCAGAGGTGCGGGAACAGGAGAAACGGAAGACCATGCCATTATCAAGAGCCAAAATTCTATTCCTGCCCTAAACCCCTAAATCGGCCGCCCTTCCCCTCTGTTTTTCTGGCGCCAAACCGGCCATATACCACCGGTATATCGCCGATATACACTGATATACACCTCGTATACAGCAAACTAGACCTCCACAGCCTAGTATACCTCTGCTATATCACAAATATACGGTCTTCTTCCCTCTAATAAATCTCCAACATGCCGTATACTACTGGTATACAGCTTCTCAAAGCCGATATACACTTCATATACTGCTGAAACTATCCGTATACAACCTTTCTAAAGCTGATATACACCTTGTATACGACCAATTCTGCCTTCCCCCCCCCCCCCCCAAAGTATTTTTTGCAGAACCTATGTCGGACATCACCCCTGGTGGATTTTCTGACAACAGTGGGCACACACAGCGGGCTTGGGCCTCTAGCAGCTCCTTAAGGCCTGCAACCCACATGTCCAATTGGCTGCTTCATTGGCCCAACAACCTGGGCTCAACACCGTTGGGCTTCATCCGTCATGCCCTAATGCCCGCAGCCCATCAGTGGCCCAATAGTCTGGGCACACCAACAACAGGCCACAGCCTTCCGGCCCACTATCCTAGAGTCCAGCAGTCCGCTCTAGGCCTTCCCCAATCCAGTTTGGGCCAGACATTCAACACGTTGACTCCTTAGAAGCCCGATAATGCGTGATATATGGATACAAGCGCCACGTCTCTCCTCACCAACAATTCTGGTAACCTTCCTCAACTGCGTAGTTTAAATACTCCACAATCCATTCTGGTTGGAAACGGTCACCGCATTCCAATTCAAGGTTTTGGCCACAGTCTTACCCCACCACCGCATCCCCACTTCTCTCTAAATAACGTTCTCTATGCTCCACACATTATCAAGAACCTAATTTCCGTTAAAAAATTTGCTATAGATAATTCCATCTCAATTAACTTTGACCTGTTTGGGTTTTCTGTAATAGACCTATATACCAGGAAACTCCTTGCACGATGCAATAGTGAAGGGGACCTCTATCCTTTCCTATCCACGTCCGCTGCCAGTGTCACCCTCCCACATCTCTAACTGCCCAAGTCACTCCTCCCACAACCTTAACAACAATCTCTCAGTCTACTTGGCACAATAGATTTGGACATCCCGGAGCCCCTCTTTTAATTTTCTTCGGAACAATAATTTATTTCGTTGTTCTAGTGGGAAACCTGCCCAACAATGTTTGTCTTGCCCTCTAGGCAAACACATTCTCCTTTCTTTTCAGTCTTCTTTAAGTGTTACGTTTTCTCCGTTTGATATTGTTCATGCAGATTTATGGACATCTCCTGTTATTAGCTCACCGGGTCATAAATTTTATCTTGTGTTGTTAAATGACTTTTCACACTTTATATGGATTTACCCTCTAAAGTTCAAGTCTGAAGTCTATACCAAGCTTCTTGAGTTTCATAACTTTATCAAAACACAATTTGAAAAATCCATAAAATTATTCCAATGTGATAACGGTTGTGAGTTTATTAATTATGCGTTTCATATTTTTTGCACCAATAATGGCATGGTCTTCTGTTTTTCCTGTCCCCACACCTCACCCCAAAACAGAAAAGCCGAACGCATCATCCATACTATCAACAACATGGTTCGTACCTTTCTTTTCCATGCCTCTCTCCCCCATCGTTCTGGGTATGTGCAGTCAAAATTGGTAGAATATATCCTTAATATTTTACCTACCAGTACTCTTCACAACAAAACCCCTACCGAAATTCTCTACCGTCGGATCACCTCATATGACCACCTTAGAATTTTCGGCTGTCTGTGCTACCCAAACCTTGCCTTCACTGTCCCTTATAAATTAGCACCTCGTACCACCCCGTGTGTCTTCGTAGGCATTCCTTCTAATCATAGGGGCTATCTGTGTTATGACTTGTCCACTCGTAAAATTCACGTCTCTCGCCATGTCATATTTGACGAGACCACATTCCTGTTTTTGAACATCCAAAAATTCCAAAAACTGGACTATACCTTTCTTGACGAGTTCGACATCTCCCCCGTCATCCTCAGGGAACTGTGCCAATCAGACACCACCAAATTCAATCCGTCACCCACTGCCACATAACCGCCGATTGCCACCACCGCCGGCAATCGGTCCCCATCTATGTACCTTTATCCACTGCTACCACCAAAGGGTCACATCTGACATCTTTGCCGTCTTTTCGGTCTCTGTCTTTGTCACCGCCGATTGCCACCACCATCGGCAATCGGCTCCCCATCTCTGTACCTTCACCGATACCCCTCCTCATCGTTGTAGCATCTCCACATCACCACTCCCATACCGCATCCACTCCAACCACCGGCAACCTACCTCACAACCCCGACTTATCATCGACCAATCCGAAATCATGTCTCTTCCCACCTCCAACAAAATACCCCACACTCCCATCCTCAGTCGACCTTGATTCACCGACACCGACAACAGAATCCCTCACAGCCACTACACCTTCTATTGACCCACCCGAATCGTCGACACTACCACCAACCACTTATACATATCACCAATTAACCACCCTACCCTAAATCCCTATTCCGCACACCATCACTGCACCAAACCAGTCTATAAACCAAAATAGTTCACCCAACCCGACAACCCGAAACCATACCCAGACAACACCCTCACACCATATGGAAACTCGTGCCCAACATGAGATTTTCAAACCCAGAGTCCAATTTAACATGTCTACCCAAATCATTTCCCCAATTCCCAAAAACCCAAAATTAGCCAAATTAGACCCGAATTGGAATGCAGCCATGTGTGAGGAGTTTAATACGTTAATAAAATAGCATACTTGGAATTTGGTTCCTCGATTGGAGGGGTTAATGTGATCCACTGCATGTGGTTTTTTCGTCACAAGTATAGAGATAATGGTGACTTAGAAAGATATAAGGCAAGGCTTATAGCGAATGGTACTAATCAGCAGGAGAACATTGATTGTGGTGAGACATTCAGTCCGATTGTTAAACCGACCACTATTCATACAATTCTGAGCATCGCTATGGTTAAGCATTGGCCGATTCATATGCTTGATGTAAAAAATGCCTTACATGCATCAGCCGCCCAGTTTTGTCCATCCAGCCGCCCCAAAATATGTATGTCATCTCCGTAAGTCACTTTATGGTCTGAAATAGGCCCATCGAGTGTGGTATGATCGCTTTGCACAATACATATGCAAATTGGGTTTACATGCAGCAAGTGTGATAATTCTCTGTTTACTTTCCATAGAGGCAGTAACACTGCTTATTTATTGTTATGTGTGGATGATATTGTTCTTACTGCTTCTTCCGATGTGTTGAAAAGTGAGATAATTGCACTGCTCAAAACCGAATTTGCTATGACTGACTTGTGGAAATTGAGCTATTTTTGGGGGATTTCAGTGACTTGATCTGCATATACTATGTTTCTTTGTCAACGTAAGTATGCAGAGGAGATTGTGTACATGGCTAAAGTGGGAAATAACAAGATTATGTCTACTCCAGTTGCCTCTAAATCAAAGCTCAGTACTTTGGATGGTAATCCAGTGTCAGATCCCACTCTATACATGAGTCTTGCTGGAGCACTACAATACCTTACTTTTACCAGACCTGATATTGCTTATGTTGTTCAGCAGGTATGCTTATTCATGCATGCCCCCAGGGAGCCTCATTTTACTGCCCTCAAAAGTATCATTTGATATGTTAAGGGCACACTTGATTATGGATTGCATCTCTACCCCTCAGCATTGACCAGGTTGTTATCATATACAGATGTTGATTGGGTAGGCTGTCCAGATACACGACGATCCACCTCAGGCTATTGTGTGTTCTTAGGGGATAACCTCATTTATGCTGGCTCTGAAACCTTCTTTTGGAGCTTCAGTGTCCTCTTCGTAAGGCGTTTTTGGTCTATTGTGATAACATATCCGCTATATATCTATCTCATAATTCGGTTCAGCATCAGCGAACCAAGCACATTGAGACGGACATCCACTTTGTTCTTGAGAAGGTTGCTCTCGGTCATGTCAATGTATTGCATGTGCCTTCTTCATATCAATATGCAGATATATTCACAAAGGGCCTTCCTAAACAACTCTTCCTAGACTTCAGATCCAGTCTTAGCGCCCGGCCTCCTCCCGCTCCGATTGAGGGGGTGTATTAGCAAGTGTACCATGTTTATATTTACCATATTTAATGTTATGTAATTATGGTAGAATTAGGATCTCTTGTTGTACAAGGATTCCACATTGTACACCTATATATATTTTATATTAATGAGAAAGACTCTCTAAGGGAGATTAATACAATCTTACAGAAACAAATTGCCAGATTATATTGCAGGTAGTTAACTAGCTTCTTTCAAATGTATTTCATTCGCTCTACATTATCCACTTTACCAAGAGGACAATTATATATTACCCTACACAATTCTGATAATATTTTCTAATTTTAGTAGTAACAATTATGCTTGAATGCCAAGTAAGTTGGGGTCAATCCTTATGAATTCTGACTATTGATCCATGCCGTTCTATTTAAGTTCATCACAATTTCAAAAGATTCATCTTTGATATTCAAACCAAATAGGCATTTTTTCAACAACATCGAATTGAGTTGATCCTAGGGATGAAGAACGATGTAATAACTTGGGGCAAGTTGTGAAAAGATCGTAATCAGTACTGATAATATACTTTTGCTTAATTTTTATTTTATATTGTTGTTTCTCTTTCAGAAAATAAACACAAGTGTACACTGCTAAGCTAAGTTATAATTGTGCTCTACAATGATTCGAATGAAGCAAAGTATTCTTATAAAATAATAAAGGCAAATTAAAAGTTGAGACGAATTTTCTTAAAGAAAACAACACTTTTGGTCCATATTATCATAATTTGTCTAATATGTATATTTGTCCTTCAAGTTGTCGTACTTGAAATATTTGGTCCAATTTTTAGACAGAACTAGCTAATCTAAATCTTTGTTAGCCCATTTCTTTTGCTTTATACTCACATAAGTCATAATGATTTGGTAAAGATTACATTCATATTTTTAGAATATTCTTATTCTTTTGAATACGGATTATCCGATATATATAATGTAGATCTTTCAGGTGGTGATTTTTAGATTTTTGAAAATATAGAAAATGACAAAGTGAGAAGACTTAAAATCAATAAAGACTAGAATATGCCATCTTCTAACAGTTGAAAATATGAATGACGTGGGGGAGAAAGTAAATGCGTAGAATAATTTCCACAGTGTATTTAAATATTCTTTCAGTTTAGAATATTCAAAATTATTTCTATTAAATAATCATCAAAGCTAGATATCTGATTTAGTTCCAATTTTATTATAAAAAAGCATGCTCATGAAGCATGGAACGAATATAATTTATATAATAATTAACTTTTTCTCATATAAGTTAATGAGAAAAGACAAGGTCTTCTCCTTTGTCAAGGAAAATGTGGGGTTTAAATTAATTTATTTACAGCCCCGTGAAACATGACTTAGGGACTACTCAAAGTCATCAAATAAAATTGTTATTGAATGCATAATTATGTCAGGTTAGAGTGGAGTAGAAGTGGAAATCTTATCCATGTTTATGTACAATATTGTATATTAATAATTGTATAACTCAGAACAGAACGTTTTGGGATTTTGTTTTAAAATAAAATACGATGTAGTATGAGGCTGCAGGAGACAGCTGACATTTAAAGTTATATATTAACACGCAAGATCAAAATAATTAGATATCAATAATATATATTAACATATAAAGACCAATTTGTGCTCAGTATGAAGGGAAGTAATATTGAGAAACCAATGGATATAGTAACCGAATCAAAAGGGAGACTCGTTAATAAGTATAGTAATATAATTATAAAAGAATATAAACAAAATCAATTAAGTTCAAAGTCAACCAAATCACGTTTTTGTTTCTTTTCTATTTTTTTAAAAGTTTACTCTTTCTCAAATCAAGCGTAGCGAATCACATAGATAAGCCCCTACGTGCCAGCGCGCGGATGGATAGGGCGGGCGAAGCGCGAAGGGGATGCATGTCTGAGCGGTTGAAAGAGTCGGTCTTGAAAATCGAAGTATTTTGTGAAATACACCTAAACGATGGATATTTTTTCCGTCTTTCCAAACTAATTTACCTATTTGAGATACTATGCATGTGGGACTTGTTTAATTTACATAAATACAATAGCGTGAAACATAGCCTAAAATACTAATGGAAATATAATCGCAATATCACAACTAGGAATGAAGTGGAGATCTTATCCATATCTGATATTTATTTAATTAGAAAGAAAGGAAACTTTTATTTTGGACATGCATGCTTGACTTGCTAACTACCTAATCTTGTGGAAACTCAACGAATGCCAGGAAAGTTTTTTAGTTGATTTCCAAGCCTCCTTCATATCTAACCCTGAAAAAGAAAGATATAAGTGGATCCACTGCAATGCATTTTTTACACAATTATAAATATAATTTAATTTGTTAGAATAGGCCAATAATTAATTTTTAACTCATGATATAATTGTGTAATTTTTTTTTATGGTTAGTGCACAAAACTTAATCTCAAAAAAGTAATATAAAAATAAGAATAATTTCAGAGACCTCCTCTAAGGTTTTGCTCTATCACAATGAACTCCCTCATTTCAATTTTTTTGTAACAATTTTTTTAACTAATAATTTTTCAATAATGTAAATAAAATACAATTTTACAAATCTACCCTTTTATAATATTAGCTTTTTTCGATTAAAGAAAAGGGTGAAAAGAAGGCGTAGGGTATCCATCGATATTATATTCGTCATACTGTCATGCATCATGCATATGTGATTTACTTCTGAATCCTTTAATTCTCCAAATATGTCTGTGCACACAAGCATGAAGCATGTACTCTTTATGTATAAATAAGACAAAAATAAAAAAGCAATAACATATTAAATAATATATGGAGAGAGTCAAAAGTTGTCAAGAGTTCAATTTGAGGCAAAACACAAGTTCTCTGAATATGTTAGATCGAAACACGAATATGTATTACTGTTAATAGATCGAATTGACTAACAAACAAGCAATAAGACAAATAAAATTAAAAAAAGAAAGGCAAAAAAAAAACATGAACTCCGCCATTATTGTAGTCTTTTCCTTTTGTAATCAATAAAATTACAATATTGTAGATTCTATATTTAATCCTAACTGGTTCACAGCTAAACTGATTATAAAATACGACACGTATTTCGCTTATACTAGTATTAGTTATTATAGTATCACAAGCATAGTTGTGGTCAAATTCTTGCAATCGTGCAGGCGCCCAAGAGAAAATTACACGTGTCACGATTTTAAATTTAAGCACATAATTAACAAATCTTAAAAAAACAGGTTTTATTATATTTATGACATACTCCAAAAATACTACTCTATACAAAAAAAGATATCCTCCAAATCAGGAATTCACCCACATTTTCTCTATTTCCTCACTTCTCTCTCTTCTTCAACCAATAGACCCCCATTATTTTCTAACACTTGAATATATTTTAATTTATTATTTGTTTTCATTTCCTCCATCCTTCGAAGGTGGAAGAAAGGGTACTCACATTTTAATACATAGTAGGGCCCCAGAAGGCTAAAAGGTATGAATAGCGAGCAAGTACTATATTTATAGATTGGAAAGAAGGGACTCTCCAAAGAGAGGCCCGAAGTCATGTCAAGAAGAAGGAGACGATCGACCTCCTTTTACATGTTGAATCTCTCTCGTAGTCAAGTCAGGCAGCTAGCAAAGCGAAAGAAGAGAAGGCCCGGAAAGAAGTCAAGGTGAAGTGTGATTCCTGGTCTTGCTCGGGTCACAATATAAAACTTACATATACCATTATTATACAATGTATATAACATGTATTTTTAATTTATACTCTTTAGAAACATGCTTAACTACACATTATACTTTGTATAATTCATTTTCAGAGGTGTAATATGTATACTATGTGTTAATATAGATAGAATAATTCAAATATATTTAATAGTATTGAGGTATTAATCTTATATACTTGGTATAATATTTTCTTGAGAAATACTCTATCTATTAAAGTAATAATATATGTGATATTTTATGTTGTCATGATGCTAATGCTATTGACCCTTGAAATCAAAACAGAAAGGCCAAACATTATATAATGGAAAAACTGTGTAGGGAGAAAATGTTTTGATATATGAAGAAAGTGTAAAATGGAAAATATTGTTAAAAAAAAAGTTATAGAGGATATTCACGAAAAATAGGGAGCAGTTTCCTTATACAAAGCAAATTATCTTACTATAAAACTCTTAACTTGTCATGGAATGTTGATGCATTTACCTGCTAAGTAATATGTAAATATTATCATATTTTTGTCTAATTATGTTTTGTTCCCTAGAATAAATCAATCTGTTGGTTGTCATCCCTATCATTTGACATGGCATACACACAGGCACACATGCGCTCACACACACTATAGTTTTATCTTAAAAACATTCAAGTGATAAAATAAAAATGTCACTTGAAGTAAGATTGAAGCATCAGCCCAAAATTGATGGGCTAACATTTTGAGAAAGCCCAAATCTGTTGATGAAAATGAAAGCCCGAAACTGTTGACCAAATTAATCTGTTTGATAAACAATGTGTTAAAATTCATTTCTTAAATCTAATTTAATTTCTTAATTTTCTTTATTCCCTAAGGCAATTTTACAATGTCATTGTTATTTTTGATTTCATCAAACATTATAAAGAAACGAAAGGAAGTTGTCACGATCCAATTTCATAAGCCACTAACTTTCATGAGTAAGTAAGCTAATCACAACCCATTTACCCCAAATTGTAAAAAGAAAGAATGTAGAATAATAAAGTAAAATAAGTTTTTCAATCATTAATAAAAAACCCATAATAATAGAAAATGCGAAGCGTACTGGTGTCACTAGTGCAAGAACTCGCTAAGATAATACAAAGTCTAGGTATAATAGTCCAAATACTGTCTAAAAATAGGAAGACAGGAAAGTTAAATAGAAGGGGGAATCCAGTGCTACAGATCAACTGATAGCTCATACCGAATCCTCTAAATCCGCTCCTCAATGGACTGGATAGTCACAAGATCCTCTAGTACTAGGAACTGAACCTGCACACAAAAGGGTGCAACAAGTGTAGCATGAGTACGGGAAATAACGTGTACTCAGCAGAATCGTCGACCAACCCTATCTTAAATGGAGACGAGGGTTGGCCTTCCGGTTACTACTTCCACACTAACTGCCATTAGTTTGCCGTAACAATAATAATTACAAAATTACTTAAATGACAAGTCCAAGCCTAAGTTATAACATATAGTTCCTCAAGTCTGATATTGTAATCATGCAGCCAAACTAATAGATCTTAAGCAACAATTTAGGCATCAAACAAACAAAATATAAATGGGATGATATGAGATGTAAATGAAATTCATTGCAAAGCCTTTATTTCTTATCACCGGTACACACACGTTTAAATACTATGAGTCATGACCATATGAGACTCGCGAGATCCATATACTACCCGAAATCATTTCCCTTCATGTTCCTTAGCCAATCTAAGGCTCCCAGTCACATCACTTAGCCAAATGTAGGCTTATATTAACTGTCTCTAGCCAACACTAGGCTCACAATAGTTGTCTCTAGCCAATTAGGCTTATATATATAGCATCACTCCGTTCGGAAATTTTTCACTCGAACACATATATGTATTAGCAAATATTCATGCATGAGATACCATATGACGCATGAATATGACATGCACAACATCAACAAGCCAAGATGTACCGTAAAGGTTCAGTCTTTAATTACTATAAGTCATAAAGGTTCGACTTTTAACCAATTTTATAACAAAGTTACAATTTTTAGCTTCTTTTCCATTTTTAGCGTGTATTTATGAGTGATGAGTAACACAATACTAGATAAAACAGGCATACACACATAAATACTAAATAGTATGGTCTTCATACGCCAATCGCAGATTCATAAGATCATACTATCTATCAGCTAATGCCAAAAGCATGACATTAACTACACAATTTAAAAGGCTCAATGTAACATCCCATAAATCTGGATTATGTGTGAATGTGTTAAATGAGTATTAGTGTGACATTTTGGACAGGTGAAGTTCTATCGGGATGAGTTTGGGTGGAAAAAGTTGTTTTGAAATCAAGCCGAGTAGAAAGGTACTTAAGATTCGATATAACCAGTTAAGTTTACGGTAGGTCTACCTTCCAGCCCAATTTTGTGAAATTCTATTAAGAATTGGAGAAAACTTAAAATATGAAACTTGTAGATATTTGAAATACATGTCCAATAATATATGATGGAGGCCGAATAAGCTCTGTACAAAAAATTATATATGTTACAAAAATACTGCGCAGAAGCCGACACGGGCGACCCGCAATGGATATGCGTCATGCGTGGGGGCACGTGAAATATCCCCGCATCACGTGCCGAGCACAGGAAATCACCCTATATGAACTTTTGATCGCATGGGGTCCCGCGATGACCCTGTGTCGCGGGTCCATCGCTAATGGGTTGGTTTTCAGGTCAAAAGTGGAATTTCATATTTTTGGCTTATAGTTAGACTTGGGATTTATTTCCATAACACCCATAATCATGAAATATCACCCTAAAGTCAGAGAGAACAAGTTCTAAGCCTTAAGATTCCTCAAAGGTAAGTTCTTCAATGATTCTAGCATGAATTTGAGTCTCTACTACCCTTCTAACTTGGGTAAACCCTTCTAATTAATAGAATTGCGATTGAAACATCATTATTGGATGAGGAACCCTAGATTTCTAGTTCAAAGGGATAGAACTTCAAAAGGTAATCCTTTCCCATTTTTAATCGTTGGTAGTTGTGAATTGATGAGTTTTTGGGAGATAAGTTAATGGATTTGATAAAGAGAATCACATTAGCTATAGTAGGATTTTTGATTGTTGAATTAGGGTCGTTGTAATTATATGTGTGATGAAGAATTATGTCAAGTATATCTAAATAAGATTGTAGAATTATCTAGAAGTAATAGAATGGGAATTGAGTGAAGAAAACACCATTAATGAAAGCCGCGGAGCTGTATACCCACCAAGTGTTTGATAAAATGCCTATATGGCCAAAACATGAGAATTATCGCTAATGTTGATTTCATTGACATGTATTGATATAGATTAAAGTAAAAAAGAAGTGACGAACGTTGTATTATGCTCAGGAGTAGGAAGTTAAGGTATGTAAGACTAAATCTCTACGTTTGGGAATGTTAATAATTCTCCCTATGCTACGTTCTTTTTCAACGTTACAAATTGCCTCAAAAATATAGTTAAGCTTAGTTCCTTGAATAGTTGCAGAACTTCTATTCTCTAATTTCGTAATTCATTCAGACTTTCATTCTGAATGTTGTGAGCTCAGTACGTAATCAATATTAACTTGTGTTTGATACCCATGAGTCTTGGTCTAGAATACTCAGCATGTGTTATAAATAGTTAAAGCTTCATGTCTCATAATCAGTTTATGAATACATGTCTCAGTAAATCATTGCTCAGTACGTCAGTGTGGTACCTTTCAGCATGATTCTCAATTCTTCTATGCAAATTGTTTAATGTTGAACACCTGTATTTGGGCCTGAGGCCACAATTTATGTATACGTATACTTGGGCCCGAGGCCACATATTTGTGCACATATATTAGACCTGAGGCCAGAGATTATGATTTCAGTTAAACAGGTGATTCTCCATTCAGAATAGGGAGTATTTACATCTTTACTTCTTCTGTTCACTTCAGTTATCAGTTTAGTTTTAGTTTCAACACGTATAGTTCTTTCTTTCAGTTGCTTTACATGCCAGTGCAATTCAAATGTACTGACGTCCCTTTTGCCTGGGGCCTACATCTCATGATGCAGGTAATGATTTACATGATGATGGATTTACATACTAGGACTTGCAGTATCAGCTTATTGGTGAGCCCAATATTTCGGAGCATTATCGTTATTTTATAGTCTTTCAGTATTTACAAACAATCATGTATGCTGGGGGCCTTGTCCTAGCAACAATTACTATTTTTAGTACTTTATTAGAGGTTACATAGACTAGAGTAGTAGTTAGAGTCAGACTTTTCTTATTAAGCCATGTTGGCTACAGTTATGCTTCAACCTTATAACAACGTTTCCGCACATTGATTTATATCATTCAGACTTACAGTATATCAACATGTGTTAATTTATTTATAGCATTCAGTATGTTATGATATCACATGTTGATTTAGTCAGCCAGTTGGTTCACTCGGTCACATGTAGTTAGGCACTGGGTGTCGTGTTACGTCTAGGCCAAGTTCGAGATGTGACAAAGCTTGGTATTAGAGCCACTGTTGTATCAGCCTTATCGGTGTGCGTCAGAGTTCAACTGAGTCTAGGCAAATCTCGGGTAGGCGGGGCAAACCTCAGTGCCGAGTCTAGGCAAATCCCACACAGTGGGGCAAACCTCTTTGAGGACTTTGAGTCCATAAAAGGGGTGTATGTGACACCTTAGCTTATGAGTCCTACATCGGCAAAATACAGGAGAGATATTGGGTATATAAGTAAGCTGACCTTAGAACCTAGCGACACATTTTAATCTATGCGGTCCTAGGCCCAGAGCAGACAATATCACTATCGGGCTGGGCTATTACAGATAGTATCAAACATCAACAAGGACGCTGAGTCCATAATAGGCGTTTATGTGACACCCTGGCTTAGGAGTCCCATATCAGCAAAATACAGGAGAGATGCTGGGTATATAAGTAAGAAGGCCTTAGACCCTAGTGACGCGTTTTAAAGTCGTGCGGGCCTAGACCCAAAATAAATAATATTACTATAGGGTTGAGCTCTTACATATATAATGGCTATGGTGTGGTACCAGAAGTCCTATTTGAACATACATCATAGAGATTTGCAACTTCAGATTGATGATTGGGTGTTCTTGAAAGGATTTATGAAAGCTCAGTCCCTGTTATATTAGGCCATATATGATCCGACGAAGGATCAAGCAGGTGGATTATGAGTTAGGGTTACCACGAGAGTTGGAGGCTGTGCACCTAGTATTTCATGTCTCTATGTTGAAGTTCATGGGGGACCCATCTCTGGTTATTCCTACAGTAATCACAGGAGTTAAAGAGAGCTTATCTTATGAGGAGATTCCAGTGGCTATTCTTGATCGTCAGGTTCACAAGTTGAGAATTAAGGAAATCGCTTCAATGAAACTACTATGGAGAAATCAAAAAGTTGAAGAGCTACATAGGAAGCAGAAGAGGACATGAAGTCCAAGTACCCCCATCATTTTAAAGAGCAAGCAGAATATCTTGAAGGTAACTAACATTTTCATTCAGACCTTATATTATAAGCTTTATGTTTTCAGTATTCAGTTAGTTCAGTTTTCATTTAGTACAATACTTATTCAGTTTAGTACTTGTATAGTTCAACATTTATTCAATTTACTATTCACATATTTGCGGCAGTTCAGTGCCTGCACATTTCTATCAGTCACGTTTAAGATCCAGCGTTAGCCACATTTTATAACCAGAACCATTATTCGAGGGCGAATTATCTTAATGGGAGAGATAATGTAACATCTCGTAAATCTGGATTAGGTGTGGATGTGTTAAATGAGTATTCATGTGAAGTTTTAGACATGTGAAATGCTATCCGGATGAGTTTGGGTGAAAATAGTTATTTTGAATTCAAGACGAGTAGTAAGGTGCTTAAGATTTGATAGAATCGACTAAGTTTACGGCAGGTCTGCCTTCCAGCCCAATTTTGTGAAAAGCCATTGAGCATTTGAAAAAACTTAAAACATTAAAGTTATAGATCTTTGAAATAACATTCCAAAGATATATGGTGGAGGCCGAACAGAGTTCTGTACAAAATGTTATTTGTATTACAACACACTATGCAGAAGTTGACACGGGTGACCTGCGATGGACATACGTCGCATGTGGTGGTGCGTGTGATGGCCCCGCTTCGCATGCCGAGTGTAGGAAATCACTCTCTCTGAAATTTTGACCTGTAGGGGTCCTACAATGGTCCTGCATTGTTGGTCCATCACGAATGGGCTAGTTTTCGGGTCAAAAGTCAGATTTTCGTGTTTTTAACTTATATTTAGGCTTGGGGTTTGTTTCCCTAACACTCCTAATCACGAAATATCACCTTAAAGTCAGAGAGAACAAGTCTGAAGCCTCAAAAACCTTCCAAGGTAAGTTCTTCAATGATCTAGCGTGAATTCAAGTCTTTATTACCATTCTAACGTGATTAAACCTTTCTAATCCATAGAACCTTGATAGAGATGTTATCGTTGGATATGGAAACCCTAGTAGTCAAATTCAAGGAGGCTGAACATCAAAAAGGTAATCCTTTCCTCTTCTAATCACTTGTAGTTGTGAATTGATGAGTTATTGGGAGATAAGTTAATGGGTTTGATAAATAGAATCATATGAACTATGGTAGGGTTTTAAATTGTTGACCTAAGATTGTTATAATCTTACGGGTGGTGAAGAAGGGTGTCAATTATATCTAATTGAGATTGTAGAATCACCTAGAAGTAATAGAATGGGAATTGGGTGAATAATACACCATTAATGGAAGTTGTGGAGCTTTATCAAGTGTTTGTTAAAATGCTTAGATGATCAAAGCATGAGTTTTATTGCTAATATGGAATCCCTTTTACTTGTATTTCTTTAGATTAAAGTTGAAAGGGTTGAAGGACATTGTATTACACTCAAGAGCAGAGAATTAATGTATAAGAGGCTAACTCTCTATGTTTGGGAATGTTAATGATTCGCCCTATGTCACGTTCTTTTACAACGTTACGAATTTGCCTCATAAATATAGTTAAGCTTAGTTCTTTGAATAGTTGCAGAACTTCTATTCTCTAGTTTCTTAATTTGTTCATGATTTTCATTCCGAATGTTGTGAGCTCAGTACATAATCAATATAGACTTGTGTTTGATACCCACGAATCTCAGTCTAGAATACTCAGCATGTTGTAAACTAGTTAAACTTCAGGTCTTTTAATCAGTTCATGAATTCATGTCTTAGTGAATCATTACTCAGTATGTTAGTGCTGTATCTTTTAATATGATTCTCAGTTCTTTTATGTAAATTTTTAATGTTGAACACCTATATTTGGGCCCAAGGCCACAAATGTATTTAGGCCCAAGACACAGTTTATGTATACGTATACTTAGGCCCAATGCCACATATTTGTGCACATATATTGGGCCTAAGGCCACAATTTATTATTTCAGTTAAAGCATGTGATTATACATTTCAGAACAGGAAATATTCATATTCTTTACTTCTTTGTTCACTTCAGTTATCAGTTATTAGTTCAGTTTCAACATTTACAGTTCTTTCTTTCAGTTGCTTTATACACTAGTGCAATTCATATGTACTAACATCCTTTTGCTCGGGGCCTGCATCTCGCGATGCAGGTAACAATTTACAAGTTGATGATTCTGCTTGCTGGGATTCACGTATCAGCTACCTAGTAAGCCCTAATTTTTCAGGGCGTTATCATATTTTAGTCTTTATAGTATTTTAGTCAGTGAGGTATGTTGGGGGCCTTGTCCAAGTGAACAGTCAGTAATTCAGTACTCCTTAGAGTCGTCGCAGACTATAGTCACAGTCAGTCAGATGTTTAGGATGCTTTTGGGTGTTAGCCTTGTCAGCTACTTATTTATGCATTCAGACTTATTCAGATTATTTTCGCATTTACGAAATCTCAATAGACTTTTTAGTAGATTAGTGTATTGTGTATTTATATTCTATTATCAGTTATACCATATGTTGATCTAGCCAGCCAGTTGATTCGCTTGGTCTCATGCAGCCAGACACTGAGTGTCGTATTACTCCAAATTATGATTCGGGCATGACACTCAAGTACTCATAACATGTCACCGGTACCCGATACAAGTGCTCGTCACCTTACAAGTATCGAGACCCCTTTAATAACCCAGTTACTCCATCTTATTTTGTTTATTAGACCAACCATAATGCTTTAAATAAGGTACAAGATCTAAACTTTCTTGGAATAGATGTCCGGTGATCACAATGGAGCCTTGCCCTTGTGTAACGCCTCCAAATGGTCCTAATTTATTCAAAAATAGAAAGTACGTCAACACTAGATTCTAAAGACACCTATGTTGCTATATGGAAGTTTTTGACTCAAAAAGTCACCCAAAATAGGATTCCGAGCCTCGATGGGCAAAATGAGAAAAACATTCCCAAAATTAGATTACCCAAGATTTATGGTGTCTAAATACTAAATATCAACTAAATCTAACGATAAATCCAAGATTAATTTGAGAAAAAACTCCATTTTCAACCTAGGGTTCATAAACCCACAAAACCCTCATCCTGAAATCATAATTTCTAGCATAAAATCTCATAATAATCGAAAGTATAATCGTAATAGGATGATATGAAGCTTACCCAAAGGAAAATCATTGCAAAATCCCTCAAAAATCGCCCTAGATCGAGCTCCCAAGTCCCAAATATCTGAAATTAAAGACCAAAATTGAAATGGGAATTAAATAGGTTTATTTCAGCGATAAGTGCACCTGCGCTTAAAATCTCGCATATGTGGCCTAAAGCCTCACAGATGCGAGGCTTACTCAAATGCCCCAACGCCGCACGTGCGACCCAAATCTCACAGATGCGACCTCACACTTGCGAGCTCCTTCTCACAAATGCGACCTCACACTTGCGAGCTCCTTCTCACAGATGCGACCTCACACTTGCGAGCTCCTTCTCGCAGATGCGTGCCTAGCCCAAGTCTGCCTCTCTTCGCACCTGCAGCCCATCTCTCTCAGATGCGGGATCACACCTATGAGCCCAATCTCGCAGGTGTGAGCCCAAACTCGCTGATACGAGACACCATACACCAAAATTTCTAAATAAGTTCCAAATTTCAAATCAATCCCCGAAACTCATCTGAGACCTCCTAGACACAAATCAAATCTGTAAACCACTCCTAAAACATGCAACGAACCTGCTTACACACTCAAAATTATCGTACGAGGTCATCTTAACCCACTGTTGACTATGGTCAACTCTAAATCTCTTAATTAACTGGATTACCAACCAAGAGTCCAAAATACACTCGAGTACCTCGAGAACTGAACCAATGACTCGACTAAGTCATAAACGATATTCCGGACCTAGTGGAATTGATAAAACTTTGAGAAAGACTCATTTACCTTGATGTTGACTTTAGTAAATCAAAACTAATCTTTTAACTTAAGAACTTTGCAAAATCCACAAAATTACCTGAATCATACTTGAATCTCTCGAGACTTGTCCAAACCATTTATCCAAGTCAAAAATCATGTTCTGGATCTAACATAACCATCGAAAATCGATTTTGAGCACGGCTTCTCACAAGTCAACTCTTAGTCAAACTTTCCAAATTTAAAACTTCATATTTCTAAAACTTAGAATTTTTTCTGTTCTTTTCATCTTGTTGTCTCGGGAATCATGCCATTCATCCCCGCAAGTCTAATATATTAAAACAAGGCTAGGGGAAGGGTCATTTATGGGAAAGCATGCAAAATATCCAAAATGACCTAACATGTTGTCACATCATCTATTACTGAAATACATGTTCGTCCTCGAACATAAAAGAGAAAGGAAGTACCTGAATCACAGAAAATCTGAGGATATCTAGCCCGTATGTCTGTATTAATTTCCCAGGTAGTCTTCTCTACCGGACGGTGCCTCCACTGAACTTTACAGAAGAAATCTCTTTGGATCTCAACTTTAGAATCTGCCTATCTAGAATAACAACCGGCTCTTCCTCATAAGTCAAATTATGATCAAGCAACACTAAATTCTACTGAATCATATGAGAACCATACGAATGATACTTCTTGAGCATGGAAATATGAAAGACTAGGTGATCACCTGACAACCCAGGAGACAAAGCTAACTCATAGGCTACCTCACCGATATGTTCAACCATCTCAAAAGGACTAATATACCTAAGGCTCACTTGCCCTTCTTTTTAAATCTCATTACACCCTTCATGGGTGAAACTTTCAATAGAACTCGCTCATAAATCATGAACTCCTAAGTACAAACCTTCCGATATGCATAACGTTTTTGCAAAATCTTAGTTGTGAGAAACCTCTCATGAATAAACTTGACATTGTCCAAAGACATACGCAGCAAATATATACCCTAAGGCCTAACCTCAAATGCATCAAACCAACCAATAGGAAAATGATACCTCCTACTGTACAATACCTCAAACGACATCATCGCAATGCTCGAATGATAATTGTGGTTGTAAGCATACTCAACCAAAGGTAGGAACTGATCCTAATGACCACAAAATTAATTACACAGGCCTGTAATATAGCCTCAAGGATCTGAATAGTCCGCTCGGACTGACCATCCTTTTGAGAGTGAAATGTCGTACTAAGCTCCAGTCGAGTACCCAACTCCTTCTACATAGATCTCTATAAGTGGGATGTAATATGCGTGCTCCGATCCTAAATGATAGAAATAGGCACTCCATGCAATCGAACTATCTCTCGGATGTAGATCCTAACCAACTTATCCGAATTGTTAGTATTATAAATTGGTACAAAGTGAGCTGACTTCATCAACCAATCCACAATCATAGCAATTTGCTCCCATTTCCGCTCGGATATAGGCATCATCTGAGTAAGCCCACTGGGCTTTTGGTGCTCATACTTTACTTGTTGACTATTCAAACACCGAGATACAAATCTCACAATTTCCCTCTTCATACTACACCGCCAATAATGTTATTTCAAATCCCAATACATCTTTGTAGCTCTGGATTAATAAAGTACTTCGAATTGTGAGCCTCATCTATGATCAATCTAGTCAAATCCCTAACTCTAGGAACACATATGTGATCCTTGATGCACGACACTCCCTCATTATCAAGAATTTCAGTTAAGGTAGCTCACCCGGCTCAACAATAGAAATCCCTGCAGTTCAGCCACCCGGGGATAATTCACTCTTCTTTTTTCTTCTCTTATGAAATTAGTCGTTGAAAGCTTCTCTGGACTTTCTTTTCAATACTTTGTTCCAAATTTTGCACTACTTTGTATCATCAAATTGTCGAGCCCTAATTTGCTCCAATACAGAAGACCATGCCTCTACACAAGTTAGAACCCTACTAGGCTCAAAAATATCAAGTCTCACCAACCTATTTGTCAGAGACTGCATATCAATATCTAACGGTCCATCCCCAACACGTACTCATGCTAGACTACAAATACTCACCCCCCTTCCGACTCAAGACATCCCTCACTACATTGTCCTTGCTCGGATGATAAAGAATCTACATATCATAGTCCTTGAGCATCTCTAACTATCTCATCTGTCTCAAATTGAGATCCCTCGGATTGTAAATGTACTGAAGACTCTTATGATTAGTAAACACCTCACAATGCACACCATAGAGATAATGCCTCCAAATCTTATATGCAAATACTACCGCCACCAACTCTAAGTCATGAGTTGGGTAGTTCTTCTCATGCACCTTTAACTGCCTCGAATCATAATCTATAAACTTCCATTTCTTCATCAAAACACAACCAAGGCCAATCTGTGAAGCATCACAATACATAGTTAAGCCTACTCCTTCCACGAAAAGAGTCAAAATTGGAGCTGTAGTCAATAAAGTCTTGAGCTTTTGAAAGCTCATCTCACACTCATCCAACCACTGGAAAGGTACATTCTTCTAAGTCAATCTGGTCAAGAGAGATGAAATAGTGAAAACCCTTCCCTAAAATGCTGATAATAACTAGCGAGGCCAACAAAACTCTAAATCTCGATAACCAAAGTAGGTTTAACCCAATCACAAACTGCCTCAATCTTCTTGGAATATACCATGATACCATCCCTGGTCACCACATGGCCAAAACTATCACAGAACTAAGCCAAAACTCACACTTTGAAAAGTTGGCATAAAATTGATTCTCCTACAGAATCTCAAGCACAATCCTCAAATGATGTTCGTGCTCTTCTCTACTATGAGAGTAGATTAATATATCATGTATGAAGACAACCACAAAAGAATCAAAGTACGGTTTGAAGACACCGTTGATCATATCCATGAAGGTTGCTAGGTCATTAGTCAACCCAAAAGATATAACCACAAACTCATAATGACCATAACGCGTCCTGAAAGTTATCTTTAGGATGATATCCTCCACCCTAATCTTCAACTAGTGATAACCAGATCTCTAATAGATATTAGGGAAAATCGATACACCCTGAAGCTGATCAAATAGGTCATCAATGCGAGAAATGGGATACTTGTTCTTGATTGTGACCTTGTTCAATTATGGGTAGTTAACACATATCCGCATAGATCCATCATTCTTCTTTACAAATAATATCGGAGCACCCCAAGGCAAAACGCTCAGCCTAATGAACCCCTTGCTCAACATATCTTATAACTGCTTATTCAACAACTTTAAATCCACCAGCGCCATCTGATATGGCAGAATAGAAATCGGCTTGGTGCCTAACTCTAAATCAATACAGAAATAAATATCACGATATGTTGGAACGCTTGGTAAATTTATCGAAAATACCTCAGGAAACTCCCCCCTATAGGTACTAACTCAAGAGGAGGTGTATCTACACTAGTATCACAAACATACACCAAATAAGTCAAACACCCCTTCTCCACTATCCACTAGCCTTAAGATAAGATATCACTTTCTTCAGCGGATAACTAGTAGCACCTTTCCACTCCAATCTAGGAATCTCTGGCATGGCTAATGTAACTGCCTTGGCATGACAGTCCAAGATCACATGATAAGGAGAAAACCAATTCATGCCTAGAATAATGTCAAAATATACCATGTCTAGAATCATTAAGTCAGCCCAAAAGTCATACCTCAATAAAGTCTTAACACAGGATCGGTACACCCAATCCACCACTATAGAATCCCTAACAGAAGTAGAAACACTAACAGGGAAGTCAAACGACTCGTACATTATACCTAAACTTAAAGAAAAATAAGTAGACACATAAGAGTATGTAGAGCCTAGATCAAATAATGCTATAGCTGGCCAATGATAAATTGGAATAGTACCTATGATGACTGAATTAGAAGCCTCTCTCTCTAGTCTACGTAGGAATGCATAACACTGAGCACAGACACCTTTGGCCTGAGAGCCTCTGTAACCACCACCACAGCCTGAATGAGAACCACCCCTACCAGAGTAAGAACCACCTCTGCCACTCTATGCGCCGCCTCTGGTCAGCTGTGCTGGTGCCATAGATCCAAAACTATAAGAACCGAAGTATTGACCACTCTGTCTAAGTCTAGGGCAGTCCCTCGCAAAGTGTCCTAAGTCACCATACTCATATATTCCACGATGGGACATAGGCTATTGAAAAGAGCTAGAATAGCCAGAATGACCACCTCAACCACCAAGTCAGGAATATGAACCTTGGGAAATTTATCTCGAACTGTAACCACTGCGACCAAAAGAACTACTAATTGAAGTCTGCATAGCTGCCTGAACCGGCTTGCTGAACTAAGTCGGATAATCTCTACCTTGATGCCTCCTACCTCCAAATAAGGTACCACTATAACTGCCTGAACTGCGGGGCCTCTTGGATGACCTATCCCTAAACTCCTAGGGCCTAACAAACTCGACGTTCCTGATAGCATCCGCCACTTCCTGAAAAATACCTCTTAAAGACGCCACATGAGTCACTACAAGACGAAGGGGATAAGACCAACCCCTAAAAAACTTCTTGATCCTCCTTGTCTCATTTGGTAGAATAGTCAAGGCATGGCAAGATAGGGAGTAAAACCTCATCTCGTCCTTAATCACCGACATACCATCCTGCTCTAACTTGTCAAACTGCTCACGCCCCTCATCCCTACAGCTACGGGGAACCCACTTCTCTAGAAATACTCGGGGAAACTCAACCCAAGTAAGCGAAGGCTATCTAGATGGTCTAGTCTTAACAAACACCCTCTACCACATCTTGGCAGGGCCAATCATCTAAAACATTGTGAAGTCAACTCCGTTGGACTCAACAAGCTCTAACTTGTGCAACCTCTTATGACTATCACCAGAAACGCATAAGCATCATTATCATGATGTATATCATATTATGGTGGCTTCATCTTCTCAAACTTATTCCATTTTTTTGCTCTTTAACAAATATAGTAGGCTAAATAATTAGACGAACAGTAACGCCCTGAGCTGGATAACCTGAAAACTAAGGATCCACAACAGTAGTTGGCTGTGCCCTTAGGGTCCTAAAACCTGCAGCCACCTGATTGGAAGTCTGAGCCCTAACTCTGGTCTGTGAACCATCTGGAATAAATGGTAGTTCTTCTGCCTGAGTCCAACTCAAAGACGCTCAGAATATGCGCAAGGGTATCCTGAAGAAGAGGTGTAATAATAAATCCTCAAGATGCCTGGGCGGGTCCAATCCTCTCTGCCTGCACTGGCTCCTCCTCCAGAATCTTTTTTGGCTCCGAACTCAACTCTCTAGCACATACCTGAGTAGCAGATGGTGCTCGGCCTCCTGCTGGTATAGCAACACGGGCTTTAGCCTTCATTGGCCCCTACCACGTCCCCTGCCTCTTCCGAGAAACAGTTCCGGCAGCGGGTACGGGCATAAGTGCAGGATCCTGACTCCAACTATAGCTGAACATGTCCTCATTATCCGTGAGAGAATAAAATAAAGAAACTCTTAGAAATGATTAGAATCAAGTATGAACGATAAGGAATAAAAGATTAGAATTTTCCTAAATGTTCTATAGCCTCTCGAAGATAGATATCGTACTGATTCGTAAGACTCTACTAGACATTTTTCTTGTACTTATGAGGTCGGTGAACCTAAAGCTATGATACCAATTTATCATGACCTAATTTCATAAGTCGTAATGTAACTAACTCTTATGAGTCAGTAAGCTAACCACAACCCATTTACCTCAAATTGTAAAAAGAAATCTAATGCCGAATAATAAAGTAAAACAAATTTTTAAGTCTTTAAGAAAAACCCATAATAATAGCAAATTCGAAGAGTACAAATTCCAAAACCTGGTGTCACTAGTACAAGAACTTGCTAAGATAAGTAATACAAAGTCTGGGTATAACAACTCGAATACTATCTAGAAATAGGAAGATAGGAAATTAAAATAGAAGGGGAAATCCAGTGCTAGCTCACCTCGAATCCTCCAAGTCCGTTACTCAATGTGCTGGATAGTCACGAGATCCGCTAGTACTAGAAACATAACCTACACACAAAAAGGTGCAACAAATGTAGCATGAATACGAGAAATAATGTGTACTCAGCAACATCGTTGACTGATCCTATCTTAAATGGAAACGAGGGTTGTCTTTTCGGTTACTACTTCAACACTAACTATTATTAGTTTGTCGTGACAATAATAATTACAAGATCACTTAAATGACGAGTCCAAGTCTAGGTTATATCATCTAGTTCCTCAAGTATGATAAGGTATTCACGCAGCCAAACCAATACAGCTTAATCAACAATTTAGGCATCAAACAAACAAAATATAAATATGATGATATGAGATGCAAATGAAATGCAATGCAAAGCCTTTATTTCTTATCACCGATATACACATGTTCAAATACTATGAGTTGTGACCATACGATACTTGCGAGGTCCATATACTACCCAAAATTATTAGGCCCCAGTCACGTTCCTTAGCTAATCTTAGGCTCTTAGTCACATCACTTAGCCAAATATAAGCTTATATTAACTGTCTCTAGATAATACTAGGCTCACAATACATGTATCTAGCCTATCGGGCTCATATATATAACATCACTCCATCCGAAAACATTTCCCTCGGACCCACTTATGTATCAGCAAATTTGCATGCATGAGATACCATATGAATCATGAATATGACATGCACAACATCAAGAAGCTAAATTATATTGTCGCGCCCGTTTTTCGACCCGCTCGGGTCAGAGCAGAGCGCGGACGTGTTCGGTGATTCCTGGGAAATGATTGAGGAGTCGCCACCTAATTATCTTTTACAGTGAATTAGGACACCTAAATATTAAACTAAATGCTGCAATGTAAACTCCAATTTTAAGGTCTGCGAAACTAGCGAGATTCTAGGTAAGGGTTTTTTATTATCCTAAAGGGAAGGGGTTAGGCATCCTTTAAGATCCGCTAACTTGCGGTTATCCGGTCAAACTCAGGTTAATTATCTCTAGAAAAAATGCATGTTTGAAGCATGAAGTTAAAAGATGTTTGCAAATAATTAATGAAAAGAGATGCATTTTAAAAGATAGATAAATGTAGAGATTTTTTCAAAATATGCATTTGTATGGTATTTAAAGAGAAATACATGTAGAGTTGAAAAAATATGTATTTGACAATTGATAGTAAAACAATTTATTTATAATGCCAAAGAAGTAAAATTTTGAGAATCAATGAATTGTAAATTGACAAAAGATAAACTTATTCGGTATGATTAATAAAGCAAATAAAAGATGACAAAAGTTGTTTTGAAAATCTTGAATACGCGTGACGAGCCTAAAATAAATAAACTAGCGAAGGATTTCTAAGTTTGAATCTAACCTATGAATTAATCCTAAGTTTGCCTATTCTAAGCATTTCAATAGTTACATAAGTGCGATAAATAATATTACAATACAAAGCGGGATAAAATCTGAATTAAAAAAATAAATAAAATAAATAAACTCCGAGGAATAATTCGCCGTTATTTACTTTAATCCCTGCAAGCTGTCAAGAACAAACGGTTAGAAATAGTTAAATACAAATAACTTCATATCCGTATTCAAAACAGTGAATGTTTTGATCACGGAGGGCTCAAACTTAAATTTTGAGAAGAACATTCCAATCACGTCGTGGCTGCAAACATATGACTAACGTGGTTTATTTTTGATTGCCTCGCCTACTAAATGTGTTGGTCTCTCGGGTGAAATAGAAAAGATCACTATAATCACGTCGTGGCTGCGAATATATAACTTGTTGGTTATTTTAGTCACCTCGCCTACTAAACATGTTGATCTCGGATGAAATAAAAGGTTTAAGTCTTTATCATTGCCCAGAAGTTATATTTCCGTCTTTGCAAGTGTGGAGGCCTCAAAATCGATGGATATTTTTCATCGGTCAGTGTAGTATCGTGTTCAAATCAGCGAAATTAAATTAAAGCAGGAAGCAGTGAACAGTGAGCAGTAAGCATTAAGCAGAAAAAATGAGGCAATCCCCGAGAAGACGGGATGTTTAGTAAAAACAGTAAATATCCGTTGCATGGATGTTTAAAACAGTAAACTGAAAACAGAGAAACGAAAATAAAGTGCGGCCTCGAATTCAATTTCATCGGCCAGTGTGGTATTTGGTTTAAAACAGTAAAAAATAATAAAACAGAGAAACAAAAATGCGGCCTCGAATTCAATTTCATCGGCCTAATTATTCTAAATATCCTAACAATCACACAAGCATTAAATAATTATTACAGACCCAAATAAAAATAACGAAAATGAAGAATAACAATGGAAGGAAACTAAAGCGGATGACGATGTCGTCTCGCCCTATTTGTTTGGGAATCCCGAGGCCGAAGAATGCAAGGAATGTGGATGCGGGTCTTAATTTTAGACGAAGTCATGATGAGTCTCATAACGAGACTCTTCGTTACTCCCGATGCATTTCATGTAAAACGAAAGAAAAGTAAAGGATTAGTAAATTTTAATTTAATAGTTGGCAAGACAAGGAATGAAAAAATAAAAATGGAAAGATAACTGTCGACAACCTTCTTAAACCAACACAGAGGGTTCATGCTTTCAATCAAAAGTAAAAAAAAAGGGAAGTCTCAATATTTTCCAGATTTCACAGAAAACTAACAAGGGAGGGAATCAATCCAAGACAACTATAGCACCTTAACATATATCAAGGAGACTAGACAATAGTGACACATCAAATCTTGGATCATTTCCAACATATCTCATGTTTAACAATTTGTTTCATATAAAATACTAGGCATTCTCACATAGACAGATTCATACAGCTATAGAAACAAACACAATAATCCTAAGTAGATAATTTAAGCATGTGTGCACAACCAGCAACAGACCAAGGCATTTTATTCCTAAACATGTCCTACTCAAGCCATTTGCTAGATTCCTCCATTTATAGTTAAATAATTTCAATACTAAATTATTCCCTATACATGTCTTACTACATGAAACCCTTCATTATTGTCTAAGTGTGAATGCAACAGAGGCTACAACTTGATATGACACAAGTAAATCAGGAAGTATATCATGCTAATGCAGATGTTGATTCAATCATTCAATATACAAAGCATGTGTGTAACTTGATTCAAGAGACATATAAGATAATACAAATGGGAAATAAACACTTAGAGGTTCAGATGAGCAGAGTCTCTTATGTATGAGCTAAACCTTATCACAATATTCATTAGGCATAGCAAATATTGACAACTCAAAACAGGGTGTATATAATCAGGTTGATGATCAAGCGTATGACAAGTCAACTAGCTTAGCATATCACATCTAATAAGCAACTAATACCCTACAAGAAGTGAATAAGTTAAGGAACTCGATAAGATAAAGCATGGTTCAATATTATCTACGCCTAGCATAATCAACAAGTAACCAGAGAAAACATCCACACAACACAATACTTTCTCCATCTCTCACTTTTCACTACTCCAAACTCATACACATAGATTTACAAGCATATCGATAAATTATCAATGCTGAACATATATTATACTACTCATTTGATCATAGAGACACGCAAAAACAAGCCACAATAATATATTCAGACCTTAACTACCACAAATCATGATCTTTAAAGTAAAACGAGCATCACATGTATCACTATACTAATCACGAACTAATCTACATTATAATTTCACTAAGTAAATACTAAAACAACACACAACATAAATTAAAGAAAAAAAAAACAGAGAGGGATTTACCCTTACCTTCTCCGGGCAGCGACCGATGCGTCGTTTCGAATCGTCGACCCGCTCAGAGAAGTTATTGTTTGGAAATCTGACCTTTTGTCGATTTTGGAATGCTGATTTTGGATGCTGACTTTCTGATTTTTCTTATGTTTGACCCGACCCGAAATGACCCGACCCGACCCGGCAGTGACCCGACCCGGACCGAAAAAATAGTGAAAATATCTAAAAATCCAGATTCTTTAAGGAGATTTCGGATTTCTTAAATTTCGGACCTAAAAATGACTCGAAAATTCTCAGAATCCCCCTTCAAAGATAGATTTCTGGACCCAAAAAGTTATCAACTTCGACCCCAAAGACAAGATTTTCGGACCCCTAAAAATGAAGAACAAGGGGGATATTTATAGGTACTCACCCCAACGTTCAAACCCCTCATACCCCCCTTAAAACGAATTCAAATTTCAAAATAAAGGGGGGACCAAAACTGATTTTTTGGGGCGCGATTTCTTGGGGCATGTATTCGGCGGTGTCAGGGTAGGGTGGTGGTAGTGGTGAAGTGACGGGGGTAGGGGTGCGGCGACGTAGAGGGCAGGGGTGTAGGGTGCGGCGCCAGTTCAGGGGGGTAGGGTTTAGGTTTTCTGATTTTTATTTTTTTTCGTTTTGTTTTGGTTTAAAAGGGGTAAGGGGAATGGGTCGGGTGATGGGTCGGTTCGGGCGTGGGATTGGGCTCGCGAATTGGGGAGAATGGGCTGGTGGGTATTTTATTTGTGGGTTATGTTTTGGTTAGGGAAAGGGTATGGGCTTGGTTGGGTATTAGGTAAATTTATTGGGGAGTTTTGGTTTGGTCAGGTTGTCTTTGTTTTTGTTTCGGTTTGGGTAGAAATTGTTTTGTGGTTTTGGGTTAAGGGGATAAAAGGGAATGGGTTTGGGGTATTGGGCTGGTCCGGTTTGGTAAGGGAATAGGGAGTTGAATTGTTTTGGGTTAAGTAGAATTAAATGGGTGATGGGTTGGGCGTTGGTGAAATGAGTTTAGTTTGGGTAGAAATTGTTTTGGGTTGGAAAATGAATGGATTATGGATTAAAAATATGAAAGGGGTTTAATATAAAAAATATTATTTTTGTATTGTAAAAGATGTGAATTATTTAAAATAATATAACGACGTGATAATAATAAAAATATAATATTTGCGAAATGTTTAATGCTTAATAAAAAGGAAATGCGATGCAATTTTGCGAGAATAAAATAACATAGAATTTTCAAATAAAACTAATGATTATGATAAAAATGCAAATGATATTAAAAAAATGCGAATAATATATATATATATATATATGCATGTATGTATATAGATTAAAATTGTTTTTGAGGTGTTAAAATATTTAAAATTGTAAATAATTTGGAAAAGACGGGACAAAATTGAGTGTCAACAGATGCCCCTCTTTGGACGGAGACGATGAAAGAGTTTTCGGCCAAAGAAGTTGACTGAGTAGCCAATTTTGTCCTGACAATCGGGACTGCATAGTAAGAAATAGAATCCCGAGGGGGAAGAGACGTTGCAAAAAGATGGTGCACATTCAAAAACAATGCTCCAGTGTCGACTTAGGATGACATTGATCGCAGATGGGAGAAACTATTGGGAAAGTGCGAATTGACGTTCGAAGTAGGTCGTTGACCAATTTGCCTCAGTTCGCCGTAAGAGATAGTTCCACGCCGTGATGAAGTTCCTGCAAATTAAAAACTCCTGCAAACTAAAGCTTAAGATATAATTAGTGTATAACTGCTGAGAAAAATTGTAGAGAATATAACTTGGAAATACCCGCATTAGGAGGTGGGCGCCTGACTGAAATTAAAATACCCGCATTATGAGGTGGGCGCCTGATTGAAATTAAGATACCCGCATTATGAGGTGGGCGCCTGACTGAAATTAAAATACCCGCATTATGAGGTGGGCGCCTAACTGAAATTAAAATACCCACATTATGAGGTGGGCGCCTGATTGAAATTAAGATACCCGCATTATGAGGTGGGCGCCTGACTAAAATTAAAATACCCGCATTATGAGGTGGGCGCCTGACTGAAATTAAAATACCCGCATTATGAGGTGGGCGCCTGAAATGACGTTATTGTAATCTTTGTTTCTTTGTAAAAGATAAAGTTGTCTTGAAAGACGTCGTTGTAATCTTTGTTGGCGTCATTGTAATGCTATAAAAATAAATATTGTCTTTGAAGACGTCGTTGTAATCTTTGTTGGCGTCATTGTAATCTTTGTAAAAATAAATGTTGTCTTTGAAGACGTCGTTGTAATCTTTGTTGACGCCATTGTAATCTTTGTAAAAATAAATGTTGTGCTGAAGACGTCGTTGTAATGCTGTTGACGTCATTGTAATGCTGTAAAAATAAATATTGTGCAGAAGACGCCGTTGAGTAGGCGTGTTGTTGATGACGCCGTTGTATGGGCGCGTTGCTGATGACATCATTGTAATGCCGTTGATGTCGTTGTAAGAATGTAAAAGATAGTTGTTTTGTAGAAGACGCCATTGCGTAGACGTGTTGTTCATGACGCCGTTGTATGGGCGCGTTGTTCATGACACCGTTGTATGGGCGTGTTGTTGATGACATCATTGTAATGTTGTTGATGTCGTTGTAATGCTGTAAAAGATAGTTATTTTACAGAAGATGCCATTGCGTAGGCGTGTTGTTCATGACGCCGTTGTATGGGCGCGTTGTTGATGACGCCATTGTATGGGCGTGTTGCTGATGACATCATTGTAATGTTGTTGATGTCGTTGTAATGCTGTAAGAAATAATTTTTGTGCTGAAGACGTCGTTGCGTAGACGTGTTGTTGATGACGCCATTGTATGAGCGTGTTGTTGATGACGCCGTTGTATGGGCGTGTTGCTGATGACATCATTGTAATGTTGTTGATGTCGTTGTAATGATAACGCTGATGTCGTCATTGTATCGACGTGTTATGTTGAAGACGTCATTGTGATGACGTTGTTGCAAGAATGTAACGCTGAGGTCGTCGTTGTATCGACGTGTTGTGTTGAAGACGTCATTGTGATGACGTTGTTGCAAGAATGTAATGCTGAGGTCGTTGTTGTATTGACGTGTTGTGTTGAAGATGTCATTGTGATGACGTTGTTGCAAGAATGTAACGTTGAGGTCGTCGTTGTATAGACGTGTTGTGTTGAAGACATCATTGTGATGACGTTGTTGCAAGAATGTAATGTTGATGACGTTGTTGTAAGAATGTAATGTTGTTTGCTATACGAGATAGCTGTTGCGCTGAAGACGTCATTGTAATGCTGTTGACGTCGTTGAGATGCGGTAAAGATAGTTCTTTGCGTTGGTAAAGATAGGCTGCATTGAAGACGTCATTATAATGTTGTTGGCGTCGTTGAGATCTGATAAAGATAGTTCTTTGCATTGCCGTAAAGATAGTCTTTGTCTTGAAAGACGTCATTGTAATGTTGTTGACGTCGTTGAGATGCGGTAAAAGATAGTTGATGAGTTACCGTAAAAGATGCTGTAATATGGTTCCACGTTGTGCTGAATCTTCTGTTGATTCAAACTCCTGTGGACCGTGAATTGAAATGTGACGAAAATATGATGCGACATCCTTGTCGTCGTTTGATATAAATGACGTTCTTGCCGTCAGTTTGCTGTAATAGATGGTTCCACTTCAGTATGCTGTGTTTAGGCTCCCTGTGATTTGAAATAACATCATTGTGCAGACACAATGGTTGTAGGTCAAGACGATGTCTTTGTATAGACGCAAAAATAGGAGCGTGATCCTTGCGGTGAGCTGTTATGCAGAAATTCTTTGTGAAGTTGATCATAAGTGATATGGCTTCCCTGCTTCTTTCAACCTGAAGAACCTGTACTCAAAGAAAAATTTGTGAGTTTGGGGGAGGGACGGTTGATTCGCGTTGACTTTGTAGCTTCTGCTTTTGATAGTTGCATGTCCCGCTGATTCGGACCTGTAGCCCATGTTTGGTTCCCAGTCTTGGCTAACCGTTAATGAAAATATTTGTTGAAAACAATTTGTTTATAAGAAAGTATGCATATCAGTAAAAAATTCTCGTCGAACTCTAATGAAAATATTTGTTGAAAATAATTTGCTTATAAGAAAGTATGCATATATGTAAATGTCTGTCGAGCGGTGACATGCGGTGAAACAAAACAAACGTCTTATCCAAAATCCTTCTTCTGGCTGAAGACTTAGTTTGCCGATGCTTTTCCATGTTTATCGGCGTCTTCTTGCGGTGATCTCTTAAAAAAAATGCCTCAGTTTTTGATATGCGAGGATGCTGAACTTTCAACTGGACCAGGCCGAGTCTTGTGTGGGTTGCTTGCCTGTCCTATCAGGGTGATCAGATGGGTGCATTTTGTCATATGTTAGATAAAGGAGAAAATATTTCCTAATGGTGGGACCGAAGCCGATTTAGGCCGCCTACGTATCCCCATGCGGGAATCAGGTCATGACGTAGTTCATTACAAGCAAAGGAGATTGTAAGGGTTTTTCTAAAGATGGGACGAAGCCGATGTGGCCGCCTACGTATCCCACCGAGGGAATCAGGTCATAACGTAGTTCAGGTGTGTGATAAAGTTGTCCCGGACAAACTGTGTTCATCATCCTTTCCGTACATGATTATGTATCCACTTGGCTGCGAGAGATATAGCATTGCCCCAGTAGAAGTCCTGATTGTAGTGCGGTAGCCCAAGAGCACAAAGGGAAAATGCTCATGCCAATGCTTGTAATTATCAACCTATCTTGATGTTTCATCCAAAACTGGCTTTGGCTTATTCCAAAAATGCCCCAATTCTTCCGGTTGTGAGTCTTCTTTATATTCTTCGAAGTCTTGCTTGCTTGTTTCAAATGTGTCACACATTATCGACAGATTAGTTTGCATGATGAAAAAGAAAAGAAAATTATTAAACAAAACAGATTTTAAAATAGCAAAAGCAATGCAGATTTGTCTTTTTAAGCTTTCAAAAGGTAGAGGCAAAACACATTAAATGCATATATGTGATTCAGGCCTCAATCTGAATCGCATTGTTTCATTAAATATTAATGCAGTTAACTAGTTTCTGGGAGAAACAAGGCCAGGGCACATGTCCAATTTTTCCAAAACATCTCCTTGCTCTGCATCCCAAATGGTTGAGCCTCTAGCGTGATCATTGAGAATCACATTGCATTTCGCTTCTTCTTCAGCAATGAAAAATCTTTGGAATCCCTTCACGAAGTTGGCTGCATTGTTCTCCTTTGATTCCTGAGTGGCGCATGCTTTGACGAATGACTGACTCAGAGGTGGAACAGGCTTTGGTAAATGAGCATCTATCTTTCTTCGGAGATTGGTTGATAAAACTTTTTCAGGAAAAGATGGTGCCATGATCCGCGACTTTGGAGGAAGTACTTCTACTCCCAACGGTGCCCTTAACTGGACTGTAATCATAGGGGTGATAGAGGCCGGTGATTCAACATTTTCCTTTCTCCAGACTGGCAAAATAGTCCCTTCCAAATTGTGTTCTTCATCAACAGTAATCATGTTCACATTGGCATTGTCATGATCTGGCAAAGGGTTATCATTTACATTAAAGGAAGGTCCTTTCAGTTGGATAACTCCTTCTTTGATTAATGCCTCAATTTTGTCTATGAGGGCATAGCAATTTTCAGTGTCGTGTCCAGAGATTCCCTAGTGGTATGCACAATGCTTAGACTCATCGTGCCATTTTGGAATAGGATTGGGGACATTTCCTTGGATAGGCTGGAGTATTCCTGCGGTTCTCAGTCGTTCATACAACTGGGCTCGAGGTTCGGCTAAAGGTGTATAGGTTTTAGCTGGCTTTCTTTCGTGTTTTTCTTGTGAGTGCAGGTGCGTTTGGTAGATGGACTCGTGGCTGAGGTAAGTATGCGGGCTGATATTGCGAGGGATTTGGATAGACAGGTGCTTGAGGCAGGCTATATATTGGCTGGGTATGGTAGACAGGGTAGGGACCAGATGGGTATTGATAATAAGGTTGAGGGCTTTGGACGTATGGGCTATAATAGGAAAGCTGAGCACTTTGGTTGTTTTGATTGTAGTAGGGAGGTTGAGATGATGGCATTTGGTAGGTTGATATTTGATTTGGCCTATGTTTCTGAACCGTCATGACAGGGGACACTCCGTCCCTCTTCTTCTTTATTATTCCCCCAAATGAGTCCGACTGGATTGCCTCACTCGTTGCTTGCAACGCTACCAAGTTTGCAATTCTCCCAGTTTTGATACCTTCTTCTATGAAATCTCCCATCCTTACGACTTCAGAGAAACTTCGTCCTATGACGCTTATCATTCTTTCATAGTATGTTGCATCTTTCAAAGATTGTACAAAGAGAGTGGCCATTTCACTTCCCGTTATCGGGGGTTGAACTTTCTTTATACGCCCTCCACTTCATGGCATATTCTCTGAAGGTCTCTGTGGACTTTTTCTCCAACTTCATCAAATAAAATCTATCCAAGACTGTGTCGGTGTTAAATCTGAACCTATCCACGAAATCTTGTGCTATTGTGCCCCAGTCATGCCATTTTTGCGGGTCCTGGCTTGTGTACCAGTCTAGTGCTTCTCCTGTCAAACTCCTTATGAACAACTTCATTATGATGGCCTGATTTTTACCTACCCCAATTAGTTTGTCGCAGTACGATCTCAAATGAGAGTAAGGATTTCCTTTCCCATCAAACAAGTCAAATTTTGGCATTTTATATCCGACAGGCAATTCAATGTCGGGATGCATGCACAAATCTTCGTACTCGAGTCCTTCATGCCCCTTGCTGGTTTGGATATTCTTGAATGCTTCTTTCAGGCTATGAATCTCTCTCGCCACACTTTCACCGGTTCTGATCCTCACCTGCCTGTCCATTTCTTCACACTGGCCAATTTCTTGAAGAGTCATGTTTGGTACTGTGGTAGTAAAAGGTTGAGCTTCTGTTGCATATACTGGTGGCACATGCTGCTTGTTGGGATCAGCGACGTGTGCCATCAATATGTGTTGGGCTGCCTGGTGATTTTGCATGGAAGAGGTGTTTTGGATGAGTGGGTTAATTTGGGTATGTGGAGTTGTAGGGTCAGTTTGTAGCGGGCTTTGTTGTGGACTTGCTTGCGGGTTAGTGTGTTGTGGATTGGTCTTGTTTAGTGGCGAATTTTCGGGGAGGTTTTCGGAAAATGGTTGTTCATGAGATGAAAAAGTTTGCGGTGTAGTTGTATTCGTCCCTTGTTCATGGAGCGGAGTATTGACGCTAATGGGCAAGTTTGTGAGATTTTGGAGCCGCTCAATCTCAGTCTGCATGACTGTCATCTGTTGCAACAGTTGGGCGATGTATTTTTCCTGGACGATAGTATTTTCCCTTTCTGAAACTCCTGATTCATCTCCCGGGAGAGTGATTAGTCTCAGACCAGTCTGTTCGGATGCACCTGAATCAGTCATTTCGTTGAATGATCGTGTCTTTGACCTCGTGAAGTAGGGATGTTCCGCCAGTTTTAGTCAACGCAAATCAACCTTTGGGGAAAATAATCTAGGCAAAATAAACCTTCTAAAAATGAAGAAAACCAAGTTAGTATAGGGCGAGTAATTATTGCTTCAAATATTATGCACAGAGTGAAAAAGCAGTAGAAAATAGCAAGCAAATTGTATATGCGCGTCCTAATATACATGGGGCCTCTCTTATGCCAGAGGTAGGCCTAAACGCCAGATATGCGGCATTACGACAAGTTTGATCCAAGCTGCTAAACTGCAATGCTTTGTCGGAAATGAGACAAAATGAATGTACATTTTCCAATTTCAGCATGTCATGATTAGTCTTGGATTAGTCTATCCTTATCACGCTACACATAATATGATGATTGGTCGTTGGGTTGTGAGACCCGTAGACATCTTTGGCGGATTTCATAATTGTGGAGTCGATACCAAGGATCGACCCACCTAAGGTGTATGCATGCATGACTTAAAATAAAGGGTGGTATAGCTTTATCTTAAATTTTCTAAGATTTGGCTGACTAGACACAAGGTTCCCGAGCGGACTACTCGAGTGAGAAGGCTACGCGGCTACCGGATGGTCCGGTCACTCCGCACATATGCCAACTCTCCTAAAATTTGGTAGAATGAAAGAAATTTGCGGGTGCGCAAAACACACCTCGCGTGTAGTGTGTGATAGTGTCAATTTTCCATAGTGGAAGAAATATGAGCGAAATGCCAATTTAAGAAAAGTAGTAAGAGAATATAATAATTAAAGCAGTTTATGCAAAATCTCATAAATGAAACATATCAAAGCATTAAATCAAATAAGGAACAAAAGTAAAGCAATAATTAATCCGAACTTGTTAGGGTTAAGAACCTGAAGTCCCCAGTGGAGTCGCCATGCTGTCGCGCCCGTTTTTCGACCCTCTCGGGTCAGAGCGGAGCGCGGACGTGTTCGGTGATTCCTGGGTAAATGATTGAGGAGTCGCCACCTAATTATCTTTTACAGTGAATTAGGACACCTAAATATTAAACTAAATGCTGCAATGTAAACTCCAATTTTAAGGTCTGCGAAACTAGCGAGATTCTAGGTAAGGGTTCTTTATTATCCTAAAGGGAAGGGGTTAGACATCCTTTAAGATCCGCTAACTTGCGGTTATCCGGTCAAACTCAGGTTAATTATTGCTAGAAAAAATGCATGTTTGAAGCATGAAGTTAAAAGATGTTTGCAAATAATTAATGAAAAGAGATGCATTTTAAAAGATAGATAAATGTAGAGATTTTTTCAAAATATGCATTTGTATGGTATTTAAAGAGAAATACATGTAGAGTTGAAAAAATATGTATTTGACAATTGATAGTAAAACAATTTATTTATAATGCCAAAGAAGTAAAATTTTGAGAATCAATGAATTGTAAATTGACAAAAGATAAACTTATTCGGTATGATTAATAAAGCAAATAAAAGATGACAAAAGTTGTTTTGAAAATCTTGAATACGCGTGACGAGCCTAAAATAAATAAACTAGCGAAGGATTTCTAAGTTTGAATCTAACCTATGAATTAATCCTAAGTTTGCCTATTCTAAGCATTTCAATAGTTACATAAGTGCGATAAATAATATTACAATACAAAGCGGGATAAAAGCTGAATTAAAGAAATAAATAAAATAAATAAACTCCGAGGAATAATTCGCCGTTATTTACTTTAATCCCTGCAAGCTGTCAAGAACAAACGGTTAGAAACAGTTAAATACAAATAACTTCATATCCGTATTCAAAACAGTGAATGTTTTGATCACGGAGGGCTCATACTTAAATTTTGAGAAGAACATTCCAATCACGTCGTGGCTGCAAACATATGACTAACGTGGTTTATTTTTGATTGCCTCGCCTACTAAACGTGTTGGTCTCTCGGGTGAAATAGAAAAGATCACTATAATCACGTCGTGGCTGCGAATATATAACTTGTTGGTTATTTTAGTCACCTCGCCTACTAAACATGTTGATCTCGGATGAAATAAAAGGTTTAAGTCTTTATCATTGCCCAGAAGTTATATTTCCGTCTTTGCAAGTGTGGAGGCCTCAAAATCGATGGATATTTTTCATCGGTCAGTGTAGTATCGTGTTCAAATCAGCGAAATTAAATTAAAGCAGGAAGCGATGAGCAGTGGCGATGGCGATGGCAGTGAGCAGTGAGCGATGAACGATAGCGATAGCAGAAAAAATGAGGCAATCCCCGAGAAGATGGGATGTTTAGTAAAAACAGTAAATATCAGTTGCATGGATGTTTAAAACAGTAAACTGAAAACAGAGAAACGAAAATAAAGTGCGGCCTCGAATTCAATTTCATCGGCCAGTGTGGTATTTGGTTTAAAACAGTAAAAAATAATAAAACAGAGAAACAAAAATGCGGCCTCGAATTCAATTTCATCGGCCTAATTATTCTAAATATCCTAACAATCACACAAGCATTAAATAATTATTACAGACCCAAATAAAAATAACGAAAATGAAGAATAACAATGGAAGGAAACTAAAGCGGATGACGATGTCGTCTCTCCCTATTTGTTTGGGAATCCCGAGGCCGAAGAATGCAAGGAATGTGGATGCGGGTTTTAATTTTAGACGAAGTCATGATGAGTCTCATAACAAGACTCTTCGTTACTCCCGATGCATTTCATGTAAAACGAAAGAAAAGTAAAAGATTAGTAAATTTTAATTTAATAGTTGGCAAGACAAGGAATGAAAAAATAAAAATGGAAAGATAACTGTCGACAACCTTCTTAAATCAACACAGAGGGTTCATGCTTTCAATCAAAAGTAAAAAAAAGGGAAGTCTCAATATTTTCCAGATTTCACAGAAAACTAACAAGGGAGGGAATCAATCCAAGACAACTATAGCACCTTAACATATATCAAGGAGACAAGACAATAGTGACACATCAAATCTTGGATCATTTCCAACATAGCTCATGTTTAACAATTTGTTTCATATAAAATACTAGGCATTCTCACATAGACAGATTCATACAGCTATAGAAACAAGCACAATAATCCTAAGTAGATAATTTAAGCATGTGTGCACAACCAAAGAATGCATCAAGGCATTTTATTCCTAAACATGTCCTACTCAAGCCATTTGCTAGATTCCTCCATTTATAGTTAGATAATTTCAATACTAAATTATTCCCTATACATGTCTTACTACATGAAACCCTTCATTATTGTCTAAGTGTGAATGCAACAGAGGCTACAACTTGATATGACACAAGTAAATCAGGAAGTATATCATGCTAATGCAGATGTTGATTCAATCATTCAATATACAAAGCATGTGTGTAACTTGATTCAAGAGACATATAAGATAATACAAATGGGAAATAAACACTTAGAGGTTCAGATGAGCAGAGTCTCTTATGTATGAGCTAAACCTTATCACAATATTCATTAGGCATAGTAAATATTGACAACTCCAAACAGGGTGTATATAATCAGGTTGATGATCAAGCGTATGACAAGTCAACTAGCTTAGCATATCACATCTAATAAGCAACTAATACCCTACAAGAAGTGAATAAGTTAAGGAACTCGATAAGATAAAGCATGGTTCAATATTATCTACGCCTAGCATAATCAACAAGTAACCAGAGAAAACATCCACACAACACAATACTTTCTCCATCTCTCACTTTTCACTACTCCAAACTCATACACATAGATTTACAAGCATATCGATAAATTATCAATGCTGAACATATATTATACTACTCATTTGATCATAGAGACACGCAAAAACAGGCCACAATAATATATTCAGACCTTAACTACCACAAATCATGATCTTTAAAGTAAAACGAGCATCACATGTATCACTATACTAATCACGAACTAATCTACATTATAATTTCACTAAGTAAATACTAAAACAACACATAGCATAAATTAAAGAAAAATTAAACAGAGAGGGATTTACCCTTACCTTCTCCGGGCAGCGACCGATGCGTCGTTTCGAATCGTCGACCCGCTCAGAGAAGTTATTATTTGAAAATCTGACCTTTTGTCGATTTTGGAATGCTGATTTTGGATGCTGACTTTCTGATTTTTCTGATGTTTGAACCGACCCGGAATGACCCGACCCAACCCGGCAGTGACCCGACCCGGACCGAAAAAATAGTGAAAATAGCTAAAAATCCAGATTCTTTAAGGAGATTTCGGATTTCTTAAATTTCGAACCTAAAAATGACTCGAAAATTCTCAGAATCCCCCTTCAAAGACAGATTTCTGGACACAAAAAGTTCTCAACTTCGACCCCAAAGACAAGATTTTCGGACCCCTAAAAATGAAGAACAAGGGGGATATTTATAGGTACTCACCCCAACGTTCAAACCCCTCATACCCCCCCTTAAAACGAATTCAAATTTCAAAATAAAGGGGGGACCAAAACTGATTTTTTGGGGCGCGATTTCTTGGGGCATGTATTCGGCGGTGTCAGGGTAGGGTGGTGGTAGTGGTGAAGTGACGGGGGTAGGGGTGCGGCGACGTAGGGGGCAGAGGTGTAGGGTGCAGCGCCGGTTCAGGGGGGTAGGGTTTAGGTTTTCTGATTTTGATTTTTTTTCATTTTGTTTTGGTTTAAAAGGGGTAAGGGGAATGGGTCGGGTGATGGGTCGGTTCGGGTGTGGGATTGGGCTCGCGAATTGGGGAGAATGGGCTGGTGGGTATTTTATTTGTGGGTTATGTTTTGGTTAGGGAAAAGGTATGGGCTTGGTTGGGTATTAGGGAAATTTATTGGGAATTTTGGGCTGGTCAGGTTGAAATGCTTTTGTTTGGTTTGGGTAGAAATTGTTTTGTGGTTTTGGGTTAAGGGGATAAAAGGGAATGGGTTTGGGGTATTGGGCTGGTCCGGTTTGGTAAGGGAATAGGGAGTTGAATTGTTTTGGGTTAAGTAGAATTAAATGGGTGATGGGTTGGGCTTTGGTGAAATGAGTTTTAGTTTGGGTAGAAATTGTTTTGGGTTGGAAAATGAATGGATTATGGATTAAAAATATGAAAGGGGTTTAATATAAAAAAATATTATTTTTGTATTGTAAAAGATGTGAATTATTTAAAATAACATAACGATGTGATAATAATAAAAATATAATATTTGCAAAATGTTTAATGCTTAATAAAAAGGAAATGCGATGCAATTTTGCGAGAATAAAATAACATAGAATTTTCGAATAAAACTAATGATTATGATAAAAATGCAAATGATAGTAAAAAATGCGAATAATATATATATATATATATATATATATAGATTAAAATTGTTTTGAGGTGTTAAAATATTTAAAATTGCAAATAATTTGGAAAAGACGGGACAAAATTGGGTGTCAACATATATAATAGTGATTCAGTCCTTAATCACTATAACTCATAAAGGTTCAACCTTTAACCAATTTCAAAATAAAGTTACAATCTTTAGTTTCTTTTCCACTTTTAACGATTATTTACGAGTGATAAATAACACAATAACAAATAAGACATGCATACACACATAGAGACTGAAAAGTACGGGCTTCATACGCCAATCGCAGATTCATAAGATCATACTATCTATCAGCTAATGCCAAAAGCATGGCATTAACTACACAATTTAAATGGCACAAGTACCCATAACATCTCACCGATGCCCGATATAAGTGCTCATCACCTCACAAGTATTGAGACCCCCTTTAATAACCCCGTTGCTCCCTCTTATTTAGTTCATTAGACCAACTATAAAGCTTTAAATAAGGTACAAAATCTCAACTTGCCTGGAATAGAAGTCTAGTCATAATGGAGCCTTGCCCTTGCGTAATGCCTCCAAATGGTCCATATCTATTCAAATATGGAAAGTACATCAACACACGATTCTAAATACACCAATGTTGCTATATGAAAGTTTTGGACTCAAAAAGTCACAAAAATAGGATTCCAAGCCTCGAGGGAAAAAAATGAGCCAATCAGTCCCAAAATTAGATTACCCTGATAGAATCTAAATACTAAATATCAACTCAATCCAACAACAAATTCATGATTAATTTGAAAAAACTCCATTTTCATCCTTTGGTTCATAAACCCACAATATTCTCATCCTAAAATCATGATCTCTAGCATGAAATCTCATAATAATCGAAGGTATAAGTGTAATAGGATGATAAGAAGCTTACCCAAATGAAGATCATTGCAAAATCCCTCAAATATCGCCCTAGGCCGAGCTCCCAAGTTCCAAATATGTGAAATAAGAGACCAAGTTCAAAATGGGAATTAAATACGCCTATTTCAACGATTTGCGCACCTACACTGAAAGTCTCGCATCTGCGAACCTGCTTAACGCGACCCAAAGCCTTGTAGATGCGAGGCCCACTTAAATGCCCTAATGCCATAGGTGAGGCCCAACTCTCGCAAATGCGGGCCTAGCCCAAATCTTCCTCTCTTTGCACCTGCGGCCTATCTCTCGAAATGCGGCCTCGCTGGTACGAGCCCAATCTCGCAAATGCAAGACACCAGACACCAGAAATTCCAAACAAGTTCCAAACTTCAAATCAATCCCCGAAACTCATTTGAGACCTCCCGGACACAAACCAAATATGGAAATCACTCCTAAAACATGCAATGAATTTGCTCGTGTACTCAAAATAATTATACAACGTCGTCTTGACTTGTTGTTGACTATGGTCAACTCTAAATTTCTTAATTAACTAGAATTCTAACCAAGAGTTCAAAATACACCCGAGTTCCTCTGAAATCGAATCAATTATTCGACTAAGTCATAAACGACATTCTGGAACTAGTGGAATCGATAAAATTTTGAAAAAGACTCATTTACCCTCGATGTTGACTTTAGTCAACCAAAATCATCTTTTAACTTAAGAACGTTCCAAAATCCACAAACTTACCTGAATCATACCTGAATCTCTCGGGGCTAGTCAAAACTATGTCAATAATCACGTTCCAGATCTAACTAAACCATTGGAATTTAATTTCAAGTGCGTCTTCCCATAAGTCAACTCTTAGTCAAACTTTCCAAACTTAAAACTTCCAATTTCCAAAACTTAGAATTTCTTCAGTTATTTTCATCCGACTGTCTCGTGAATTGCACCACCCATCTCTGCAAGTCAAATATATCAAAACAGGCAAGGGAAATAGTCATTTATGAGGAAGCATGCAAAATATCGACAACGACCTAAGGGGTCGTTGCAGAAGTGGGCGATGTCTATAACACCAACATATAATGTTTCACTTTGATGAGTAACATATAACGTAGCTTAAGAATTGGTAATACAAGCGAAATAACAAGGAAATATGGCAATAAAACCATTCCCATTTGGCATTTTACATAATAGATTCACCGGCTAGTAATAATTAGTATTTAGAAGTTGCTAAAAAGCTCTAGCAAGTTGCAGATATAGTTGGAAATTGAAAATCTCTTTTTTTTTTCTTTTTTTGTTCAACTTCAGATACCTATGGGCTATGGGTATAAGATAATAAACATTGTTCAATCTTCATAACTTAGTTCAAGATGATAAGACGTTGGCCGGCCATATTCAATCAAACCTTTTACTATTCTTTTTTGGTGAGGAGGGCTTAGGTAAGGAGAAAGGGAGAAGAAATGAGCAATGATAAAATATTAATACGCCTGCTTTTATTTTTAAGGGATCTTTAAAAAGATTTACGTAATAAAACTCATATTTAAAGTAACTCACATTAGTATTATGTTTTGAAAATACAACAACAAATTCTTCACGTAGTACATACAACCTCCATTAAAACCCATAAAATTAGGGAGTTTAAAGATATTCTCTTTCTTCTTATTTTCTCTGTCATATTTTCACAAGATCTAGTTCGAAGAATCCATTAAGGAACGTCGTTGAAGAACTAAGCTACGAACCTCCTAAAATCTCTTGCGGGCGAGGACTACGTTTTTAGACTGAGAATACTTGTGGTTAAAATATGATTTTGAGCTTAATATTTGCTAGAAATCATTGATAAGCTGAAACTTGTGATTGATTATTGTTTTAGTAATTAAAACATGAAGAACCAGAGTCGTTGCCATTGACGAAGCTCTGAAATTTGGAAGCTGAAATTCCAGTTTGTAAATTCAGAATCATTTTTTATCGGATGGTGTTCCAAAAGCTTGGAAATATCTTGTAGGGTTTATATCTCAAGTTTGGGTTATTGGTAAAGCTTTATTGAGATTTTGGATCAAATTTCAGACTGAACCTCGTTGATGATGAACATGTCTGTATGTCACATGTATATCACGTGTATATAATATTGATGCTCATGACATATATAGGATACATACAAGATATACGCATGAAATATAATGATATATATGTGATATACATAAATATATTATAGTACATACTCGACATACAACCTACAAATCAGCAAGTTGTGTGTGTTCTTCGATTTTGGGTTCAAAATTTCTACTCTCTCAAACATGAATTAAATGCACCAAAAGTTCAAACACAAGTTCCAAACAACCTCTTAGAGTAAACCCAGTAGTCAATCTGAAATAGAAATCATGAAATCCATGTTGCTAGTATGTCTTTTTCGGAGATAGAACCTTTTTCAATAAATAAGCCCTCGAGGGCCCTTCTCTGATAAGAAAGGAAACGAAATAATCATCGACTTTGAAATAGTTTCGAGGCAAATGTTATCAAATTAGTTCCCAAAATAGATTTAGCCCTCAAAAATAAACTCGTACACTAAGAAACACCCCTCAATCAATAGGCCAAATAAAGAAACATAGTACAACTGGCATTACAAGCAAATAGAAAAAGCCCATGCTTGTTTGAGCCAAAAAGTGTACCGACTGTTTAAAAATATTAATATAATGTAATTTTGTTCCTAAATCATCATGTATTGTAAAAAAGTATTTTATTATTAATTTGTAATGGGTTTAGAAGGCCCAAGTAAGAGGAAAAGAAAGGAGAAAGAATGACCTAATAAGAATCGAATATTAATTGCAGAGACTTGTAACGAGTGAATGATCACTTGCCAATTTTTTTGTACTTTTATAGAGAGAATAAGTTGCTTATGTCCATTTGTCTTGGGAAATAAACATGCGTGTTACACTAAATAGTTAAGAGTTGGTCTATTATGAGACTATCACATGATAAACTGTGCAAGAGGCTAATGGAATATAACGATGGATCAAACGGTTGTTGTGCAATGTAGAGAGAGATAACCCCACTCCACAATAAATATCCATTCCAAGGCTAGTGTCATTTAGTCCTCAGATACAAGCAACCAATCGCATGAATATGACAATTCAAGAAGAGATCAACTTAGACGATTTGATCAAAGAAGAGACAAAGCAGCTAGAAGAAATAAGAATAAACTAAAAAATGAAGCGGATAAAGTTTTCGACATACTCTAGCTCAAGACCATTACTCAAATTGTATGGATTTCAAATGTGAAATGTTGAATAGTATTTCTTTGGAAGATGAACATGAAAATCACCCAAACAATGCTTACAAAAGCATACTACACACCCTTTAGAAATTAGACACCATAGGCAAGCTTGTAGATAAACTATGGGCTATGAATATTCTGAAACCAAAACTATAAAAATTTTGGAAAACACCGAGACCTTTAAATCTGGTAGAGGATCTAAGGAATGATTTCTAGCTCATACAATTTCCAATAGCTTAAAATTCTATAGCAGATCACTCTACCATGGAATTTGTTTCATCAGGTCCCTAACTACTATCAGTCAGACAATGGACACCTTAATTCAACCCCCAAAATTCCCACTTAAGCTTCTCCACCATATGAGTTAGATTACAGGAGTTACTTACTGAGTACCATGACCTAGGTATTCTACCAAAAATTGACAGAACGATTGATACTGTCATTAAAAATGATTGTTGCACATCTCACATAACAAGAGGTAGATATGCCGAATTATGTAATTTGTCTCTGCTAGGAAAGCTCCTCCCTGAGGATGTCATGGGTAATCATCTTCAGCAGATACAGTATAAGGACAACAACCACATTTGCAGTGTATGTAGCTACCTAGGCCACACAGTCCATTAATGCCCCTATATCAAGGAAGCACCGTTGGGGCAAACAAAAACGCCGTCAGATCAATCAAAGGAGGACGGAGCGTGACAAACAATAACTTATCCATAACATATGTACAATTCTTCAATTATAAATGAAAAAAAATATTCAAAAAAATTTGGAAATATAATAATAATAATAATCATGACTATGATGGAAAAAGAAAGGACGTTTGAGAAAACAAAGAGAAGACATAGCGATAAACTCAATGATGAGACATTAAGACAAAAGACAGGGACTTCCTACCGTAAGATCACAAATGAGGACGTGGTTTTCACATCAGACACTACTACTACAAGCCTTCTCCCGTGATACCTACTGCAATCACTAATAATATCACTAAAGACAAAGGGGCAGATATATTTCCTATTCATCAAATCAAATTTGTCCTACTCCCGGACATGATTGAATTAAGCAGTAGTCAACGCCTAAAAACGAAAACCTTCTCACCCCCCAATCATCCAATAAGACGATCCCTAAGCTAGGAGGCATCCACATCCATGCCTCTTGACCACACATCCACCATTATGAATACCAAGCCAGATACTACATCTATTTTCCCTTTAAATCAACAAATTATCCTGGTACGATCAAAACATACCAAAATGGAGACAGAAAAAATAACAATAACATCTTGCAAAAAAGGCAAAAAGTAGATGGACATTGCTAAGAGTCTCACATCGGAAATGGAATGGGAACATGAACTTCTTATATGAATTTGGTTGTTGGGAACGGAGATGATGAGATACAAATCCCCAGTGCTATTACATCTCATTAGTGACATCTCCGTATGAAAATTCAAACAAATCAAAATTAACAGAAACATTGTTGTTGGTTGTAAAATGACGTACATATATCATTTTTTAATCAGTTTGTGTGCATGTAGTAGGTTTTTCAAATGTAAAGGTGGGTGAGGGGGGGGGGGGAGATTTACTTGACCAATACCACGAATTGGAATTTCCTTCTCACTGCCAACAATAATATTTTTATTACTGCTTATATTAAAATAAGAGGAGAGATTACCTTGAGATGCCGTCATGTGTGACGTTGCCCCATTGTCCATATACCACGAATCATCGGAAACACTCAGATTCATGTTGTTTATGGCCTATGCAATATCCGTGGGAGTATAACTTGAGGAGGATGGTCCATGGGCTGCAAAAGCTTGATGCGGACGAGAACCGAGGACCTCGGGTTATCTATAAGCGGGAGGAGGTCGGGCCCATTGGGACGTGGGGTACGGGAAGGGAGGTGCAGTCCACTGTTGCGGTTGCCAGCTCCACGATGGGTACTGCCCCCACTACCCGCCAGCAGGTTGGTGGGGCTGTTGTCAGTGGGGACTGTTTTGGCCATACTGGCCGCGGATGTTGCCACCACCGGTTGCCTGTCCGCCACCCCGGCCCCTTCCCCCTACACCATTATTTTTTTCCTTTGCTATTATTATGATTTGACCCCTTTTGACCCATTATTTTGTCGATTCGACCTACTATAGGAACCAAAATTGTAAGTGTCAAAATCATCATTATAAGTGTTCGTGGAAATAAGGGCGGTGCCGACATTGGTCGTCGCCTATTTTTTCTTCCTTGTTTCTTCAAGAATTAATCTCGAACGAGCCTAATATAATGGTTGTAAGGGATTTCTTTGTTGAATGAACGTAGCAATACCATCAAAATGTTCATTCAAATCCGCAATCAATTGGAGGACTAACCTTTGATTTGTCACCGGCGCACCAATATTAGAAAGTTGATCAGCAAGCATTTTCAATTCTTGACAATATGCGGAGACGTTTGAAAAATCATCCAATTTTACATTGGTGAATTGGTTTTCAAGATATACCGCCCGAGAAATTTTATTATCTTGAAAAATATTTTATAAACGTTCCCAAGCTTGTTGAGCCGTAGAGTCCGGAACCTCAATCTTCTCCAGCAGCATGCACTTACGATGTTTGAGAACACTCAATTCCTCACTAACCCACGGTATTAACGTGTACATGTCCCATAGAATCCCCAATTCTATCCCGCCATCATAATTAGAATATATCCCATATATTGTGTAAATATTTAGTGATGTAGAATTATGGTAAGTAGATGATTCTTATTGTGCTAGGGTTCTACACATTGTATAATATATATATTAGTATTAATAAGAAAGCCTCCCCAAGGGAGATTAATACAATCTTACGTGGTATCAAGTGCCAAACCTAAAGCCCTAATTCTTCTTCTCTTTTCCGCCACCCACCTCGGTCTTGTAACCACCAGCGACTTCCACACTCATTGGCCGAGAACCACCACCATTGTTCTTCCTTGTCTTCTTTTCTCCTTCTTCAAATAACTATACTCCACTATAATGACTCATCCCACAACCCCCACAGCAGCATCATCCTCATCCATCGCCACCCCTGCCATACCAAAATCACCATATGTTCATCCAACACTTACCGTCACCAACATCAAGAACTTCATCCCTATAATTCTTGATCAAGAGAATAGTCAGTATTCTCTATGGGTTGAACTATTCCGTATTCATGCATGTGTTTATAACGTGCTTGACCATATCGACGACTCCTTCCCTTGTCCCATTGAGGTTGATGACTCAACATAGTGTCTCCTAGACGACGTTGTCAAACAGTGGATTTATGACATTATCTCTCAGGACTTGCTAATCACTATTATGAAAACCGGCGTCACGTCCTGTGAGTTATGGATTCGGTTAGAGGAAATTTTTCAAGATAATAAGCACACTCGTGCTGTGTATTTGGAAGAATAATTTAATAATACACGCCTTGAAAATTTCTCTAACATGTCCGATTATTGCAAGCAGTTGAAACTCGTAGCAAACAAATTGTCCAACGTCGGTGCACCTGTTTCTGAAATGAAGATGGTCCTACAATTAGTTGCAGGCCTACCAAAAGGTAAGTACGACACTCTAGCCACGATGATACAATGGGCTGATCCGTTACCCAATTTCAACAAAGCCCGTTCGCAATTATTATTGGAGGAAAATCGACGTGCTGCTAATAACATCACCGCTGGCCAGCCCCCATTGTCAAAAAATAATCAGATGTGAAATAAACGCGACGGCAGAGTCGGCAGGGGCCGCAACGGTGGACGAGGTGGCAAAGGATGTGGGAAAGGGGGCCGCGGCCAACAACAACATCAACAATCGCAGCAGCCCAATCCATATACGGTATGGACCGACCCAGTTGGTCAGATGCAGAACGGGAACAGGGCCAGTTTCCCTGGACAGATCTCGGCCCACTTCTCTTTCCAGCAACAAGGCATTTTGGGCCCAGTTCCAGGGGCTCGGACAACTTAGTTTCAGCCGCACCAAGCCCACTTTATGCAAGCCCAACTCCCACAACATTCCTCTAGTTTGGCCCCGACTGACTTGGGCCAGACTTTTAGCAGTTTGAACTTGCAGCAGCCTGATGAAAATTGGTACATGGACTCGGGCGCCATATTTCACCTCACCCGCTCTGCAGGTAATATTCCCAAACTATTTCGTTTAAAGCATCCTTAATACATTACTGTTGGAAATGACCATCGTATTCCAATCCAAGGTTATGGTACCACTTACACACTACCACCTCATCCACCATTTACCCTCAATAATGTCCTGTATGCCACAAACATCATTAAGAACTTAATTAATGTTCGCAAATTTACTCGTAATAATTCTGTCTCTGTTGACTTTGACCCTTTTAGTTTTACTGTGAAGGATCTTCGTGCGGGGACACCTTTTACGAGATGCAATAGTATGGGGGATCTCTATCCATTCCCATCCACCTCCGCTGCCAGCTCATGCTCTCCCATATCTCTCGCTGTTATATCTTCGTCAACTTGGCATAATAGGCTTGGCCACCCAAGCGCCCCAGTTTTTAATTTTCTTCGAGATAATAATTTTATTAAATGTAATAATGGAAAACTTGTCCAGCACTGTGTTTCTTGCTCGTTAGGAAAACATGTTCGTCTACCTTTTAAATCATCTTCAAGTGTTACGTTTTCCCTTTTTGATATTATTCATGCTGATTTATGGACATCTCCTATCTTTAGTTCACTCGATCATAAATATTACCTTGTCTTATTAGATGATTTTTCTTATTACATTTGGGTCTACCCACTCAAATTTAAATAAGATGTGTTTGCCAAATTTCTCGAGTTTCGTATGTTTATTAAAATCTAGTTTGAGAAATCCATAAAATCTTTTCAGTGTGATAATGGTTGTGAATTTAATAATTTGTAGTTTCACCGATTTTGTAGAAATAATGGCATGGTTTTCCGATTCTATTGTCCCCACACCTCGCCTTAAAATGGCAAAGAAGAACGAATCATCCGCACCATAAATAACATGGTTCATACCCTCTGATTTCATGCCTCCATACCTCCCCCGTTCTGGGTCTATGCAGTCAAAATGGTAGAATATGTCCTTAATATTTTACCTACTAGAACTCTTCACAACATGACCCCAACCAAAATATTATACCGACGGATCCCCTCCTATGATCATCTTCAGATTTTCAGTTGCATATGCTATCCCAATCTGGCCTCCACTGCTCCTCATAAATTGGTACTCCGAACCACTCTGTGCATCTTCGTAGGATTTCCATCCAATCATAGGGGCTATTTGTGCTATGACTTGTCTGCCCATCAGATTCACGTCTCTCGTCACGTCACGTATGACGAAACCACATTCCCTTTCTCAGACATTAAAAAATTCCAAAAAACAGACTATACTTTTCTTGTCGAGTCTGATATCTCTCCTGTCATCCTCCGCGAACTGTGTCCACCACCCAAAACCTACCTCTACCGCCTACTGCCGACACAACCGACCGCCTCTCTGTGGTTTTGCCACCTACAACCACCACCACCGACCACATCTTTGTGTTCCTTTCACTGTCATGTTCTCTGTCACAAATACCGCGGATTGCCACCACCGGCAATAGGCCCACCGTCTCGATTTCACCACCGGTCACCGTCCCTCTCACTGTGTCTCCAACACTATCCCACGATAACCCCGCTACCCTCCAAGCCATTGGAAACCCACACCGTACCACCACGATTAGAACACCGACCCAATCCATCAATCCTAACCCCCTCCCCACACCGACATCATACCCCACTTCCTCCATCTCACTCCATCTCGATCTGTCCAGATCGACGCCTTCACCTAACCCATCGTCGACCCCAGAAATTGCCCAACCCGCAGCCTTACCCAGTCACCACATCGACACACCAAACTCGTACTCGAACCCAGTCCCATACCTTGACCCAAACCCGATCAACATCAGAAACACCCAACCTGCCTCTTCGCACTATAAGGAAAGCCATGCTCAACACGGGATTTTCAAACCTAAAGTCCAATTTAACTTATCCACACAAACTATATCCCCAATTTCCAAAAACCCAAAATTAGCCAAACTAGACCCAAATTGGAATGCGACCATGTGTGAAGAGTTTAATTCTTTTACAAAATAACACACTTGGGATTTGGTTCCTCAATCGGAGGGGGTGAATGTGATCCGATGCATGTGTCTTTTTCGTCACAAATACAGAGATAGCGGTGAGTTAGAAAGGTATAAGGCTAGACTTGTGGCTAATGACACTAATTAGTAGGAGGGAATTGATTGTCGTGAGATGTTCAGTCCGATTGTGAAACTAACTACCATTCACACAATTATGAGTATTGCTATGGGTAAGTATTGGCCTATTCATCATCTTGATGTGAAGAATGCGTTTCTACATGGTGACCTGAAAGAAACTTTTTACATGGAACAACCACCTGGGTTTGTCCATCCAGCAGCCCCTCAGTATGTATACAGTCTTCGTAAGTCACTCTATAATTTGAAACAGGCCCTTAGAGCGTGGTATGATCACTTTGCATAATACATTATGCAAATTGGATTCATATGCAACAAGTGTGATAATTCTCTCTTTAGTTTTCATCGAGGTAGTAGCATTGCTTATTTATTATTATATGTGGATGGCATTGTGCTTACTGCCTCCTCTGATGTGTTTAAAAATGAGATTATTGCACTACTCAAAACTGAATTTTCTATGACTGACTTGGGGAAGGTTGAGCTATTTTTTAGGGATATCAGTGACTCGCTCTGCAGATACTCTATTGTATGTCAGCTCAAGTATGCAGAAGAGATAATGTACATGGCTAAAATGGCGAAATGCGAGATCACGTCCACTCCGGTTGACTCTAAATCAAAGCTTAGTGTTGTTGATGGTAACCCAGTGTCCGATCCCACTCTTTACAAGAGACTTGCAAGTGCACTTCAATATCTTATTTTCACTAGACCTGACATCACTTAAGCTGTTCAGCAGGTATGCTTATTTATGCTTGCCCCTAGAGAACCTCATTTTACAGCTCTTAAACGTATCATTCGATATGTCAAGGGCACACTTGATTATGGATTACACCTATACCCCTCAGCACCGACCAGGTTGTTAGCATGTACGAATCCTGATTGGGCAGGTTGTCTGGACACGCTTTGCTCTACCTCCGGCTCTCATTTCCTGGTTTGCTAAGAGGCAAGACACATTATCCCGTTCGAGTGCAGAATTAGAGTATAGAGGAGTTGCAACTATTGTTGCTGAGATATGTTGGCTCCAAAACCTTCTTTTGGAGCTTCAGTGGCCGTTGTGTAAGGTGTCTATGGTTTATTGTGATAACATATCCGTCATATATTTATCTCATAATCCGATTCAACATCAGCGAATCAAGCATATTGAGATGGATATACACTTTGTTCGTGAGAAGGTTTTCCTCGGTCATGTTAAGGTGTTGCATGTGCCTTCCTCGTATCAGTACCCCGGCCTCCTCCCACTTCGACTGATAGGGTGTATTAACGTGTACATGTCCCATAGAATCCCCAATTCAATTCCACCACCATAATTAGAATATATCCCATATATTGTGTAAATATTTGGTGATGTAGAATTGTGGTAAGTAGAAGATTCTTATTGTACTAGGGTTCTACATATTGTACACTCTATATATTTGGATTAATGAGAAGGCCTTTTCAAGGGAGATTAATACAATCTTACACACGACCTATACGCTTTATGCAAACCCACACAACTCTTCCAAAGCTACAAGTATATAATATATAAATCCTACAAATCATTCACCAACTGAATTTCTTCCACACCAACTCCACTCTAAACGATGTGCCACTAATGCGACAGGGACTATTGGACAACCCAGGTGCTACACCCCAGCCGTAGACATTTTGGCCTTTGTCAATGGAGGAGCTAGAAAAAACTCTAGATGAGGAAGAACATGTGGTACCCCAACTGATAGACGAGGAGCAAATTGTTCCCCAAAGTGTTAGAGCCATTATTCTCTTTATTCAACATGGATGAAGTCGAGGAAATACACCCAATACAACTAGAATTGCCGATTCCAAACTGTTAAATATACACAATATACACACAATATACATGTGTATATTAGGTCTCGACTATGCTCACGGATTGGCCCTTGGATGGGCTGATTATTATGTGTAATTTATGGTAAATATTTAGTATCCTAGTTTAGGTAAGGTTGTAATATAATTAGTATTTTATTACCATAATTAGTGTATTACCATAAATGTTTAGAATAAGGTTTTAGGAATAGAATAGGAATATGATTCTCCTATTATGTAACTTGTATATATATCCTTTCAATTAATGAAAATAATCAAGAGATTATTTCTTTCATGGTATCAAGAGTCTACGTCTTAAAATCCTCTCTCTACTCTCCTAAATTTTCCGTCGACTTCCCTCCACTTCCGAGACGTTTTACTCTTGGTTTGTGTGCCGACGGGACCTCTTTTCTTCCCAAAATTTTCTCCCTAATCCCCCAATCACATATTTTTGTATCAATATGTCTACATCCCGGAACATGTTTCATCCGGCCCTTACAGTTTCTAACATCAAGAATAACATCCCTCTCGTTCTTGAAATAGAAAACGTCCAATATGCGATGTGGGTTGAACTGTTCAAAATTCATGCACGATCACATCAAGTCATCCATCACATAATCCCCGCGGCTCCTGAGGATACGGAGGTGCCAAAACGCGAGGATGATCCTAAGTTGTGGACGACTATTGATGCTACCGTCCTTCAGTGGATATATTCCACAATATCTACCGACCTTTTGCAAACAATTATTGAGCCTGACGCTACAGCACATGCGACTTGGGATAGACTGCATCATATATTCCAAGATAATCAAAATTCTAGAGCCATTACCCTTGAGCAGGATTTCTCCCATGTCAATATAGAAGATTTCCCTAATATTTTGGCTTATTGCAAAAGATTAAAGGAATTGGCGGACCAACTTCGCAATGTTAGCGCACCGGTTTTGAATGATCATTTGGTCCTCCAAATGGTTTCCCGCCTCTCCAAGGCCTATAGTGGTGTGGGAACGCTTCTTCGGCAAAGCAATCCGCTTCCGCAATTTTATCAGGCGCGTTCTATGCTTACACTAGAAGAAGCAGGCATAGTGAAACGAGCGGCTACTGGTACTAGTCCCGTAGTCATGATGACCGAGTCCACGATATATACTACCGGTTCAAACAACTTGAGCCAAAACTATAACAACGGTGGCAGCAAAAAGGGTGGAAATAAGAAAAATAGCAAAAACCGCGGCGGCAACAACGGCAGCAGCCGGCAGAATGGTGGTGGCAGTGGGGGTCCTCGCGGTGGTCAGCAGCAGCAACAACAGTTCTGGGGCCCACAGTGGGCCCCTATGCAGTGGCAGTGGGCCCCACAACAGCAGTTTGGGCCCAGCCAGTTTACCTCCCAGCGGCAGTGGCCAGCCCAGCAGCAGTGGCAAGCCCAGCAGCAGTCCAGGCCCAATTCGGCCTGGTCCAGTTACGGCCAGCAGCAGTCTGGGCCGAGACCGCAAGCAGGGGTGCTTGGGCCTCGGCCCCCGCAAGCCCATCACGCAGCAGGCCCCACTCAGACAGATATCGAGGTCACAATACACACACTGGGTTTGACTCAATCAGACCCGAATTGGTATATGGACACCGGTGCCACTACCCACATGACATCCGGTTCAGGTAATCTATCATCTTATTCGAATTTGAGCAACCCTCGCGGTATAATTGTTGGTAATGACAATTATGTTCTAATTCGTGGTTTTGGTCATAAAACATTGTCTCCCCCTCACCCCCTCTTATCTTGAAAAATACCATACACGCCCCCAAATTGATTAAAAACTTAGTCTCTGTCCGTAAATTACTACTGACAATTCCGTTTCTATTGAATTTGATCCATTTGGTTTCTCTGTAAAGGATTTCATGACGGGGAGTCCTCTCATGAGGTGTGATAGTAGGAGAGATCTTTATCCTATCACACCCAGTCCCGTCCATCGAGTCAAACCCTGCTATCAGTTTTTGCAGCCATCTCTCCTTCCTTGTGGCATGCTCGCCTTGGTCATCTAAGGTCCTCTATTTTGTCAGCTTTAGATAAAAATAGTTTTATTTCATGTAAGGGTACGAGTAATACTCCAATTTGTCAATTTTGTTCTTTAGGAAAGATTGTTAAGTTGCCATTTGTAGACTCAAAATCTCATACTTTAATGTCATTTGATATTATTCATAGCGACTTATGGACGTCTCTTGTTCCTAGTTCTATGGGTCATCGGTATTATGTTCTTTTTTTGGATGATTATTCTAAATTTTTATGGACATTTTCAATAGCGAAGAAATCTCAAGTTTTTTCCATCTTTCTAAAATTTAGAGCATTCATCAGAACCAATTCGACTGTGAAATAAAAAATATTCAGTGTGATAATGGAAAAGAGTATGACAATGGGGTGTTTCGGGAATTCTGTGCTACTAATGGGATAAATTTTTGTTTTTCTTGTCCCCATACATCTTCACAAAATGGGAAAGCCGAACGTAAAATTCGTTCCATAAATAGCATTATCCGCACTCTATTAATTCATGCTTTCGTACCCAATATTTTTAGCATCACGCTCTTCAAATGATTACATATCTACTTAACATAACTCCGTCCAAAGGTTTGACATATTCTTCCCCTCTTCAGATTTTATATAATAAATCTCCTTCTTATTCTCATCTTCGGGTTTTTGGGTGTTTATGTTATCCGTTATTTCAATCCACCACAATTAACAAATTTTAGGCTCGGTATACTCTATGTGTGTTTTTAGATTTTCCTTCTAATCATCGTGGCTATAAATGCTTTGATTTATCCTCTAATAAAATCATCATTAATCGCCATGTAATTTTTGATGAATTCCAATTTCCATTTGCTAAAAGTCATTCTCCCGTGCCTAGTTCGTATAATTTTTTGGATGAACAAATATCCCCGTATATTATTCAGCATTTTTCGAACATCTCCCGCACCCAAAATTCTCCAGCGGGCCCACTGCCCGCTGGTCCCACTGGCCCGTCACAATCCTCTCTGCCCAGTTTTGTCACTGGGCCAGTTTCAGCAATTGGGCCTGTCCAGCCCAATACTGGAACTGGTCCAGTTTCTGTTTTCGCCACTGGTACTGCTTCCCGAGTTGGGCCAGCATGCCCACTACCTGTTGGCCAGTCCGTCCCGAGCCCCAGTAAATTCCCGACATCGACTCAATTCTTTCTCGAATCATAGACCGGTCACTCGTAGTCAGCGGGGTATTATTACACCTAAAAGACATTTTAATTTACATTCTAATGTCTCTAAATCCCCCTTGCCCCGCAATCCTGTGTCTGCCTTAAACGACCCGAATTGGAAGATTGCTATGACTGATGAATATAATGTTCTTATTGATAATAAGACGTGGGAATTGGTGCCCCGTCCATATGGTATTAATGTTATCAGGTCTATGTGGATTTTTTCTCATAAGGAGAATTCAGATGGTTCATTTGTTCGACGTAAGACGCGACTTGTAGGTGATGGTAAGACTCAGCAGGTTGGTATAGATTGTGGGGATACGTTTAGTCCGATGGTCAAGCCGTCTACCATTCGCATTGTGCTTAGCTTGGCTCTTTGAAGATATGGCGTATTCATCAGTTGGATGTCAAAAATGCTTTCCTACATGGTGATCTCAAGAAAACTGTCTATATGCATCAGCCGATGGGATTCAGGGATACCAACCATCCTCATCATGTCTGTCTGTTGAAGAAGTCCTTATATGGGCTTAAGCAGTCTCCACGGGCCTGATATACAAGGTTTGCTGACTATGTTTCAACTATTGGGTTCACTCACAGCAGGTCGGATAATTCCTTGTTCATCTACCGTCGTGGTTCGTCTGTAGCCTACATTCTGTTATATGTGGACGATATTATCTTGACTGTCTCTTCCGATGCCTTGCGCCAGTCCATCATGACCATGCTCAGCTCCGAGTTTGCTATGAAAGACTTGGGGCCCTTGAGTTATTTTTTGGGGATTGTTGTCACTCGTCATTCCGATGGATTGTTCTTGTCACAACGGAAGTATGCAGCCGAGATCATCGAAAGGGCTGGGATGTCATCCTGTAAGTCCACTTCCAATCCAGTTGATACCAAGCCTAAGCTTGGTGCCGCGGCCGGAGTCCCTTACGAGGATCCGACCCGCTATCGCAGTCTTGCAGGGGCCCTTCAGTATCTTACCTTTACCAGACCAGATATTACGTATGTTGTCCAGCAGGTGTGTTTATTCATGCATGATCCTTGAATTGAGCACATGAATGCACTCGAATGCATCATCCGGTATATTCAGGGTACACTGGACTATGGGTTGCATTTGTATCCTTCATCGATATCCACACTTGTCTCATACACAGATGCTGATTGGGGTGGGTATCCAGACACCAGACGGTCTACGTCTGGCTACTGTATGTTCCTTGGCAACAACTTGGTCTCCTAGTCTGCGAAGCGTCAGGTGACTCTATCCCGCTCAAGTGCCGAGGATGAATATAGAGGGGTAGCCAATGTGGTCTCAGAATCATGTTGGTTACGTAATTAGCTTTTGGAGCTTCATTGTCCCATTCAGAAGGCAATCTTGGTATATTACGATAATATTAGTGCTATCTACCTTTCTGGTAATCCGGTTGAGCACCAACGCACTAAACATATCGAGATGGACATTCACTTTGTCCGTGGTCAAGTTCGCATATGCCATGTCCCATCGAGATATCAAATTGCCGACATCTTTACAAAGGGTCTTCCTCGGTCCTTTTTGAAGATTTTAGGGACAGTCTTTGCATTCGAAGACCGCCCGCTATGACTGCGGGGTTTTGTTAAATATACACAATATACGCACAATATACATGTGTATATTAGGTCTCGGCTATGCTTACAGATTGGCCCTCGGATGGGCTGATTATTATGTGTAATTTATGATAAATATTTAGTATCCTAGTTTAGGTAAAGTTGTAATATAATTAGTATTGTATTACCATAATTAGTGTATTACCATAAATGTATAGAATAAGGTTTTAGGAATAGAATAGGAATAGGATTCTCCTATTATGTAACTTGTAAATATAGCCTTTTAATTAATGAAAATAATCAAGAGATTATTTCTTTCACAAACATTCTCAAGCAAATCCTTCATAATGTAACCATAAAAACTTACTCTCTCTAACACTACACAAAAATGGGAAAAAACGATACTTCATGACTATGCCGATGGAAACACTGCAGATTTCAATGAACATCCAAGTCAATCCCTTCTCGATACTACTCAAGTTTACAATCTTGATCTTACACCCCTTAATAGAGGTACACATTCCCATGATGCGAAGACTATCACATCCTCTATTGTCCATCTCGAAATGTCACCGGCCCCGGGATGCAACTCCAACATCCATGCTAACTTCCCAATAAAAGTTCTTCTCTGAAATTGCAAGGGATGTAATTACCCCGAATTGAAAGAAGCTTAAGGCATTGGTGGAATAGAATAACCCAATCATAATTTGCGTAATAGAGACTCGTATGTCCAGTCACTACTCACTCATAAAATTTATTTATTTCACTGATATGTTTGAAATTAGTGCAGATGGTTACTCAGGATGTACATTGTTCATGTGAAAAATGAGGACCTCAGAGTTTACCTCATTGTAGAATAATGTAATTCTCCTTGATTGAAGGCTTCTCATTAATGTAATAATTATAGGTGTTATAATTTATAAACCTAATTGGAGAATAATCTCTACTTTACATAATTACACTAGAATAATAATTACAGAATATATGGAGAATATTAATATATTCTCTATCACACCCCCTCAGTCGGAGCGGGAGGAGGCAGAACACTGAGAATCGATCTAAAGTCAAGGAACAACTGCCGAGAAAGTCCCTTAGTAAATATAGTTGCGTACTGATATGAAGAAGAAACATGTAACATCCGAACATGGCCCATGTCAACCTTCTCACGAACAAAATGAATATCCATCTCAATATGTTTGGTTCGCTGATGCTGAACAGGGTTATGAGACAAGTAAACAACAGATATGTTATCACAGTAGACAAGAGATGCCTTACGTAAGGGACAATGAAGCTCTAGAAGGAGGTTTCTGAGCCAACAAATTTTGGCACCAATATTCGCAACACCTTTATATTATACTTCTACACTCGAACGAGAAAGCGTGGCTTGCCGTTTTGCAGACCATAAGATGATGTTATCACCAAAAAATACACAATAGCCGGAAGTATATCGATGTGTGTCTGGACAACCACCCAAATCAGCATCTGTATAAGATATCAGCCTGGTATGTGCATATGGATAAAGATGTAATCCGTAGTTGAGAGTACCCTTGACATACAGAATGATACGTTAAAGAGCGGTAAAGTGAGGCTCCCTAGAAGCATGCATGAACAAACACACTTGTTGAACGACATAGGCAATATCGGGCCTAGTGAAGGTAAGTTAGTGAAGTGCACCAGCTAGACTCCTATAAAGAGAAGGATCAAACACCGGATCCCCGTCTTTGGTGCTAAACTTTGACTTTGAGTCGACTGGAGTGGGCATGATCTTGCAGTTTGCCATTTTAATACTGTAAACAATCTTTTCGGTATACTCATGTTGACACAAAAACATTGCATTCTTAGATCTAGTCACAAAAATCCCCAAGAAATAACTCAACTTATCCAAGTCTGTCATGGAAAATTCAGATTTGAGCATGGTGGTAATCTCATTTTTAGCACATCTGAGGAGGTAGTCAAGAAAATGTCATCCACATAGAGCAGTAGGTAGGCAGTGTCATTACCTCGATGAAAAATAAAAAGTGAGTTATCATATTTGTTGCATATAAATCCAATCTACAAGATGTAAGTGGCAAAACGGTCATACCAAGTCCTGGGGGCTTGTTTCAATCCATAAAGTGACTTCCGAAGCTGTCATACATATTGAGGAGCCAAAGGATTCACAAAGCCAGGTGGTTGATGCATGTATACGATTTTTTTCAAATCCCTATGTAAGAACACATTTTTCACATCAAGCTGATGAATCAGCCAATTCTTTACTATAACAATGCTTAAAACAGTGCGGATGGTGCCTGGTTTAACCACTAGAATGAAGGTCTCACCACAATCAATTTCCTCTTGTTGCCCCGTGCCATTTGCCACAAGTCTCACCTTATAGTGTTCACGCTCACCACTGTTCCTGAATTTGTGACGATATAGCCACATACAATGAATCATATTGACCCCCTCCGATTTTAGGACAAGATCTCAAGTTTATTGTGTAGTGAGCGCATCAAACTCATCATGATTGGCCGCATTCCAATTAGGATCAAGCTTGGCTAATTTTTGGTTCTTGGGTATAGGTGAGTGGCTTGAGTGGATAGGTTAAAGCGGACTTTCAGTTTGAAAATCCTGTATTGGGCACGTATTTCCATGTGGTGCATTGGAATGGGGACTGTTTGGTTTTTTATGGCAGGTGAGGACTCGGGTAGTAGAGCGGTGATGGGATAACGGGGCTCGGGCAGTGGGGTTGTGAGGAGGCGAGGAGACTTATGGTCAGGGGGTTAGTCGATGGGGACTGGGGGGTCGATGATGACATCGGGTGGCAGTAGGGAAATAGAGTTGTCACAGGATCAGTGGGTTGGCCGGGGGAGATTACAGGTGGTAGTGGGGCAGTGAGAGGTGTAGTGAGAGGTGGGTGCCGGGGGAGATGACCGGGGCAGCGGGTGTTGAGTCAAACTACTATCTCCATGGATCATATTATTAAACAGGGGAGAAGTGTCCGAATCGTCAACAAAGCCATAGTCAGTGACTTGAAATTTTCAAACGTTTGCAAAAAGGAAGATATGGTCCTCAAACGTGACATGGCGAACGACTAAGACTTTATTTGTGGACAAATCATAGAATATGTACACCTATGGTTTGACAAGAAACCTAAAAGAATACAAGGAGTAGTCCTAGGTGATAATTTGTGAGGAGCAGTGGAGGCGAGATTAGGGTAGCATAGATAGCCAAAGATTTGGAGGTGACCATAGGAAGGGACCGACATAATAGAATTTTGGTAGGAGTTTTATTTTAAAGGGTACGGGTAGGTAATATATTAAGAAGGTATGCTACCATTTGTAACGCGTAGACCCAAAAGGGAGGGGGATATAAGCATGAAATATGTATGGTACAGATCATATTATTAATGGTGCGAATGATTCTTTCGGCTTTATCATTTTGAGGTGAGGTATGGGGGAAAGAGAATCGGAACACCATGCCATTTTCTGTACAAATGTTATGAAAGGGTGAATTGTTAAACTCACGATCATTGTCACATTGAAATAATTTAATATTCTTTTCAAATTGCGTTTTAACATAGGATCGACATTCAAGAAAGGTGGAGTAGACTTGAGACTCATATTTGAGCGGATAGACCCAAAGAAAATGAGAGAAGTCATCTAATAATATCAAATAATATTTATGACCAGTTTGCTAGTAATGAGAGATGTCCATAAATCTGCATAGATGATATCAAATTGAGAGAAAGTAACACTCAAAGACGACTTAAAAGGAAGTCTAACGTATTTTCCTAGTGGACAATAATAGCAGTTGTGGGTAAATTTTCCTTTATTACATTGAATCAAATTGTGACTTCTAAGAAAGTTAAAAACTGGTGCTCCTGGGTGCCCAAATCGATTGTGCCAGGTTGAAGGAGAGATTATAGCTATAGATGTATGTGGATTGACACTTGTAGTGGAATTGGAAGAGAAAGGATATAGGTCCCCCACACTATTGCATCTCGTAAGAGTTGTCCCCATACGTAGGTCCTTCACAATAAAATCAAAAGGGTCAAACTCAATAGATACAGAATTCTCACTAGCAAATTTCCTAACAGAGATTAAGTTTTTAATAATGTTAGAAACATATAGGACATTTTTGAGGGAAAATTGAGGGTGAGGTAGTGGAGTTTGAGTGGTGCCATTGCCTTGAATTGGAATGCGATTCCTATTTTCGACCAAAATAAATTGAGGAATGTTCAAATTAAATAGTTGAGGAAGATTACCAGAATTACGAGTGAGGTGGGATATGACACCCGTATCCATATACCAGGCATCGTCGGGCTGCTGTAAATTCATAGTACTATAGGCCTGACCTAGTTCGGTAGGGGTAAGGAGGCCGTACGATTGCTGTTGTTGTTGGGCCGCCGAGAAGTGGGCCTATTGTGGATGGGCCGTCAAACGTTGTACTAGAGGAGGGCCCAAAACACTGGGCTACTGCCACTGGGCAGTGCCTTGGGCTGAGACATTCGGGTAGGAATATGGGGGAAAGGCCCAGGTTTCGGAAATAGGCCAAGGCAGTGGGCTGGCCGACTAAGATGGGTATTGGGCCTGCTGTGGTTAGCTGCCGAAACTGGACCATCCCCCGCGTCCTTTTCCCTTGCCACCACAGCCGTTATTGCAGACTCTTCTCCTGTCACCACCGCGGGCGCCCCGCAACTGTTGGTTGTTCGTGTGATGCGGATGGCCGATGGGTGTGGTAGTGGTCACCCGTGTATTAACTACCAACGCCTTTTGATTATGTTCGTCCTATTTGGCACGCCTAGTTTCCTCCAAGAGAAATTGTGACCGAGCCTTGTTGAAACTAGAGAGGGGATCGACTTGTTGAATCATTATCGAGTGTGTCGTACTCACTCTTTGGCAATCCATTTATTAGTTGCAAAACCATCTTCGTTTCTGAAACCATTTTGCCCACTTAGCTAATTGATCTGCAACTAATTTTAATTGTTTGCATAGTCGGACATATTCACAAATTTTCAAGACAGATGTTAATGAATTGTTCCTCCAAATAGACGACACAAGTGTGTTTGTTGTCTTGAAAGATTTCCTCTAGTCTTGTCCATAGTTCGTGAGCCGAAGCACCTGCCTTCATAACAGTATAAAGTAGATCCTTGGATACGGTGCCATATATCTATGTCTTGACGATAACATCAAGCATTTTTCACGTTGTGTTGTCAACGTCAGGCGGACGGGGTATGGTGGTGTCGATGTGATAAAAAACGTTGTAGGCACAAGCATGAATTTGAAATAATTCAACCCACAACAAGTATTGTCCATACTCTTGATCAAGAACCAAAGGGATAAATTTTTTGATATTTGTGACGGCGAAGGCCGGATGAAAGGGGTTGGTAGAGGAGGAGGGAGAAGGAGGATGTGTGACGTCTTGTGTGGAGGAGGAGGAATCATGTGAACCCATGTTGCCGGGGAAGTTTGGGAAGAGAGGGAGGGGCGGCGAAAATTCTTTAGCGTTTGGGGGGTTGCCGCCGGAAAGAGAGGGGGGGGGGGTGGCGGCGGCCAAGAAAATAAAGAATTTTAGGTTGTTAGGGTTTGACTCTTGATACCATGTAGAATAGTGTAAATCTATTTAGTTGGAGGTTTCTCATTAATGCAATATTTATAGGTGTTTACAATTTACAAACCTAATTAGAGAAAGATCTCTACTTTATATAATTATATTAGAATAATAATTACAGAATATATGAAGAATATTAATATATTCTATATCACTCATCACCGCCACAAACCTAGAAACCCATCTGAACGTCCAGGTTAGTCCATCCTCGCCCCCTTGGATGCTCTTATTAATTTATGCTAGCATGGTCTTTGCAAATATAGAAGTCCTGTGAGGAAATCTATAAACTATTAAAAAGTTCCAAAAACTTTCTTGGATTCTTTGTGGGGATTTTAATGAAGTCATTGTCTCTGAAAAGTATGGAGGAAACCCTATTAATAAGAAAAGGACAAGCGCCTTTCTGCAATACGTAGATAATATCGATATGATTGATCTAGCTTTCAGTGGAAGTAAATTTACTTGGACTAATAAAAAAAAGGATCCACCTAATGGTATTGTTAAACAACACTGGAATGAGAACTTTAGCTATACCAATTCCATTAGATCTTTTGTCCCTCACTTCTGAGCCGGGAATAAAGATACATTTGGCAACATCTCCACAAGAAAAAACACCTCCTTGCTAGAATAAATGGTCTACGAAAAATGCCAAAATTACTCAGAAAAGCGAGTATCGCTTTAATCTTGAAGAACATCTTATTAATGATTACAATGATGTTCTAAAATGTGAAGAGGACTTCTGAAATCTTAAATCTCGAATTCTGTGGCTTAGTGACAATGATGACAATGATTTTAACACTAAATTCTTTCATATCTCCACTATTTAACGGAGTAGGAAAAGTATAATCCTAGGTCTCAATGACACTGTTGGAAATTACAACCTTACAGACATAAGAAATATTATTATCTCACACTTTCATGGTATTTGTACCATTGGTCTCACTAAATAATACATCAAATGCCCTAGCAATCCAAACATGCTCTATATCTTGATTAACTCAGACCACTTGGTCCTGAAACGATCCCTAAGGATTGATGAAGTAAAAAAAATTATTCACTCTTTTAAACCTCTTAAAGAACTTAGGTCGAATGGTATATATCCAATTTGTTTTTCAAAAATACTGGGATGAAACCATCTAAGTCGTTGTTAGCACTTGCATATATGCATTCAATATCCTAAAAATCCAACCAGATCTGAACACCACCTTCATAACACTCATTCCAAAAATAAAAATCCTACTATCTATTACAAGACCATTAACCTATGCAACACCATCTATAAACTATCACTAAGATTATTGTTAACCGCATCAAACCTTTTCTAGAAATTATTATTAGCCCCAACCAGTGTAGTTTTATCCTTGGTCGGCAAACCATTAGCAATACTATCATTGTCCTTTCCCGTCTGTGCTTTCCTCTCCTTCTTTGCCTTCAAAGAATAAAAAAAGAAAAACTCTTTCTAGAAAACTACGGGAGCCACTAGGAAATGATGCTAAAATAGATCTAGAGAAAACTTTTGATAAACTTATATCATCCGTCATAGATCATCCCTCATTGGCCTAAACTTTCCGGCTAGCCTCACTACTCTTATCATGAATTGTGTCTCCACCTCTTCCATGACCATTATGGTGAATGGCAAGCCAACCGAATTATTTGAATCATCTTGAGGGATTCGCTAGGGAGATCCTCTACATCCATGCTTATTCATCTACATACAAGCACTCACACGCTGTGTTGACTGTGAATTTGACGTTGGCAATTGGACACCAATCAAATTGACTAAATGTGGCTCCTATCTGCCACCTCTTATTTGCTGACGACCTTATACTCTTTTTCAAAGATGAATCAGTTAGTGCCACTTTTATTATAAACATATTCAATTACATTTCTGTAAGAATAATAGAGTGATAAGATTATTTTTCTCAATGGTATTCTTCTATAAAAGAGGTAAATATACAATAAGTAGAGCCACATCTTAGGCTATAATTAGGCTACTAATAACTACTAATAGGATATGATTAGGTTAATTATATGTCATCTAATCTATATACTTAAATGCTAATTTACCTACCATTTACCTTCTAAAATCATTATAATAATTACTAATTACAATCAATTATTAATTATTCTATCATTCCTCCGCAGTCGAAGCGAGAGGCAGACGTATGCTGAGACTGTCCCGAAAGTCTTCAAATAATACCAGCAGAAGACCTTTAGTAAAAATATCTGCAATCTGATAGCGTGACGGGACATGTAAAACACGCACTTGTCCGTGTGAGACCTTTTCACGAACAAAGTGGATATCCATCTCAATATGTTTAGTGCGTTGGTGATTGACCGAATTCCCAGAGAGGTAGATGACTCTAACATTATCACGTACACCAATGTGGCCTTCGAAATTGGGTAGTGGAGTTCGAGAAGAAGATTTCGAAGCCAACACAATTCAGTAATAACATTGGCAACACCTCGTTATTTTGCTTCGGCATTGGATCTGGATAATGTTGCTTGCCGTTTTGAGGACCAACATACCAAGTTATCACCAAGAAATACACCATAACCAGAAGTGTAGCGTCTGGTATCCGGACATCCTCCCTAGTCGGCATCCGTATAAGCGACAAGTGTGGATATCGACGATGGATATAGATGCAAGCCATACTCGAGAGTACCCTGAATGTAACACACGATGCATTTGAGAGCATGCATATGATCATCTATCAGATTATGTATGAAAAGGCACACCTGTTGCACATCATAAGAAATATCTGGTATGGTGAATGTCAGATACTGCAGGGTCCTTACCAAGTTGCGGTAGAGCGTTGGATCGACAAATGGTTTGCCGGAGGATGCACTCAATTTGGATTTAGTATCCACTGGAGTTGCTGAAGGTTTACAGGAGGACATGTCAGCACGTTCAACAACCTCAACTGCGTACTTCTTTTGGGATAGAAATAAACCACCTGCATAATGTGTCACAGCTATTCCTAGAAAATAGTGTAGTGGCCCTAGATCCTTCATAGCAAATTTAGAGCCAAGATGTGACATGATGGAGTTGCAAAGAGCATCGGATGAGGAAGTTAATATAATATCATCCACATATAAAAGAAGATAAATAATATTATTACCCTGACGGCAGATGAATAGAGAGCGATTAGAACGAATATTGGTAAAACCAATATGTGAAACAAAATTTGTGAATCGCTTGTACCAGGCCTGTGGGGCTTATTTGAGTCCATATAATGATTTTTTGAGCAGGCACATATGATTGGGATATTTGGAGTCCCTATACTCCAAATATTGGTATATGTACACTGTTTCATTAAGTTCTTCGCGGAGGAAGGCATTTTTGACATCCAACTGATGAAGAGGCCACTCATTTGACAGAGCCAAGCTAAGGACCGTTCGTATAGTTTCCGGTTTGACCACCGGACTGAACATCTCCCCACAATACACACCAACTTGTTGTATTTTCCACTCACCTACAAGACGGACTTTATGCATCTCAAAAGTGCCATCAGATTTTTCTTTGCGACTGAAAATCCACATAGACCGAATAACATTAGCATTAGTGGGAAGAGGAACTAACTCCCACATCCTATTTTTAATAAAAGAATTAAATTCATCATCCATGACCAATTTCCAATTCGGGTCATTAAGAGTAGAGATAGGATTACGAGGCAACGATGATTTGGGAATCTGGGTGTGTAGGCTATATTTAGTGTTGGGTTTGACAATGCCGTATTTACTACCGATGACTAGACGTTGGGATGTGTTTTGAGATGGGCCACTAGACGGGACTGCACTGCCTGGCAGTCGACAGTGAACTGGGTCATGACCCAATCCACTGCCAGGCTGTTAGGTTGGGCTCGTCGATCTAGTAGCTAAGTTTGGGCTGAGGATGGGAGACCTACCTTGCTGGGCATTGGTTTGCCGCGGCTAGGCCACTGTTCTGGGGCCCAAATTACCCAAAATATGTTGGTCCACCAAAATAGTGGGCTCAATCTAAGACAAAAAATGATGGGATAAATACGGGGGCATGCGATCATCTAGAAAATCATAGGTAGGAAATTTGTTTCATTAAAGATAACATGAATACTCACTATTATTTTATTAGAGGAAAGGTCGTAATATTTGTAACCTCGATGATTAGATAGATATCCCAAAAAATACAAGAAGTAGACCAGGGTTGAAGTTTAGTGATTGTGGTGGATGGAAAAAGAGGATAACATAAGAACCCAAGTACTCGTAAATGAGAATAAGATGGATCTCTTAAGTATATGGTTTTTAGTGGAGCTTGATAGGAAAAGTTTTTGTGGGAAAGTATGTTCAAAATATAGGTAGCCATTTGTAGTGCATGATGCCAAAAAGATGGTGGTAGTGAGGCATGGGCAAGGGATGTTCGAATGATGTTATTGATGGTTCGTATTTTTCATTCCGCCTTCCCATTTTGAGAGGAAGTATGTGGACAGGAAAGACGGAAAGTTAAACCATTATAATTGCAAAAATCCCAAAAACGCCCATTATCAAACTCCCTACCATTATCACATTGAATATTTTTAATATCCCGTTCAAAATAATTTCGGATGAATGCTCTAAAAGTTAGAAATATGAAAAAGACTTGTGATTTCTTAGCCAAAGGAAACGTCCAAAAAACTTAGAGTAATCATCTAGTAAAAGAAAATAATATTTATTGCCTGAAGAGCTCAAAACGGGTGATGTACAAATATCACAATGGATAATATCAAACGGCATAAGTGTGCATAAATTAGATGAAACAAATGACACTTGAATATGTTTTCCAAGTGGACATGATCAGCACAAACTTGAATTACGTGTTGTAGTACATGAAATAAATTTATTTCATTTGAGAGAGGCTAAAACAGGTGCCCCTAGATGACCCAAACGTTCATGCCATAATGAAGGTGCGAGAGCTGCAAAAGTGGATGGTGACTTAGTTCGTTGATTAGATGTGGTAATTGGATATAGCTGAAGCATCCTCGTCTGAAAATCCTTCAAGGAAAATCCAAAAGGGTAAAAAACAACACATACCCAATTATCAGTAGTAAACTTTCTAACCGAAACCAAGTTTTTAATTAATTGTGGAGCATGAAGTACATTCTTTAACATTAAGGGTGGGTTTGGTGGAGTCAATTTGGTAGAACCATAACCACAAATTGGAATAGAATGACCATTTCCGACAATTATACCATTATTTTTGCTCAAATTAAAATAGGACGAGAGGTTACCTTGGGAGGACGTCATATGAGACGTCGCTCGGTGTCTATGTACTAATTTGTGTCCGGCAGATTAAGTCTGAGAGTGTGCATGGCGGACTCAATATCCATTGGCCTGGCCACTACCGAATGGGCCTCCTGCCACTTGATCGGTAATGGCCCAAAGCTGCTCGGTCCGCCACTGTTTTGTGGCCCAAAAGGAGAAGGCCCATAACCCTATTGCTGACTGCCAGTGGCCTGTCCAGTTCTTGTACTAGGCCTGGCCCAGTTACCCGACGGGACTGGGTAGGGTGGCATAACCCAAGGCCACTGCCAGGCCCATTGGGTTGGGCCTCCACCCCAGTGTTGACGAAGCTGCCACTACTGGCCGCCAGTCCCGCTGCTTCTTCCGCCGTGTCCTCCATCAAAATTCTGGTTGCCGCTATTTTTGCCATTTCGGTTATTCCCACTCTGATTTTTACCACTGTTCCATCCTTTTTGTCCCCGATTTTGTTGTATAGGCTCAAAATTGGTAGCAGTGTAATTGGTTGGGGTAGCAATCATGGCAGAATTCGAGACGGTTATGGCCTTTTTGGCGAAACCTGCCTCTTCAAGAATAAGCATAGAACGAGCTTAATAAAAAAGTGGTAGATGATTGCTTTGTCGGATGAGCGTTCCCACACCACTATGCGCGTCGGTAAGGCTGACAAACAATTGTAGAACCAATCGATTGTTGGTAACCAGCGAACCAACATTTTTGAGTTAATCTGACAGGACTTTGAGGCGTTGACAATACGCCAACGCATTCGGAAAATCCGCCATATCGGTGGTAGAGAATTCTTGCTCCAACGTGACGGCTCGGGAATTTTTGTTATCTTAAAAAATATCTCGCAAGCGATTCTAGGCCTCCATTATCGTAGAATCGAGTTCCATTATTGTGTGCAACAAATCACTAGAGATAGTTGGATAAAGCCATGAGAGAACTGTGGCATCAAGGGTTTCCCAAGGTTCTTTTTTATCATCGGTTTTTAGCTCCTTTGCTTTGACATTTTCCGGTGGGATTATGTGATGAATAACCCAGTGGAAACGGCAACATATTTTAAAGAGCTCTACTCAAGTTGCATAGTGAACATTTTTTATCTCAAGAGTGACGAAAATATGCGTTTTAATGTTAGAAACGGTAAGGACGGGATGAAATGTGGATTTGGAGTCAGACATTGTTGACCGGAAAATGAAGAACAATAATGGAAAAATAAAATAAATAGCCTCTTCTCCTCAGCCTTATGCTGGGGAGAAAGAACCTAGTTTTGCCTCTCTTCTTCACTCTATCCCTTCTCCATAAAATAATGAAGAAAGGGTGGTGGTCGGCCGGTTGTGGTGGAGGAAGGGTGTGGGCCGAATTTTAGAGTAAAAATTATTTAGGGTAGGATTTTTTTCTAATCTTCTGATACCATGTAAGAATAATAGAGTGATAAGATTATTTTTCTCAATAATATTCTTCCATAAATGAGGTAAATATACAACAAGTAGAGCCACATATTAGGCTATAATTAGGCTACTAATAACTACTAATATGATATGATTAGGCTAATTATATGTCATCTAATCTATCTACTTAAATGCTAATTTACCTATCATTTACCTTCTAAAATTAATTATAATAATTAGTAATTACAATCAATTATAGTAATTACTAATTACAATCAATTATTAATTATTCTATTGCTCACCACTTTGGCCAGCGAATTAGCTTTTCAATATCAAAAATCTATTTTTTCACAAAATATAACTATTGAGGAAATGGAGGCCCTCTACATTATGCTTAATAACAATTCCACCAACTCTTGTCGGAAAAGGAGTCTCTCTACATTATGCTTAATATCAATTCCACCAACTTGTAACATCCCGTATTTTCGGGTAACGGTTGAACACATAAACATAGGCAAGTAGACCGGACTCCGGGAAGTTTATGTTGCACTCACGTATGCTAATAACGAAATTAGTATGTAAAAGGACGTGATCCCGAAATAATTTTGGATTTAATAAATGCGATGACGGGGGAGTATTAATAATAATTGTGTATCTCCGAAGAGGTTGTAGACTAGTGTCATATTACAGGAATTATGACATTAAGTGTAAGAAGGTTTTATAAGTCGCCGGGATTTAGGTGAATTGAGATCGAAAATTAAATTGTGGGTATAATTAATTAATTGTGGGATTAATTATAATTGGGAACAATACATAGTGGGATGCTACGTGTTACAGTACTACGCTTTACCTAATGACTAAGTCTTATACGCATTGTTGACAGCTTCTTAAGTCTTCAAGACTCTCATCTTAAGCCATTAAAACACCTTCATCTCCTTAAGGTTCTGAAGGAATCCTTCCATGGAGAAATAATGGTCACACTTCTATCAGGAAGAGGAAATCTCAGTTGGTGGGTTCTCTGAATTCTCGATCGAATTTGGGGATTTTCCACACAAATCTGCGTACAACTAAAACGGGGAGAAATCCGTGATGTTCTAGACCATTATTTCCAGCAAAATTGAAACCTTGGAGAAAGGTTGAAGGTTCAGAAACCAAGCCGAGACTTTGAGTCTAGGCGAAGCTCTAGCAAGTCGATTTCAATGCTTCTGGTTCTGTCTGTCGAAATCCAGTACGGGCAAAAGGTTTCCCGATGACTTTCGTTGCTACTTCTAATCGAGGTAATCCTTCTTGTTCCTAAGTTCAGGCAAATTATAGAACCTGATTCTTATTAGTTCTAAGACGATTATTGAAATGGTAAGTTAATGTGGGTTATCGAGACTGTTTGTACGAAATTGGAGGTTGCATGTGAAATTGTTGTACTGTTTTGGATAGTGTAGTGGTAAAAAGAAGGATTAAGAGGGCTGGGTGTCTCTCTAGATGCATAGGTTTTGATATAGTAGGAATATAGGTTCTACGCGTACAAGGTGTTCGCTAGAATATCTCAATGAATCTGTTTCTAGTATGTTGATTCGATTATGATTTAAATCATCCATGTGATATATATAATCATTCATAGAGCTTACAAGTACTCGTGGAACTTAGATAATTTTGACAACAAGGTATGCAAGGCTCCTTCTTTCTTTTTCGTATATTCTACGTACAATGCATAGCCGGAATATTGTTCCATAAAGTACTCTACTCTAAGTAGTTAAGAATGATCATGTTATTTACTCTTATGTTAAAAGTCCGTTTCAAGTATGTTTTTAAGTCCTTATTAAGGCATATGGAAAGATGATGATATTCACAGTATTAGCCAAAAGTACAAGGATATAGGGCCAGGATGTGTCATTGTCATTTATGCATTCTCATTTGCATTGCATTCATATAGTACCCTGGACCACCTGTGCTATGCACATTATTATATGGTAAATATTATATATATATAGGGGATATGGGGAAAAGGGAAGGCGTTATATACGCACACCACATGCAGCTGGTACATACTAGCACAAAAGAGCCCTAAGAGGCCAATATGATATGATGATGTGATGTGATGATGTGATGCCTGTGTGGCTTATTGGGACAGGTTGCACGATCCGCAACACCAACGTATATTGGGATGAGTTTCACGATCCAAAACACCAACGTATATATATATATATATACCGCATTTGCATCATATATACTTTCATTTACCAATATATGGTGTGATGCGCACATAGGCTGTAATGGTAAGGCAGATGCCCGAAGAGGTTGATATATATGTATACTACATTGTGCACAACATTTAGGCATGCGTGGCATTTACTGATGTCCAGCTGTTTCTGTTTCAGATTATGACATATCTCTGCTATGTTATTTCTTATGCCTGACATACTAGTAGGTTGCTGGTTCCGCTGGTATTTGGAGCACTCTATTCATTCCGGAGTTGCAATATGGTCGTGGTATGTTTTACTCTTTAGAGGCTTGTAGGTAAGTGTTGTGTGATTAAATGTCATGTATGGCCTTGTCGGCTTGGGTATATAAATATGTAAGTTGGGTTTTTTTGGGTTGGAACTTTATATAATCTATCACGGCTCAGTTCGTGTTTAAATATGCTAAGGGTGGAGTGTAGACATGGTGCCCGACGGGTAGGGTCCGGGTGCCCATCGCGGCCCTCTGGTTTGGGTCGTGACAAACTTGGTATCAAAGCATGTTTGTCCTAGGGAGTCTACAAGCTGTGTCTAGTAGAGTCTTGGTTATGGGTGTGTTATGCGCCACACTTATAAACAAGAGACTACATGACATTTAGAATTGTTTCCACTATTTCATATCATAGATGGTGTGGTAGAGCTGAGTCTTAAGAATTCAAGTTTAACTTGTGTCTGTTACCATTTTGGTAATGTTGGTTACCAAAAAGACTTCGGTTAGTTTATATTCGTATCTAGTAAGTGAGTGACTTCTACCAGACGAATACGTCGGAAGGGCAGTATGATGTAAAACGTTTCGAGATTATGAGAAGTTGTCTCACTCATATATGGAAGAGATAATGTAAGCTTGGGAAACGGAATATTTGAGAATCTTAGAATGTTAGATAGCCGTTGAGACCTTAGATATCTAAGGCCTTTATGAATATGATATTTTATGCTTAATCTTGGTTGAAGTATATGGTATATGTGATGGTTGTGAGTTATGAATATCATATAAATGCTTCTTCTTGAAACTATTTTGAGCACTTACCTGGCCACACTTTAAAATTACCACATGTTTGATATGTTGTAGCTTATGTTGTCTGTTTTAAAACCTCACTCATACTCATGAATGAAATGTCCTCTGTATGTTTTAATGTGACCCTGCCTTGGTTATGTCCTAAGTCATGCTATCTGTGTGGGTCTCAAATGTTGTGTGTCTCATATCTATCTGCATCCAATTTAATGTTAAGTGAATACTAAGTCTCTTATTGTGCTATTAATTAACCTAAAGTTAGTTTAGGTTGCAAATGAACTTGAAAATGTCTGTTTAGCTATGGTTTTTGTGATAGTATGCCTGCTTGGTTTAGTTTATGAATGTCATGTTTTCTCTGAGTTGTTCCTGTCACAAATGTTATAGCCATATGAGTATAAATTGTGGTCTAATTATAGAAAATGTGTTTACAAGTTAAACTTGAGCTAGGCATGCTAACACTACTAGTATTCTTTATCTGAAAATGAAGGTTCCAATGAATCATTTCATATAGGTTATTTTGTGGGACCTTCTTTATGTATTTAGTTGCTGGAATTGTTGTCACATCATAGGGTGGTTGTTGTTCAGAGCTGGAAATATTTACTATAATCAACTTATTTTAACTATTGATGCAAAATCTGATTTCTTCTCTAATTTTTTTTTTAGAATCTGAATGTATTGAGGCATGACTAACTGAATTATTACTGGTATTTGAGGCTAAGTTTTCCTGTTGTTGGAAACAGTTAGCTGCTTTTCTGTTAAGGGATCATACCTGCAACCTTGGTCAACTATGTATATGTTGGGTCTGATTTGAAACTTAAACCTTCAAAGATTGATTTGGACTATTTGAATCTGCCTCCTTGTGGTGACTTTGCCCTATTTACGTATATCTTATCTCATGTTTTGTTCACATGTATTAGACTTAATATTACACTATTTTGCTTTCTCTCTGTCCTAGGTTCTAATTGACACCTTAAACACCACAAGTTGTTGTATTTCTGTCCAAATGACTGGTGAACATTGAGACTTTACCTTGCTGTTGTACTTTGAACCTCTGTCTCTCAAGGAGAGCCACTATTTGTGGATGAGAAAATGGCAGCCTTGAAAGATAGTTACTGCCACTTTACTGAGAGAAATTACTAGACATTCTAATATTCATTTTGAGATTAAGATCTGAGGAAATGTGTGAGTATTTGAAACTGTTTTCATTAGCTGCTATATTCTGTTGTTGGCACTATTACCTTGGGCTGGTTGCTGCATATATTTGTTATCCTCTGAGATATTTAGCTACCATACTTGTTGTTATTATGGCTATTATTTGAGGTCACTTGTTGCTGCTGTTTAGCTACTGTTTTTTTTTTGTTGCTGCTACTACTGTCCCTGTTGCACTTCAAACATATGTTGCTGCCTTTTTTTCCAGTCTCAAATGTCATGTTTTCAAATATGTTGTGCCCTCTTAAGTTATTTTGTGATATGTCATGTCTGCCAAATTGCTGAATAATACCAACACTGACATTTTGTATCTATTTGAACTGGCTTTTGCCATGTTGAAGTTATTACATGTTTGCACCTCATGTTTAACTCAATCATATTCATGCAATAACATATATAGGCTATGAATTGGTGCTAGAATTGTCTAAGGGAGTAGAAGATCTTGATATATGATTTGAATAAGATACTGCTTAGGAAGAAATGTCTTGCCCTTTGTCAAATTGTGCATTCATGCCTAGACTACATGCTTAAGAGTATATATGTGTTTTCCTTTGTTCATGACTCATTTTGTGTAAGCATGTTGAGTATGTGTATGATGGAAAATTGCCCTGACCTTGTTGTGTTGCACTGTCCTGTTCTATTTTGGTATCTTATTGAGGTGTTAAGTTATTTTGAGATAGTCCCTTGCACATTGCTTAGTGCAAACCTGAAAGAAAAGTATTGCAGTTCTCCTTTCCTATTTTCATTTTGATGCATGTGATCTCTATGTTGACTTGAGAGGTCTGCTGGATAGGCTTCATAAAACTGTCTGGTTGTGTATTAGGTTAAATGATATGTATATTAAGAAGGTTTGGAATTGATATTTGACAATTTGGTCCTAAATGCCTATGTGTATTGATTTGTGCCCATTGTTTGCCCTATTCTAGGGTAGCATAAATCAATGAATGATGGTTAAGGTTCCTTGGAATAACTCTGGAACTCTGTATGCTTGTATTTCTGTGTCTTTAATCCTGTCTAGGTGTATTTGAGTCTTTGTAAACATGAATATTGAGAAAGGATAGCATGATCCAATATGACCATGTTTGTCTATATTAACCGCTTCAAAGCTATGTTGCATGTCTTGGTCTCACTATGGGCAGTCATGTCCCTTTGCATCAGTCCATCTTTAAATGACATCATATGTTTGGGTTAACATGAACACCCTGCATATCTATTGAAGTCTTCATTGCCTCTATGCTTATGTCTATGTTTTCTTAACCTGAATTTTATGTGGCCTGGACTATGAATAATGTTTTGTGTTATTTCTGGTACTAAACTGAGAACCATATGAACTGATAACAGTATTTAAGTTAAAGCTAGGACAGATCTCATCCTCTCTATTTGAATTTGGTAAATGAGTTTATAGCTATGAGCATGTATGTCTTAGATGTTAAGGTAAGACCATTGAGATATTGCACCAAACTGTTTGCTGCAACAGTGAGCATTGTTATCACCACATCTGCAACTATTAATTTTTTTTCCTGCTACAAAAGAATAGCTCTTTAGCTGTTGTGTTGCACTTCAACTGCTACATTCCTTAGACTAAATGCTTACTTTAGCTACAACCCTGTGAGGAATTGTTTGCTACTACTTGAGGCTGATGTTTGATGCCATCTTATGATTCCTGCTTCATACTACTTGTGGTTGTGCCACTTTCTCTGAATTGCCTCAATTTGAGGTGGTAAATGTTATTGTGTTTTGAAGATGAAACCTGTTATATTTTGAGACAATCTTAGGGCTTGGAGACTGTTGTACCTTAGTCATTAACACCTCATTTTGGGTGTGACTTATTGCTGGATTTTGACCATTCTATTTTTGCCTGCTAACTGTTGTATTGTATCCAGATGCTGCAGTAGAAATAGACTAATATGTTGCTATGTTTTGATGAACTACTGCCCTTTCTTGTTAAGAATAAAATAGGTACTACACTATGGGATAATAAAACAGTTGAAGCATGATTAATTGCACTGATTTGTGTACAGTTTTAAATAACTGTGATGCATATAGGACTCTAAACTAGATGTTAGGATCCTCTATCTTCTTTACATGTTGTTTGAATCTAAAGAATGTATAAGATATACTACAGACCTAGGCAAGAACCCATCACCCTAATAACTTTCTAATTAGGCGATTAGCTAAGTGAAGATTGTTGCTCACAAGATTGCTAAATACTAGAATTGGAAGGTGTCACTATATGCTTATTCATTTTGTATGTGGAGTTGTTTATGTAATTGGCCCGAACTTGAGTCTATTCTTTGGATGGGTCGTAGATTAATATGTATCTTCTTATTGTTTAAATGATTATCTGAATTAATCCATGAGTGTCTTATTTTTATTTTTTTTCCCTTTGAATTGAAGTGACAAATTTGATATCTCCTCTCTTGCCTTTACTGAAACTGATCAACTGCGTGTTCATCTTTTTGTGACAAGAATTAGATGCGTCACACCAACATTCGAAGACGAATGTTTCTAAGGGGAAGATGATGTAACATCCCGTATTTTCGGGTAACGGTTGAACAAATAAACATAGGCAAGTAGACCGGACTCCGGGAAGTTTATGTTGCACTTACGTATGCTAATAACGAAATTAATATGTAAAAGGACGTGATCCCCAAATAGTTTTGGATTTAATAAGTGCGATGACGGGGGAGTATTAATAATAATTGTGTATCCCCGAAGAGGTTGTAGACTAGTGTCATATTACAGGAATTATGACATTAAGTGTAAGAAGGTTTTATAAGTCGCCGGGATTTAAGTGAACTGAGATCGGAAAATAAATTATGGGTATAATTAATTAATTGTGGGATTAATTATAATTGGGGACAATACATAGTGGGATGCTACGTGTTACAGTACTACGCTTTACCTAATGACTAAGCCTTATACGCATTGTTGACAACTTCTCAAGTCTTCAAGACTCTCATCTTCAGCTATTAAAACACCTTCATCTCCTTAAGGTTCTGAAGGAATCCTTCCATGGAGAAATAATGGTCACACTTCTATCAGGAAGAGGAAATCTCAGTTGGTGGGTTCTCTGAATTCTCGGTCGAATTTGGGGATTTTCCACAAACCTGCGTACAACCAAAAAGGGGAGAAATCCGTGATGTTCTAGACCATTATTTCCAGTGAAATTGAAACATTGGTGAAAGGTTGAAGGTTCAGAAACCAAGCCGAGACTTTGAGTCTCGGCGAAGCTCTAGCAAGTCGATTTCAGTGCTTCTGGTTCTGTCTGTCGGAATTCGGTACGGGCGAAAGGTATCCCGATGTCATTCGTTTCTACTTCTAATCGAAGTAATCCTTCTTGTTCCTAAGTTCAGGCGAATTATGGAACCTGATTCTTACTAGTTCTAAGACGATTATTGAAATGCTAAGTTAATGGGGGTTAGCAGGACTGTTTGTACGAAATTGGAGATTGCATGTGAAATTGTTGTACTGTTTTGGATAGTGTAGCTGTAAAAACAAGGATTAAGAGGGTTGGGTGTCTCTCTACATGCATAGGTTTCAATATAGAAGGAATATAGGTTATATGCGTACAAGGTGTTCGCTAGAATGTCTCAATGAATCTATTTCTAGTATGTTCATTCGATTATGATTTAAATCATCCGTGTGATGTAGATAATAATTCATAGAGCTTACAAGGACCCGTGGAACTTAGATAATTTCGACAACAAAGTATGCAAGACTCCTTCTTTCTTTTTGGTATATTCTACGTACAAAGCATAACCAGAATATTGTTCCATAAAGTACTCTATTCTAAGTAGTTAAGAATGATCATGTTATTTACTCTTATGTTGAAAGTCTGTTTTAAATATGTTTCTAAGTACTTATTAAGGCATATGAAAAAGATGATGATATTCACAGTATTAGCCAAGGTACAAGGATATAGGGCCAGGATGTGTCATTGTCATTCATGCATTCTCATTTGCATTGCATTTATATAGTACCCTGGACCACTTGTGCTATGCACATTACTATATGGTAAATATTTTATATATAGGGGATATGGGGAAAGGGGAAGGCCTTATATACGCACACCACCTACAGCTGGTATAGACTAGCACAAAAGAGCCCTAAGAGACCAATATGATGTGATGATGTGATGCCTGTGTGACTTATTGGGATGAGTTGCATGATCCGCAACACTAACATGTATTGGGACGGGTTGCACGATCCGAAATACTAACATATATATATATATATACCGCATTAGCATCATGCTTACTTTCATTTACCAATTTATGGCGTGATGCCCACATAGGCTGTTATGGTAAGAAAGATGCCCGAAGAGGCTGATATATATGTATACTGCATTGTGCACAACATTTAGGCATGCATATTAGGGCCCTCGGAGGCATTTACTGATGTTCAGCTATTTCTGTTTCAGATTATGATATATCTCTGCTATGTTATTTCTTATGCCTGACATACTCAGTACATCAGTCGTACTGACGTCCCTTTTACTGGGGGACGCTTCGTTTTATGCCCGCAGGTTCATATTGAGAGAGCGACGATTCGCACTAGTAGGTTGCTGGTTTAGCTGGTATTTGGAGCACTCTATTCATTCCGGAGTTATGATCTGGTCGTGGTTTGTTTTACTCTTTTGAGGCTTGTAGATAGGTGTCCTGTGGTTAGTTGTCATGTATGGCCTTGTCGGCCTGGGTATATAAATGTGTAAGTTGGGTTTTTTTGGGTTGGAACTTTATATAATCTATCACGGCTCAGTCCGTGTTTAAATATGCTAAGGGTGGAGTGTAGATGTGGTGCCCGACGGGTATGGTCCGGGTGCCTGTCGTGGCCCTCCGGTTTGGATCGTGACACAACTCTTGTCGGAAAATATCTAGGGTTTCCTATAACTAATATGCACCCTAGAAGCTCTAACTACTAATACTTCTTTGATCGCATGAATACTCGACTAAAGGGATGGAATTAAATCTTCTAAAGCTAGTAAGGATAAATCTTCTAAAACTCGTGTCCACATTGATCGGACCCAAAGGAACTCCCTTTGAGGTTTTGCTGCTCAAAAAATGCATTCACTTGGCCAATTGGGACACAGTTACTCTCCCTGAACATTAGGGAGGACTGGTCCTGTATAAAGCAAAAGTGAAAAACATTACCCTCCTAATGCGGGTATTTCAATTTCAGTCAGGCGCCCACCTCCTAATGCGGGTATTTCATTTTCAGTCAGGCGCCCACCTCCTAATGCGGGTATTTCATTTTCAGTCAGGCGCCCACCTCCTAATGCGGGTATTTCAATTTCAGTCAGGCGCCCACCTCCTAATGCGGGTATTTAAATTTCAGTCAGGCGCCCACCTCCTAATGCGGGTATTTCAATTTCAGTCAGGCGCCCACCTCCTAATGCGGGTATTTCAGTTTCAGTCAGGCGCCCACCTCCTAATGCGGGTATTTAATTTCAGTAAGGCGCCCACCTCCTAATGCGGGTATTTCATTTTCAGTCAGGCGCCCACCTCCTAATGCGGGTATTTCAATTTCAGTCAGGCACCCACCTCCTAATGCGGGTATTTCAATTTCTGTCAGGCACCCACCTCCTAATGCGGGTATTTCATTTTCAGTCAGGCGCCCACCTCCTAATGCGGGTATTTGAATTTCAGTCAGACGCCCACCTCCTAATGCGGGTATTTCATTTCAGTTAGGCGCCCACCTTCTAATGCAGGTATCTTAATCTCAATCACGCCTATGCGACGTCGCCATCTGCATAACGTCTAAGCAACGACGTCACCTCATCACGCCTATGATATATCATCATCTGCATCGGGGAAGTTCTTCGAACATCGTTCAGCCCTTCCCCCAGTATCTCGCCACATCTGCAACCAGTGTCATCATAAGTCAACACTGGGGCATTATTTCTTGAATCTGCACCATTTTTTGCAACTTCTCCCCCCCTTCGGGATTCTATTTCTTACCATGCATCTCTAATCTTCCCTCGAGTCCCGGTGATCAGGACAAAATTGGCTACTCAGTCAACTTCTTTGGCGAAAACTCTTTCATCGTCTGCTGACCAAAGAGGGGCATCTGTTGACACCCAATTTTGTCTCATCTTTTCTGATTTTATTTGCAATTTTTAATATTTTTGACACTTTAAAATAATTTTAAAATATAGGCATATATATGTATATATATCATTATTATTAGTATTATTTGCATTTTTTATTTGTCATTTGCACTTTTATATCACAAGCATACTTTTATCCTAATATTATATGTTATTTTTTATTATTTTCGCAAAACGGCATTGCTTTATTTTTTTATTTAATTCGTAAATATTATATTTTATCATATTATCATCTTTACAATTTATAAATTTTACAAAGCTTTCTTTTATATAATAAAATCTCTTTTTATATTCTAAACCCATAACCCATTTCATTTCCCCCAAAACAACTTCTACTCAACCCAAAACAATTCCTACCCAACCCAAACTAAAACCAATTTTCATCCAAGCCCAACCCATCACCCATTTTATTTCCCCAACCCAAAAAAAAAAACAAATACCCAGGCCCAACCGAAAAGGCCCATATTCGGCCCATCTCCCCTTCCTTTTATTTCTCCCATTTTTATCCCCTAACCCTAAAAACACAACACTACAAAAACAAAACCCACCCCAAACCCATTTTTATCATCACCGCAACATTCTATATATCTCTCTCACTCTCTCTTTCATCTCACTCTCTCTCTCTCTCACTCACTCCATCGCCACACCCCGACCCCCTAACCCCGACGCGACCCCACACCGCCATACCGGCGACCCCACGTCGCCCGGTCACAACGACGACACCACCCACCATCACCTCAACGACACCACCCACCATACCCACAATCGACAACCCCATACCCGTGACCCCTACACGCCGGTCACCTCACCCATCGCCGCCACCGGGCCAGACACACCACCACGACCCACACCGTCGGTCACCCCTACACCGACACCATCACTTCACCCATATCTACAACCCCTAAAACCCAAACCCATCTATAAATACCCCTTTGGGGGTCGATTTGTGTGGATTTTTGTCCGAAAAGAGGGAGTTCTTGGTCGGAATTTAGGTCGGATTTTGCATGGATTCTTGCCCCTTTGTGTCACCGTCGGCCTGCCGGGTCAACCCGATTTAGGTAAGATTTCTGTTTTATATGCTTGATATTGTGTTGTTGGTTATCTAAAAATTTGGAAAGAATTTGATTCGGGTTGAAATATCCGATTCGGTCGGGTCATCGACCGGTTCGAATCAACCCGGTTCGAATGAATTTTCCAGATTTTATGTTTTATATGTGTTGTTGGTTATCCAAAATTTGGAAAGAATTTGATTCGGTTGAAATATCCGATTCGATTCGGTCGGTCATCGACTCGGTCAGTCGACCCGATTTGGTTATTTTCCAGATTTTTATGTTTATATTGTGTTGTTGGTTATCTGTGATTTGGAGAAAATCGATTCGGGTTGAAAAATATCCGATTCGGTCGGGTCAATGACCGGTCCCGTCGACCCGATTTTGTTAAATTTCAGATTAATTGTGTTTTATATTACATTTGTTGGCTATCCGAAAATAAAAATGATTCCGGTCGGGTCATCAATCCAACCCGGTCGATTTTCAAAACCTTCCAAATCTCGCTTCGCTTGAAATTTCAGAATTCGGGTCGCATAGTTTAATTGCAAACTGTTGTTTATTTTGGCATTTTAATATCCATACACGGATATCTCACTGCTTTAGGCCGATGAAATTGAATTCGAGGCCGCGCTTTTTCTTTTGTTTCATTTCTCTGTTTTGGCACTGTTTCAGAATCCGGGCAACGGATATCTTTCTGTTTTACTGTTTTATTATTTTATTAATATCACACTTGGCCGATGAAATTAAATTCGAGGCCGCGCTTTTTTTTGTGTTTCGTTTCTCAGTTTTCTGTTTACTGTTTTAAACATCCGTGCAACGGATATTTTGTTGTTTTACTGTTTTATTGTTTTTAACTAACACTACACTTAGGCCGATGAAATTGAATTCGAGGCCGCGTTTTTTTTGCTGTTGTACTGTTTTACTGTTTTGAATTAAATACTGCACTGGCCGATGAAAAAATATCCGTCGATTTTTGAGGCCTCCACAGTTGTAAAGACGGAAAATAAAGCTTCTGGGCAAGGATGAAACTTAAATCTTTTTCACCCGAGAGACCAACATGTTCGATAGGCAAGGCAACTAAAATGACCAACGAGTCATATGTTCGCAACCACGACGTGATTGGAATGATCTTTTCAAAATTTAAGTCTGAGCCCTCCGTAATAAAAACATTTATTGTTTTGGATACGGATTCGAAGTTATGTATATTTAATTGTTTCTAACCGTTTATTCTTGACAGCTTGTAAAGATAAAGTCAAAGAAGGCAAATAACCCCTCGGAGTTTATTTATTTTGTTGTTGTCATTTACTTTCTTAATTCACTTTATTTCATTCTCAGATTGTAATATTATTGTACTCGTGAAATTATTGAAATGTTTAGAATAGGCAAACATAGAATTAATTAATAGGGTAGTCTAAAACTTGAAACCCATTGCTAGTTCATTTATTTTTAGGCTCGGTTACTTTTAAAATTGTTAATCGCTAGTTTATCTATTTTTAGGCCCGTCGCCCATAAGAAATCACATTGCATACATCTTTATCAATTTTCATACGAATGCATATTCATAGTCTTTTTTAGCTTTACATGTATATTATTGTCATACAAATGCATGCTTGTACAAATGCATAATTTCATTAAATACTTGCAACATTATTTTTATACTTGTAAAACATGCACTTTTAACATAATAATTAACCTGAGTTTGATCGGATAATCGCAAGTTAGCGGATCTTAAAGGATGCCTAACCCCTTCCCTTTAGGATAATAAAGAACCCTTACCTAGAATCTCATTAGTTTTGCAGATCACAAAATTGGAGTTATTTTACAGCTTTTAGTTAGAATTTAGGTGCCCTAATTCACCTTAGAATAATTAGGTGGCGACTCCTCAAAGCAAGCATTTTTATCCAATCCAGAGGCAATCGACGCCACAGCATCGCGAAGCCCGCCGGTCAAAATCGGGTGCGACAGCATGGCGACTCCACTGGGGAAGTTTCAGGTTCTTAACCATAGCAAACCCAGGTTAATTATTATTGCGCTTTATTTTTGCTCATTATTTGATTTAATGCTTTGATATGTTTTATTTGTGAAATTTTGCATAATTGCTTTATTCTTTTATTGCTTTCCTTAAATTGGCATTCCGCTCATATTTCTTCCACTATGGAAAATTGACACTATCACACATTACACGCGAGGTGTGTTTTGCGCACCCGCAAACTTCTTTCAAATTTCCAAAATTTTAGGAGAGTTGGTATATGCGCGGAGTGTCCGGACCATCCGGTTGGCCGCGTAGCCTTCTCACTCGAGCAGTCCGCTCGGGAACCTTGAGTCCAGTAAGCCTAATCTTAGTAAATTTAGGATAGAGCTATACCCTTTTTATTTTTAATCATGCATACATACACCATAGGTGGGTCGATCCTTGGCATCGACTCCACAATTTAGAAATCCACCAATATTGTCGACGGGTCTCGCTCCCCCAACGACCATCAACATATTATTTGGAGCGTGATAATGATGGACTAATCCAAGCCTAATCATGACATGCCGATATTGGAAAATGTACATACATTTTGTCTTCATTTCCAACAAAAGCACTGTAGTTTGACAACTTGGATTATTCTATCATAATCTCTCATATTTGACGTTTAGGCCCACCTCTGGCATAAGAGAGGCTCCGTGCATGATAGGACGCGTATTTAATTCCTGCCCAGTTTGTTTGCTATTCTTCTTCTTTTATCTTTGTACATATTATTTAATGCAATAATTAGCTGCTTCAATTTTGTACATATCATACCATGTCGCTTGCGACTCTTGAACAGAAATTGTCACTGCTCGAGAATAAAACGTTCTTGAACATCAACTCTCGGACCTTGTGAAGCAATCAGGGGAGTCTTTGACTATACTATCACACATCCACATTTTATTATTCTTTCTGTGACTTTCCTCCTTTCACCTGGTGCTTTTATTTTTGCAGGTTGATCGTCCTTGCGAACAGTCGGGGGCGGTCATTCTAAAACATTATTCCTGGATATACTCCAGAAAAGAACAAAGCCAAAGGCTTTCACAAAGATGACCGAAAGATGTTTTGACTGGAAAAAGTCAGCCAACACCAGATTCAACGAGTCATCACTTTAATTTGTCTATACTTTTGTTTTGTTACATATTTGCAAATTCAGTTGATATGTTTAATTTTCGTTACATAATTTTTTTATATCATACCATTTTTACAACATATCTTTACGAACTACGAGTGTCTGATTTTCACCATACGGTGTGATACGTAGGTAACCCTTCTCGGGTGCGACACCCCTAAAAAAAAATGAAAAAAAATGATTCCGAATTATCAATCTTTTTTTTTTTTCATTACATCCTAATATGGACAGTCACTTTTTTTTATTGCATACAATTTTACTTACTATCCTATCGTGGATAAATTCTTTTTCAATCCTACATTTTTTATAACCTATCTTACGAACTACGAGTGTCTGATTCTCACTGTTAGGTGTGATACGTAGGTAACCCTTCTCGGGTGCGACACCCCTAAAAAACACTAAAAAAAAAATCAAAAAAAAAATCAAAAAAAAAATAATCAAAAAAAAATTGATTGAAAAAAAGACGCACTTCCTTGTCCCCCGTAGATAAGGACATATCTGGTTTATCAATTTTTTCATTCATCCTATAATGGACATTCATTTTTTTTTATTTACATGCATCCTATCGTGGATAATCATTTTTTCATTGCATTTATTTTATTGTGGACAATCATTTTTACTTTGCATTCGTCTCATAGTGGATAATCATTTGTTTTATACAATTTTTACTTTTACTATCCTTGCGTGGATGAATTTTTTTTATAAACATACATTTTATATATACTTTCTGCACGAACTACGCACACCTGATTCTCGTCAAAGATGAGATACGTAGGCAGCCCTATTCGGGTTCGGTACCCTTTATTCAAAAATACAAAAAAAAAAAAATTAAGAATCATTGATGGACTTGGTTGATACCAACACAGTTAGGAGTGTGCATAGGAAAGAACAAGTGGAGAAGATTGTCTTCGTGGTAAACCATAGATTCTTCTGGTACCTCTCATTCACGCCTGTGTTGACACTTAAAAAATTGTTTTTCATGCTTCCAAGATATGAACAAAGCCAACCTCATCGTTTCATGTGCATTGTGTGGTGAGTTTTTAGAATAAGTTCAATTGCATTGCATTGTGATCTAGAACTTGGCTCGAATGTTTGTTGAGGCGAAATCCTGAGTAACACTTGGTATAGGAAAGGATCGTAGGCTTTCTTTGATCCGTTTGAGCCTTTCCAGCTTACCAAATAACATTATCCGTAGCATTTCCCCTTTGAGCCTGGAGCCTATTTTTTTGAACAACCACATCTTATGCCTATACCCTTTCTCGAAAAGCGCATACGCCGCTTATCCCTTTTTGGCCCGACCTCCTTGAGCGCATCGTAAATATGCAAATTGCTGAAAATGATTCGAGTTGAAGTTGCAATGTTCCCAAAAGAGGAAAACAAAACAAAACCAAAGGGCGACTTCACACAAAAAGGAAGTTAAAAGCCCGAGCAATATAAAAAGAAAAAAGAAGGAAATAACTCCGGAAAAAGGGAAAAAGCTCCAAACGAAATATTCAAAAGAAGCCGGTACAAAACAAAAGGGGGCAAAAGAAGCAAATCGGAATCAATGCACACAAATACCAAGCAGACATATTCCAACGCTCAAGGAAGGATTAGTCACTCTTTACCCAAATAATATCCTTTCCTTTCCCAAGCCTACATTACAAACCCATAACAAGCCCTACATGATCCTATACCGAGGGTTCTCACATTAGTGGATACTCACATGACGGCCAAGCCTATGGTATCACAATTAAATGCATTGAACATCTTTCTGAGGGTGAGTGTACTTCTCTAGACGTCCCAAAGTTCAAAATACTGAAATACATGTGAGGAAGGGACTTTCTTTCAGTAAGGGCATTTGAAACATGAGGATGCATATATGTCAAAATCTTGGCTTGAAGCAAGTGTCGATACTCAGGTATGTCTGAGGTAGCATCTGGTCAGAGGAATTACCTTGAAGTCTGTCTCGATTTGACAGAAAGCAAATAATGAAAACTCCTAAGCACAATACCAATTGTTGGTACCAACCGAAGTCAAGACGTGATTATGTCTTTTTCATATTTTCACAAAAAAAAGAAGAAAAAAAAAAAAAAAAAAAAAACTTGCAAAATATATTGCATCATTTTTCAAACTCTAGTCACTCTCTTTTACAAAAAAAAAATATTCTACAAATACAAATCTCTTTTGCCGCATGAACTACGTTATGACCTGATTCCCTCGGCGGGATACGTAGGCGGCCACATCGGCTTCGGTCCCATCAAAAAAATCCTTATAAATTCTTTTTGCTTACATGAACTACGTTATGACCTGATTCCCTCGGCGGGATACGTAGGCAGCCACATCGGCTTCGGTCCAATTTTGGAAAACTTCACAATCGCCATTTTGCTTGCAGCGAACTACGTTATGACCTGATTTCCTTTGTCGGAATACGTAGGCGGCCTATATCGGCTTCGGTCACATCATTGGAAATTATCCTCCATTATCTTGCACACAACGCATTAGGCTCACATGATCGCCTTAATAGGACAAGCAAGTTGCCCGCACAGACTCGATTTTGTCCAGTTAGAAGTTCAACATCTTCATATATACCAGAAACTGGGGCATATTTAAGGGTTCACTGCAAGAATATGCCAACGGGCCTGAAAAAATGCCAGACAACCAAGTCTTCAATCTAAACCAATATGAGCTTGCAAGCGTCCAGGGCAAAAGCTACAACTCACAAATTTCTTTGAGTGCAGGTCTTCAGGTTGACAAAGGCAGAGAAGCCGCAACACGTGTGCTTAATTTGGCAAAGACGTCGCCTCACATTTTCGTCCGTGCAAGAATGACATTTTAATTCACAGTCCACAGGAGTTTGAATCGGCAGAAGATTCAACACAACGTGGAATCATATTACACCAAACTGACGGCAATGGACGTCATTTACATCTTTCACAGCATTACAACGACAGCAACACGCCCATACAACGGCGTCATCAGCAACACGCCTATGCAACGGCGTCATCTGCACAACACGTCTACACAATGACGTCTTCAACACACCACGTCTATGCAACGACGTCATTTCAACCCATGCGGGTCACAAACGCATCACGTCAATACAACGACGTCAATCAGGCGCCCACCTCCTAATGCGGGTATTTTCATTTCAGTCAGGCGCCCACCTCCTAATGCGGGTATTTAAATTTCAATCAGGCGCCCACCTCCTAATGCGGGTATTTCAATTTGATCGTGCACCCACCTCTGTCTGGGTATTTCATTTCACCAGGCACCCACCTCCTAATGCGGGTATTTAAATTTCGGTCAGCGCCCACCTCTGTCACGGGTATTTCATTTTGATCGGCGCCCACCTCCTCTGTCGGGTATTTCATTTTGATCGGCGCCCACCTCCTAATGCGGGTATTTCAATTTACATCAGCGCCCACCTCCTAATGTCGGGTATTTCAATTTGATCGGCGCCCACCTCCTAATGCGGGTATTTCAATTTGATCAGGCACCCACCTCCTAATCGCGGGTATTTCATTTGATCGAGCACCCACCTCCTAATGCGGGTATTTAAATTTCAGTCAGCGCCCACCTCCTAATGCGGGTATTTCATTTTGATCAGCGCCCACCTCCCTCTGTCTGGTATTTCAATTTGGTCAGCGCCCACCTCCTAATGCGGTATTTCAATTTCACCAGGCACCCACCTCCTAATCTGGGTATTTCATTTTGATCGAGCACCCACCTCCTAATGCGGGTATTTAAATTTCAGTCAGCGCCCACCTCCTAATGCGGGTATTTCATTTTCAACAGCGCCCACCTCCTGTCTGGGTATTTCATTTTGATCAGCGCCCACCTCCTATCTGGGTATTTCAATTTTTGTCAGCGCCCACCTCCTAATGCGGGTATTTCAATTTGATCAGCGCCCACCTCCTAATCACGGGTATTTAAATTTGATCAGCGCCCACCTCCTAATGCGGGTATTTCAATTTCACCAGGCACCCACCTTCTAATCTGGGTATTTCATTTTCAGTCAGCGCCCACCTCTGTCTGGGTATTTCAATTTGATCAGCGCCCACCTCCTAATGCGGTATTTAAATTTGATCAGCGCCCACCTCCTAATCTGGGTATTTAAATTTGATCAGGCACCCACCTCCTAATGTCTGGGTATTTCAATTTGATCAGCGCCCACCTCCTAATGAGGGTATTTCAATTTACATCAGCGCCCACCTCCTAATCTGGGTATTTCAATTTGATCAGCGCCCACCTCCTAATCTGGGTATTTAAATTTGATCAGCGCCCACCTCCTAATCCGGTATTTCAATTTCACCAGGCACCCACCTTCTAATGCGGGTATTTCATTTTGATCAGCGCCCACCTCCTAATGCGGGTATTTCAATTTGATCAGCGCCCACCTCCTAATGCGGTATTTAAATTTGATCAGCGCCCACCTCCTAATCGCGGGTATTTAAATTTCAACACACCCACCTCCTAATGCGGGTATTTCAATTTGATCGGCGCCCACCTCCTGTCGCGGGTATTTCAATTTGATCAGCGCCCACCTCCTGTCTGGGTATTTGATTTTGATCAGCGCCCACCTCCTGTCTGGTATTTAAATTTGATCAGCGCCCACCTCCTAATGCGGGTATTTAAATTTGATCAGGCACCCACCTCCTAATGCGGGTATTTCAATTTCACCAGCGCCCACCTCCTAATCTGGGTATTCAGTTTGATCAGCGCCCACCTCCTATCTGGGTATTTCATTTTCAACCAGCGCCCACCTCCTAATCTGGGTATTTCATTTCACTCAGCGCCCACCTCCCTGTCTGGGTATTTCAATTTGATCAGCGCCCACCTCTGTCACGGGTATTTCATTTTGTTCGAGCACCCACCTCCTAATCTGGGTATTTGATTTGATCAGCGCCCACCTCCTAATGCGGGTATTTCATTTTCACCAGCGCGCCCTCCTCCCTAATCTGGTATTTCAATTTGATCAGCGCCCACCTCTGTCGCGGGTATTTCATTTTGATCAGCGCCCACCTCCTAATGCGGGTATTTCATTTTGATCAGCGCCCACCTCTAATCGCGGGTATTTCATTTTCATCAGCGCCCACCTCCTAATCTTGGGTATTTCAATTTGATCAGCGCCCACCTCCCTGTCGCGGGTATTTCAATTTGATCAGCGCCCACCTCTGTCTGCGGGTATTTGATTTGATCAGCGCCCACCTCCTGTCTGGGTATTTCATTTTCACCAGCGCCCACCTCCTAATGCGGGTATTTCATTTCACTCAGCGCCCACCTCCTAATCTGGGTATTTCAATTTGATCAGCGCCCACCTCCTAATGCGGGTATTTCATTTTGATCGAGCACCCACCTCCTAATGCGGGTATTTGATTTTGATCAGCGCCCACCTCTGTCTGGGTATTTCATTTTCACCAGCGCCCACCTCCCATCTGCGGGTATTTCAATTTGATCAGCGCCCACCTCCTAATCGCGGGTATTTCATTTTGATCAGCGCCCACCTCCTAATCTGGGTATTTCATTTTGATCAGCGCCCACCTCCTAATCTGGGTATTTCATTTTCAACAGCGCCCACCTCCTAACGGGTATTTCAATTTGATCAGCGCCCACCTCCTAATCGCGGGTATTTCATTTTCATCAGCGCCCACCTCCTAATCGCGGGTATTTCATTTTCATCAGCGCCCACCTCCTAACGCGGGTATTTCAATTTGATCAGCGCCCACCTCCTAATCTGGTATTTAAATTTGATCAGCGCCCACCTCCTAATGCGGGTATTTCAATTTCAGTCAGCGCCCACCTCCTAATGCGGGTATTTGATTTGATCAGCGCCCACCTCTATCACGGGTATTTAATTTGATGGCGCCCACCTCCTAATGCGGGTATTTCATTTTCAACAGCGCCCACCTCCCTAATGCGGGTATTTCAATTTCAGTCAGGCACCCACCTCCCTAATGCGGTATTTCAATTTACATCGTGCACCCACCTCCTAATCTGGGTATTTCATTTTCAGTCAGGCGCCCACCTCCTAATGCGGGTATTTGAATTTCAGTCAGACGCCCACCTCCTAATGCGGGTATTTCATTTCAGTTAGGCGCCCACCTTCTAATGCAGGTATCTTAATCTCAATCACGCCTATGCGACGTCGCCATCTGCATAACGTCTAAGCAACGACGTCACCTCATCACGCCTATGATATATCATCATCTGCATCGGGGAAGTTCTTCGAACATCGTTCAGCCCTTCCCCCAGTATCTCGCCACATCTGCAACCAGTGTCATCATAAGTCAACACTGGGGCATTATTTCTTGAATCTGCACCATTTTTTGCAACTTCTCCCCCCCTTCGGGATTCTATTTCTTACCATGCATCTCTAATCTTCCCTCGAGTCCCGGTGATCAGGACAAAATTGGCTACTCAGTCAACTTCTTTGGCCGAAAACTCTTTCATCGTCTGCGGCCAAAGAGGGGCATCTGTTGACACCCAATTTTGTCTCATCTTTTCTGATTTTATTTGCAATTTTTAATATTTTTGACACTTTAAAATAATTTTAAAATATAGGCATATATATGTATATATATCATTATTATTAGTATTATTTGCATTTTTTATTTGTCATTTGCACTTTTATATCACAAGCATACTTTTATCCTAATATTATATGTTATTTTTTATTATTTTCGCAAAACGGCATTGCTTTATTTTTTTATTTAATTCGTAAATATTATATTTTATCATATTATCATCTTTACAATTTATAAATTTTACAAAGCTTTCTTTTATATAATAAAATCTCTTTTTATATTCTAAACCCATAACCCATTTCATTTCCCCAAAACAACTTCTACTCAACCCAAAACAATTCCTACCCAACCCAAACTAAAACCAATTTTCATCCAAGCCCAACCCATCACCCATTTTATTTCCCCAACCCAAAAAAAACAAATACCCAGGCCCAACCGAAAAGGCCCATATTCGGCCCATCTCCCCTTCCTTTATTTCTCCCATTTTTATCCCCTAACCCTAAAAACACAACACTACAAAAACAAAACCCACCCCAAACCCATTTTTATCATCACCGCAACATTCTATATATCTCTCTCACTCTCTCTTTCATCTCACTCTCTCTCTCTCTCTCACTCACTCCATCGCCGCACACCCCGACGCGACCCCACACCGCCATACCGGCGACCCCACGACGCCGGACACAACCACGACACCACCCACCATCACCTCAACGACACCACCCACCATACCCACAAATGACAACCCCATACCCGTGACCCTACACGCCGGTCACCTCACCCATCGCCGCCACTGGGCCGCCGACACACCACCACGACCCACACCGCTTGGTCACCCCTACACCGACACCATCACTTCACCCATATCTACAACCCCTAAAACCCGAAACCCATCTATAAATACCCTCTTTTGGGGGTCGATTTGTGTGGATTTTTGTCCGAAAAGAGGGAGTTCTTGGTCGGAATTTAGGTCGGATTTTGCATGGATTCTTGCCCCTTTTGTGTCACTTTGTCGGGTCGGGTCGGGTCAACCCGATTTAGGTAAGATTTCTGTTTTATATGCTTGATATTGTGTTGTTGGTTATCTGAAAATTTGGAAAGAATTTGATTCGGGTTGAAATATCCGATTCGGTCAGTCATCGACCGGTTGAATCAACCCGGTTGAATGAATTTTCCAGATTTTATGTTTTATATGTGTTGTTGGTTATCTGAAAATTTGGAAAGAATTTGATTCGTTGAAATATCCGATTCGATTCGGGTCAGTCAACGACTGGTCGGGTCGACCCGATTTGGTTATTTTCCAGATTTTTATGTTTATATTGTGTTGTTGGTTATCTGTGATTTGGAGAAAATCGATTCGGGTTGAAAAATATCCGATTCGGGTCGGGTCAATGACCCGGGTCGGGTCGACCCCGATTTTGTTAAATTTCCAGATTAATTGTGTTTTATATTCTGTTGTTGGCTATCTGAAAATAAAAAAATGATTCCGGGTCGGGTCATCAATCCGAACCCGGGTCAGATTTTCAAAAACCTTCCAAATCCTGTTTCTGTTTGAAATTTCAGAATTCGGGTCGCATAGTTTAATTGCAAACTGTTGTTTATTTTGGCATTTTAATATCCATACACGGATATCTCACTGCTTTAGGCCGATGAAATTGAATTCGAGGCCGCGCTTTTTCTTTTGTTTCATTTCTCTGCTTTGCATCGCTTTAATCCGACGCGGATATCTTTCTGCTTTCTTGTTTTATTATTTTATTAATATCACACTTGGCCGATGAAATTAAATTCGAGGCCGCGCTTTTTGTGTTTCGCTTTCTCGGTTTTACATTTCGTTTTAAACATCCGTGCAACGGATATTTTGTTGTTTTAGGGTTTTATTGTTTTTAACTAACACTACACTTAGGCCGATGAAATTGAATTCGAGGCCGCGCTTTTTTTGTCAAGTAATGCTTTACTGCTTTGAATTAAATATCGTGCCGCCGATGAAAAATATCCGTCGATTTTGAGGCCTCCACAGCTTGTAAAGACGGAAAATAAAGCTTACGGGCAAGGATGAAACTTAAATCTTTTTCACCCGAGAGACCAACATGTTCGAGTAGGCAAGGCAACTAAAATGACCAACGAGTCATATGTTACTTAACCACGACGTGATTGGAATGATCTTTTCAAAATTTAAGTCTGAGCCCTCCGTAATAAAAACATTTATTGTTTTGGATACGGATTCGGTTATGTATATTTAATTGTTTCTAACCGTTTATTCTTGACAAACTTGTAAAGATAAAGTCAAAGAAGGCAAATAACCCCTCGGAGTTTATTTATTTTGTTGTTGTCATTTACTTTCTTAATTCACTTTATTTCATTACGTATTGTAATATTATTGTACTCGTGAAATTATTGAAATGTTTAGAATAGGCAAACATAGAATTAATTAATAGGGTAGTCTAAAACTTGAAACCCATTGCTAGTTCATTTATTTTTAGGCTCGGTTACTTTTAAAATTGTTAATCGCTAGTTTATCTATTTTTAGGCCTGTCGCCCATAAGAAATCACATTGCATACATCTTTATCAATTTTCATACGAATGCATATTCATAGTCTTTTTTAGCTTTACATGTATATTATTGTCATACAAATGCATGCTTGTACAAATGCGTAATTTCATTAAATACTTGCAACATTATTTTTATACTTGTAAAACATGCACTTTTAACATAATAATTAACCTGAGTTTGATCGGATAATCGCAAGTTAGCGGATCTTAAAGGATGCCTAACCCCTTCCCTTTAGGATAATAAAGAACCCTTACCTAGAATCTCATTAGTTTTGCAGATCACAAAATTGGAGTTATTTTACAGCTTTTAGTTAGAATTTAGGTGCCCTAATTCACCTTAGAATAATTAGGTGGCGACTCCTCAAAGCAAGCATTTTTATCCAATCCAGAGGTGATCGACGCCACAGCATCGCGAAGCCCGCCGGTCAAAATCGGGTGCGACACTTATCATTAAAAATATTGATTGAAATGAACAAAATTACTGGACCTAACTACTTTGACTGGCTAAGGAATTTGCGAATAGTGCTGAGATGAGAGAAAATAGAATACGTGTTGGACACAGTATTCCCAACAGTCCCTGCGACAGACTCTGCTGAATATGACTCTTTTGATAAGGATGCTTACCAAAAACTCCTAGATGATGCCACTTCAGCACAGTGCGTGATGTTGTCTTCCATGTCTATGGAACTTCAGAGACAACATGAGAACATGGGTCCCAATGAGATACTCGAACACTTAAAGAGTCTCTATGACTCATAATCCCAGACTATGGAATATGAGTTACTAATAGAACTCTTTAAGTGTAAGCTCAATGAAGGGGGCCATGTCTCACAGCATGTGTTGAAGATGATAGGGCTGATAGAGAGGCTTGCTTCAATTAGAACTAAGCTGGAAAAGAATGTCGCTACAACCCTCATCCTGAACTCTCTCCCTCGTTCTTTTGAGAACTCCATAGTGAATTTCAATATGAATGGAACGAAGGCGAGTTTGCCAGAGCTACACAACGTGCTCAAGACCTTTGAGTCTTCCACTTCCAAAGGCAAAGTTGTGCTCATGGTGAGCTATACTAGAAGACCCAAGACGAAAGGCAAGGAATGGCAGAAGAAGAAGGACAAAGCAGTAGCTGTGCCCTCAGCTATGAAGACTAAGGGAGGTGTGAAGAAGAACAATGTAAATTCGGCTAAGGATGAATGCCTCAACTGCCACAAGAAGGGGCATTGGAAGAAGGACTGCACGGCACCAGGAGGAGGAAAAGCACTAGGTGTTTCTGCCTCTGGTGGACAAGGTATGTACGTCATTGAAATAAATATATCTATAAATAACTCTCATTCCTAGGTATTGAATACCGTTTGTGGCTCACACATTTGTTCAAATGTGCAGGGGCTAACTGATAACAGGAAGGTTGAACCAAGAGAGGTAGACCTACGCGTTTGAAATTGAGCACGAGTGGATGTTGAGCGCGTAGGAACGTATAGATTAAATTTGCCTTCTGGCTATTGTTTAGTGTTGAATAATTGCTACTATGTACCCTCGTTAACGAGGAATATCATTTCTATCCCATTTTTAGACATGAAGGGTTTTTCCTTACATATTTATAATGGCAGTCAAGTACTGTATTTTGATAATGTTATTTATGGAACTACTCCTCTTGTGGATGGATTATATACACTAAACTGTAGTCAAGATATATTTAATGTACAAAATAAACGAGCCAAGATAAGTAATAGAAACTCTACCTACCTATGGCACTGCAGACTTGGTCATATCAACGAATCAAGGATAGCAAGGTTGAGGAAGTTAGACTACCTCGAACTATTTGACTTGGAGTCTTATGGTAACTGCGAATTTTGCTTGAGAGGAAAGATGACCAATAAATCACTTTCTGGGAAAGGTGTGCGAGCAAAAAAAGTGCTTGAGTTGGTCCATACTGATGTATGTGGGCCATTCTCGACTCAAGCTAAAAGAGGCTTCCCATATTTCATCACTTTTATGGACGACTTCACAAGGTATGGATATGTGTATCTTATGAGACACAAATCTGAGGCTTTTGAGAAGTTCAAAGAGTACAAGTCGGAAGTAGAGAAGAAACTTGCAATAAGTATCAAGACCCTTCGATCGGATCGAGGAGGTGAATACTTGAGCAAGGATTTTCTAGATTACTTGAAGCTACATGGAGTCCAATCAGAGTGGACATCTCCTGAAACACCACAAATGAATGGTGTTGCCGAAAAGAGAAACCAAACCTTATTCAATATAGTTCGATCCATGTGAACTTCTTAGCTCTACCAACATACCTTTGGGGACATGCTATACAAACCTCAATATATGTTCTGAACATGGTTCCTTCCAAGTCAGTAGAAAAAACACCCTATGAAATATGGTGTGGAAAGAAGCCAGCTCTTAAACATATAAGACCCTGGGGGTGCCCTGCATATGTTAAGAAGATGTTCACTGACAAGTTGGAATCCAAAAGTGAGAAATGTTACTTCGTGGGTATCCGAAGGAAACTAAGGGATACTACTTCTATCTTTCTGGAGAACATAAGGTCATTATTTCCAGGAACGCAACTTTCTTTGAAGAAGAATATGTCTACAAGGAACATAGTTGCACAGAGATAGAACTTGAAGAAATTCAAGAACCACAAGATAACATAGAAATTGAACCCTTGTCGAATGACCTATACAAGGATTCAGTAGGAGTATCTGGCAAAGTTTGGGTACTTAGAGTATGCCCTTCAGCCAGTGAGAGTGCTGTGAGAGATAGTGCAGAAATGCAAGGCTCTCATACACAACCAATGGAAGGTGATACAATGGTTGTACATCATTCCATTCAGGAAATACATGAGAATGACATTCCTGAAAGCTCTCAAGGTGATGGATTGTCCAGAACACAAAGATCTTCTCACAATCAGAATGCAACAAATACTGAAATGCAAAATAATCAACTCTGTAGGACCACTAGGACTCATCATCCGTCTAAAAGACTTAATCTCCATATTGAAACACACAATGAGATAGATATTCCTGATGACGATGAACCTACAACCTACAGCGAAGCTATATTCGACATTGATTCGCAGAGATGGAAAGAAGCCATGAAATCTGAGATGGACTCGATGTATGTAAATCAAGTTTGGAACTTAGTTGATTTGCCAACAGGGGTTAGACCCATAGGATGTAAATGAGTCTTCAAGAAAAAAATTGATTCATATGGCAAGGTAAAAACTTATAAGGCAAGGTTGGTGGCTAAAGGTTATAATCAACGGTCTGGGGTCAATTATGATGAAACATTTTCACCTGTTGTGAAAATTAAGTCCATTCGGATTTTGCTTGCAATAGCTGCATATTATGACTATGACATTTGGTAGATGGACGTCAAAACGACTTTACTCAATGGTAATCTAGTTGAGGAGGTGTTTATGAAACAACCTGAGGGTTTTTCGCTTGCAAACCAAATGCTGTATGCAAGTTACAAAACTCCATTTATGGGCTTAAGCAAGCCTTGAGGAGTTGGAATATTTGCTTTGACAAGGCTATCAAGTCATTTGATTTCGTCAAAGCAAAGAGGATCCATGTATTTATAGTAAACGCAAGGATATGAGTATTTCCTTCATAATTATATATGTAGATGACATATTGATAATGGGAGACAATAAGACTCTCTTGCAGTCAGTCAAAGAGTAGTTGTCCAGTACATTAATGATGAAGGATTTAGGTGAAGCCTACTACATTCTAGAAATTATGATCTATAGAGATAGACCTAATAGATTGTTGGGGCTATCACAGCCAGTCTACATAGACAGAGTGCTTAGACGTTTTTCTATGGAAAATTCCAAGAAAGGCGGTCCACCAATGGGACAAGGCATCAATTTATCTAAGAAGGGTAGTCCTTCTAATACTATAGAACTTGAACGCATGAAAAGGATCCCATATGCTTCGGCTATAGGATCGATCATGTATGTCATGACCTGTACTAGGCTAGATATGGCCTTTGCACTTAGTATGACTTGCAAATTCTAGCAGAATCCTGGGGAAGAACACTAGAAAGCCGTCAAGAGTATTCTTAAGTATCTTAGACGAACTAAAGATTACTTCTTAGTTTATGGTGGGAAGAAAAGCTAGTTGTTACTGGGTACACTGATGCTAGCTCTTGATGACTTCAAATCTCAGTCTAGGTATACGTTCATTTTCAATGGTGGAGCAGTAAGCTGGAAAAGTTCCAAACAAGCTACAACTCGATTCGACAAATGTGTTTGAGTACATTGCTGGATCGGAAGCTGGTAAAGAAGCTATCGCGATTTCTGTGTTCCTGAAGGAACTAGGGGTTGTTCCAAGTTCCACTTGTCCAATAACGATTTATTGTGACAACAGTGGTGTGATTGCGCAAGCTAAGGAACCAAGATCAACCAACAGAAACAAACATGTACCAAGGAAGTACTACATACTCAGGGAGATGGTGGAGACTAAAAAGATTAGATTAGACTATGTTCCCACTGACGATAATCTAGCTGACCCATTCACTAAACCATTAAGCTCAGTCAAGCATAATGGTCATTTTGAGAATATGGGCATTCGATATGTTGGAGATTGGCTCTAGGCCAAGTGGGAATTTAAAGTATATTTATGTTCTAGAGACAATCTGTATTAGGACAAATGTACTTTATACACATTCGTATTATTATTAATAGATATTAATATTTTCGCATTTGCAATTATTGAATTATTAATTGATTGTTTATAATATTCTATAATATGCATCCCTGGAGGTTACACTGTTATTGATAATGTGAGATATTAATATTATAATGTAACTCTTAAAATAGTCTTGACTAATGATCATCGAGAATGGGCGGCTATCGATGATATGTGATAAGTCGACATGTGGTCTGCATCACATCCTTAGAGGATGTAGTATGTCTCACCTGCTATGAGTAATGACTACTCGTGATGGACACATGGATACTTTGGAAGTATTGGTACACCCTGCTGATATATTGTTTGTTATAGTTGTCTAAAGTATGATCAGTGTGTGGGAGATAGAAGTCCTTAGACTTGAGGTCAATACGCACCTTGTCTACAAAGTAATGTACTTTGATCCTGTCCTAAGCTCAAATGCCTTATAGGTTGAGATACGACTTGTATTTGGTACATTACGATGTGGATTAAAGGTGGTAGTTGAGCCAAGATTAGGATTCATTCCTCGAATGTAAAGAGAACACTCAGATTCTCAGTGATATTAAATTGACTAAGTTGTTGGCCAACGCAATAGACATATTTAGAATATGGTCTAGTTGTAAACTAATATAGATGAGATACAATGAGTAAGCCATTTAGATAGACACTTGACAAATCCTAAGGTTGATCGGGTGTGTCGTGAATGAAAGGATTTTATGTTACCACATAGAGGTTAAGTTTACTGGATTCGTGTAAACGTACTTCACATATTGAGTTCGTCTTGCGGAGCCGTCTAGGAGTTCTGCGTAGACCTTAATTTGATTAATGTCAATATGTGAAGGCCTATAGGGTCACACTATGTCGATTATCTTTTCGATCTAAGGATGTATTGAGAGAGTATTAAATATTCGATTCAGAATCGAGATATTTAAATGAATAATAATTATTTTAATTAAGTCAAAATTAGATTTTGGATTTAATTAAGAATGTGCAGAAAAATAAATTGAGACAGTGCATGGCCATGTCAAGCGTCGCAGTGCCCATACCCTAGGGCCGCGACGCTAATGACTTTAATTTGCCTCATTTTTTGGGACAGGCCCAAGGTCAAACCCTAATCCAGTTTGACCTAATTTTCACCTATAAATACAGACATTCACTTCATTATTCATACACTTAATTTCATGTCATTATTCTAAGTCTCAGAGACTTAGAATTAAAACACTCTTTCGAACCTCTGCCGGATTTCCTAGCTTTCCAAATGAGGAATACATTGAAGCTTGGAGCTTGCAATCATAAGGGGATTCGCGTGCGCACCTATAGTAGATAAAGATTCTAGATAAATACAACCTGTAAGAGTTCATGCTTTATGATTACAGGTTTCGATTGTCATATAACCATACGAGAATAAGTTGTTAAGGTAAGTAAGAACAAAATTTTAAACTTCCGTTGTGCCTTACTTATGTGTTTTTAATCCAACAAAACCCTGCACTTTCATCTCAATATTCTAACATCTAACACTTTCCCACAGTGGCATATACCATAAACAGTTCCCCACAATTCTTCCAATGCCCTAAAGGATGCCAATTTGGTTTAACCTCAACATACCCGCGCCAATAATGAAGACTGTGAACTGATGGATTAAAGACATGTACATGGAAACAATTACCATACCTCTAGCTAGAGGCATCAAAATTCCACTATCAAACCTCATTCCCCCTGGCCTATGGAATATTTGGTTGAACAAAACAATAACACTTTCAAGAAAACAAACCACCCTATTGGCATCAATAATATTATCAACCAAGAAATTAAGTACTATCACCTCACAAACCAGAAGGGCACATAAATTTTACACCACACAATCCCTGTCAAATGGCACCCACTGTCAGTTTATCTCTAAACTAAATGTAGATGGAGCTCATAATCCCAACAACACATTAGGTACTGTAGGAGAAGCCATCCAAGATTTCAATAGGCATTGGAAAAAGGGTTACATCAGGTGCATCATGCCACAATCGGCACTTCATGTTGAACTCACAGCCTTATTAAATGGCCTCAACTTGACGATACAATAAATAATCATTATCCACTCATTATGAAGATGAATTCTTAGGCATTGATCAACATTTATGATGTATCTAAGGAGGGGTGAGTGAGGGTAAGTTGGTCAGAGTTTGGTTGGATATGGGTTGATACGAAAGTGGGGTCGAAGGTAGGCTGTCGAGTGGGACGTTTTCTGCCTGGCAGTGGGGTGTTTGGTAGGTTAGATGGGTAGTTTAGAGTAGAAGTCGACTAAGGAGTTTTGTATGGTGGTCCTAGACAAGTTGAGGGTTGTGTTGGTGTTCGGGGTTTGGTGGTTAAATAGTGGTAAGGTGACGTAAACCAGCTGGAACAGTGAGGTTATTGGTAAGGGGTATTTTGCATACTGGTTGATATTGTCAGGGTTGGATGGTTATGTATGGGTGGTTTCGGTTAATGGCCTTTGGTGTGGGTGTTTGGGAAGTGTTATGGTGTATGATGGTGAAAGGAATAGGGTTGTTTGCACAAGGAATGTACACGAGGTTGCTAAGTGCAATCCGGGTACAAACCAAGTGAGGTAGGCCAATTGTACAAGGATTTGACTGAGGTTGCTAAGTACAAGCTCGAAAACAAACCAAGTGAGGGAGGCCGATGACCTAGTGATAGTAGCTGGATAGGCCCTTAGCTTGGGTTTGGTTGGATCACAAAAGTTGCAACTTCAACTTGCACTGAGGGAACCTTAGTTTGGGTTTAGCTAGATCACAAAAGTTCTAACTAGACTTGCACCAAGGGTTTGCCCACAAAAGGATCGAGGTTCGGACCACAAAAGGACCGATGGCCCACAAAAGGACCAACTAAGATAAACAACCCAAAAGTTGAGTAACTTAGCAAATGAGTAAAACTCAAATATTTTTCATATATCTTCCACACCCTTTTACATCAACTTCATGCCCTATTCATACTAGTATTTGGACACTTCTAGAAGACAACTCAATAGACATAAAACTAGAACCACTTCGGCCACAATGGAAAAGGGAGTTTGGTCAAATGGGAAAGGCATGGGGTTCGGTCAACTCTTGAGGTTCTCTAGGCCATTCCTTTGTATATTTCATGTAGATGAATGCATGAACTTATGCCACTCATGAATCATCCCCTTGGAATATTTTGGAAACTTTCATATTTAGCATGTTCCATGGCCGAATGGAAATGGGAGAATACTCGGCCATCCCTTCATGTTCCCTAGGCCATTCTTAATGTCTTCTATGTAGATAAGTGCATGAACTTGTTAGTTCATGAATTATCTCCTTGGAAGCTCTTCTTCTAGATGATTCTTGTCCTTGTCACCCGATCCTCTTACATGGCGTAGTCATTACACGGCCTAATCACCTTATTATATGGCTTATTAATTATGTCCTAAGGAAGCTAGTAGTTAAGCAAGGAATTTAAAGACAAGCTAAAATAAAATGGTCTCGGCCAAGACCTACATAAAGGCCGAAATAAATGTGTCTCGTTGCATCTTCAAGTGATGTCTTCAATTCCACTCCATATTCCATGTCATTTGAGGCATCTAGCTGTAGATTGATGGATCTTTTGTGCATAATCTCGAATGTTATCAGTTCTGGTACGTAGACAAAATAATACAATACAAGCAAAAGTTCCAAGATTCATGGAGATATAGAACAACATATAAGTTATCATGCTTGCATATCCATCATTTGAGTCTCCAACAATTATTCCAATAATTCCCTTTTTTTTATTCTAGTTATTGCCATGGGAAGGAATGAAGAAGATTAGAGATCCAATCAAATATTGGTGATGAATCCCTCTCCCCCTCTTTTTTCTTTTTCCCCTTTTTAGAATAAGGGAGGAAAGAGAATTAGTTGTTGGCACCCTTGGTGTAACATCCCGTACTTTCAGGCCATGGTTTGAATCGCTAAGCGTATGTAAATAGACCCGAGCGTTGGAGGATTTTTTGGTCATGTTCACGTATGTGAATAAAGGAGCTTAGTATATAAAAGAATGCGGTCCCGAAATAATTAGGACTTAAGAAGGGTGACGACAAGAATTGAGATTAATAGTTGTCTATTCCAAAAGAGGTTATGGACTAGTGCTATATCGCATGATCATATTAACGAGTATATGAAGTGTGTTAATTAAGATTATTGGATAAATATTACATGGGCATATTCCATAAATAAGTGGAATAAAGTCATTTATATACATACACGTAAGTGGAATTGTGGCACAAGTATGATAAGTATAAAAAAGGAGGTTTGGCTAATGAGTGCCACATGTAAAATTGGAAAGTTCAAATATATCTCTTATACAATTCTTGAGAATTCAACTAAGTCAAATAGGTGCAGCATTACACGTATTGATGATATGGAGACTATACATTCTAATCTTAGTATTAGTGTCATAGGGTAGATTTAGGTATGGCCACATGTAATGTAGAAAAGGGTGGAATTTATGTCACTTTTTACTTTCTTGAGATTTTTAAATATTTTGCAAACAATATAGGAGACCTTCTGACTTAGCTAATGTTGTGCTTCTAATAAGAAATATGGCAACAACTTTGTTTCCCTCTAAAAGTGTAGCAGCAATATTTTTTAATCTAGACATAGTAGCAACATCTCCTTTCAAAACATAGCAGCAAAGTTGTCCTTCCAAAATAGAGCAGCAACATTTCCAATTTCATTGTTGAATTCAGACTTTCTTCGAAGTGAAGTAAGATGGAATAAGAGTAGTTCTTGGCATATAAGATTGAAGTGTTGTTCGGCGTTAAAGGTATGTTAAGGAAAATCCTTCTTTCTTTTGGCATGTTCCAAGTACGAAACGTAAACATAATATTGTCCCGTAAATGATTCTACTCTTAGTAGTTAAGAATATTCATGTTATTTATTACTATTGTCAAAGCATGTCTAAATATGTTCCTAAATCCTTATTGAGGTATATGGAAAATATGTTAGTATTCATAATGTTAATCGGAGGTGAAGCGGCATTACGTCACTTCGATAAACTCAGAATGTTTTGTTATCATTCATGCATTATATTCATGTATTACCCTTGACCCACATGTGTTATATACACTACTATATGGTATGCATTATATATATGTAGGGGTTGGGAAAAGAGATATGACTCACACCACCTGATCAGCTAGTATATAGTGATGATTATGCCCACAGAGGCCAAAATAATATGATGGGAGACGGCGTTATATACACATATATATATGTACGACCGCATTGTGCATGACACTTAGGCATATTATGGCCCTTAGAGGCATTCTGCACAGACATGGCATTTAGGCATATTATGGCCCTCAGAGGCATTCCCTATTGGTTGGTTATTTCTTGTCTCATGTTACTTTCATGCCTCTATTATGATTTTCTTCATTCCTGACATACTCAGTACATCAGTCGTACTAACGTCCCTTTTGTCGGGGGACGTTGCGTTTCATGCCCGCAGGCTCAGGTTGACAAGGAAACGATTCGCACTAGTAGGTTGATGGTTCAACTGTTATTGGAGCACTCTATTTGTTCCAGAGTTGCTATTTAGTCGTGGTGCGATATTTTTGATATGCATAGGGGTATGGCGGGCCCTGTCCCGACCTTATGATGTGCGTACTCTTTAGAGGTTTGTAAACAGTTGTCCTGTGTATAGTAGTCGTGTATGGCCTTGTCAGCCTTTATGTACATATGCATTGGTTGGGTGCTTCTGATTGCGGGATTTTACGTAGCACATTTCCAGTTTATCATTTCTAGGTGTCAACATGGTACTTTGTGACGGCCCTCGGGGTCCATGATTAATTATGATTTGAGGTGAAATATATGATTAGTGGTACTCGACAACTAAGGTTCAGGTGCCCGTCATGACCCTCTGGTTTAGGTCGTGACAAACTTGGTATCAGAGCAGGTCTGTCATAGGGAGTCTGCAAGCCGTGTCTAGTAGGTCTTGTTTATGGGTGTGTTGTGCACCACACTTATAGACATGAGGCTATGGGGCATTTAGGATAATGGTTACCTTCCTTCTTGATCTAGAATCGTGCTATAGAGGTGAGTTGTAAGAATTCTCTCTGTAAACCTTATCGTGGTTATGATTACAACAATGTCTTCTTCTAATAGGGCTATGATTAGTAGGGAAATTGCGGTTGGATTGAGTGTAAATGCGAGTAGTATGCCCTTTATTGAGACAGATCCGTCAGAGGACATGAGTAAGTTGCTTTCTCAGGAACGACTTCATCATAGAGCATCTGATAGAGATAGTCTCTTGAGGGGTCAGAGAGCTCTTAACCTAGGGAATTTATTAGTCAGGGATCACAGATATTTAAAGGGTTCAAAGATGCCAATATCTCAGGGTCAAAGTTGTAAAGGTCGAGTGAGACCGCCCCGACCATCTTGTAGTTAGTATGGTCGAGCGCATGCCAAATTATGCCGCAAAGGTATAAATGGTTGGTTTAGTGTGGCAGACATGGCCATAACGTTCCGAAGTGTCCCAAGTTGATGCACAAATGTAAGGATAAGATGATTATGAGTTGTATAAATGAAAAGCAGAAGACATCATTGGAAGGTTTAGTAGGTTATGAAAATCTACACGTTTTGCAGTGACTCTTGCTGATTAGAATGAGGGAATATGTTATGTACGTTCGACCTAAATTATAATGTCTTATCGAGAATAAATTGGGAATTGTCCTAGGATATCATTAACGAGAATGGATTGCCAGAATCGAATCATGTAAAGAGTGACCATTAGTAAATTTAAGAAGATCACGTAAAGTGATGTACTAGAATAGTGATCCCAAGTCATATATAAGGATCGAGTTATCCACGGTAGTGGAAGGGGACATAAGCCTCTTGTCCATGCGTAAAGGGCCATTCCGTATATTATTGAGAATTACATATATCAAAATTAGTAGGCTAAGGTAAGCTATAGGTATTGGACTGGTAAGGTCTTCGGCTTCATTGTGCAACAAGTTACAATTCTAAATAACCTCTGGATAAAATAACTTGTTGGGGGCAATTGAGGACGAGAACTATGGAATAATAAAATATGGTTGTAAGTATAATCAAGTATTAAGGAAGAAATGTTTTTCGTTTAATGACAAGTAGAAGGAAAGATTACGACAAGAAAGATAAAGGTGAATAAGATTATAGCATGCAGGTTTCACAAGGGTATGATTACTCCAGAACAGCGTAAGGACCAATAGTAGAGGAGGGACAACAAGAACTCTTCGGCCAAAGGTAAAGAACCTCTGATGTTCAGGAAGATAGTATGAGAAATACTTTACGATAAGAGACCCCCCAAGGCAACTTGAAATGGAAATAAAAATGTAAAGGTAAGACGAATGAGCGCTCGGTCGATGGGAGATAGATGGGAGATCTAATAATAATAAGACAAGAAAGCTTGACAAGTCATTGGATCATGTAACACAGTGAACTGGATCTAAACATACGAAGCATCGGTTCCACAACAATTATTAAAGTTCGAGATTAGCACCTAAACAGGTGAAAATGAGCCAATGACGCCTATGGATACAAGGTAGACATTAAAGATATATGTCAAGAGATAATGACATTAAAATGAAGATAAAATGTCAGGCAAATACAGATGTCTATGAGCATTTTTTAACTGACCAAAGGTTATACGAGATAGATAAAGTAATGGGTTTACAACTTAATGACATCAATGAAATCTTTTCCCCAAAGCGCAATTGACAGAAAGTCTTATCCATAGAGGCAATTGAAGAAATTTGAATCTAAGTATTACGATCAGGTTTGGATATAGTAGGCCAACGTCATGCAATGCAAATTCTTCAAAATCTTCCACGTATTGAATAAGGGAATAAGTTAACAAATCATCATTTAAAGGATAGTAACTCCAAGGATTGGAATCAGGAGCAATGTTTGAGATGATGTATGTATACCAGAATGTTTTATAATTAAGATGAATACGACAATAAAGAAAATGAGTGAACAAATGTCAAAAGAAGTAAAAAAAAAGAAGTTGTTTATAATTACGAGTAGTAAGAAAGTACAAAAAAAAGATTTCGTTCAGACCATTAATGAGAGTTAACTGCGATGATACGCGCACTTCAGATTCGATAACATTGTCCATAAAGTGTTCACGATTGAGATACTACAAATATAAAAGTTTTCAGTATACCAGTTAGTAAACAAATCTGAGTTGTTAATAGAATCATTCACCCATAAGCGGCTTGACTAATGTGAGGACTAAGGAGAGAAATGGACCTGAGGGAACTCATCAGTTAGTTAAGTGGGAGTCCAATTGGAGCCCTATAACTAAGAATAAAACAGGGTCATCCCTCATACTGGAAAAAAGGGGAACGTCATGATGAAGATCCTAATTTTAGGAAAGATCGGGAATGATATTTAATAAAAGAGAACCGCAACCTTTGAGTATAATGGGAGAGGGACCCTCATGTGGAATGTCCATTTGTGTATCCCCAATGTAGCAGGATTATGAGACAAGATTATGATGGAGGTACATTGCTCACGATATTTCATTTACCCTGGATCGACTAAGATGTATCATGATCTCAAAGGTATGTATTGGTTGGACGACATGAAGAGGAACATTACGAATTTTGTAGCTCGGTGTCCTAATTGTCAGCAAGTAAAAGCGGAGCACCAAAAACCCGACTATTTGACTCAGAACATTAAGGTCTCAATGTGGAAATGGAAAATGATTAATATGGATTTCATTACGGATTAAACTCACTCTTATCATAAGTTTAATTCTATTTGGGTGATTGTTGATAGGCTGACCAAATCATCTCAATTCCTGGAAGTCAAAACTACCTATACAACCGAGGACTACGTAAAGTTATACATTAAGGAGATTGCTCGCCTTCATGGTATGCCTAGTTTTATTATATCTGACCGAGGTGCGCAACTCATAGCTAAATTTTGGAAATCATTTAAAAAAAATAGGTTGGGCACTCAAGTTAATCTTAGCACAACTTTCCACCCTCAAACAGACAAGCAGGCTGAGCGTACGATTCAAACGCTCATGGACATGCTAAGAGATTGTGTATTGGATCTTTTTGAAGATTTCGCCTATAAAGGGGCAATGTGATTTTGAAAAAGGGGAAAGCTCAGCCCAAGGTATATTGGGCCATATCGCCTCAGTCAAGTAGCTTACGAATTAGACTTGTCTTTGGAGTTAGAGTTTGTTCATCCGATTTTCCATATTTCTATGTTAAGAGCGTGTGTGAGGGATCCATCCCGAATTGTACCGATTGACGATGTGAATGTGAGAACTAAATAAGTAGCCTCTATGAAAGTTCTATCTATGGTGGAATAAGAATGTAGAAGAAATGACATGCGAGGCGGAGGAGGAGATGAAGCACAAATATCCTTACCTATTTCAGACCAACGCCGAGGTTCCGAGAAAAGCATAAGGTGAGTTTTAATTCATATTATTATAGTTAATGCTTGAGGATCATGTGAGGTCTGATATGATGATGTATATTATATTATATGGCCCCGCGAAAAGGTGGTTAATTTTTCGATCGACATGACATGGATTAGTTATGTCACCCCAACATTCGAGGGTGAATGTTTTTAAGGGGGAAAGAATGTAACATCCCATACTTTCGGGCCATGGTTTAAATCGCTAGGAGTATGTAAATAGACCCGAGCGTTAGAGGATATTTTGGTCATGTTCACGTATGTGAATAAAAGAGCTTAGTATATAAAATGATGCGGTCCCGAAATAATTAGGACTTAAGAAGTGTGAAAACATAAATTGAGAATAATAGTTGTATGTTCCAAAAGAGATTATGGACTAGTGCTATATCGCATGATCATAATAATGAGTATATGAAGTGTGTTAATTAAGATTATTGGATAAATATTACATGGACATATTCCATGAATAAATGGAAGCAAGTCATTTATATACATACACGTAAGTGGGATTGTCGCACAAGTATGATAAGTATAAAAAATGAGGGTTGGCCAATGAGTGGCACGTGTAAAATTGGAAAGTTCAAATATATCTCTTATGCAATTCTTGAGAATTCAACTAAGTCAAACAGGTGCAGCATTACACGTATTGATGATATGGAGATTATACATTCTAATCTTAGTATTAGTGTCATAGGGTAGATTTAGGTATGGCCACGTATAATGTAGAAAAAAAGTGAAATTTATGTCTTTCTTGAGATTTTTAAATACTTTGCAAACAATATAGGAGACCTTCTGACTTAGCTAATGTTGTGCTTATAAGAAGAAATATGGCAGCGACTTTGTTTCCATCTAAAAGTGTAGCAACAATAATTTTTAATCTAGACATAGTAGCAACATCTCCTTTCAAAACATAGCAGCAAAGTTGTCCTTCCAAAATAGAGCAACAACGTTTCCAATTGGACTTTCTTCGAAGTGAAGTAAGATGGAATAAGAGTAGTTCTTGGCATATAGGATTGAAGTGTTGTTCGGCATTAAAGGTATGTTAAGACAAATCCTTCTTTCTTTTGGCATGTTCCAAGTACGAAACGTAAACATAATATTGTCCCTTAAATGATTCTAGTCTTAGTAGTTAACGATTTTCATGTTATTCATTTCTATTGTCAAAGCATGTATAAATATGTTCCTAAATCCTTATTTAGGTATATGAAAAAGATGTTAGAATTCATAATGTTAATCGGAGGTGAAGTGGCATTACGTTACTCCGATAAATACATAATCTTTTATTATCATTCATGCATTATATTTAGGTATTACCCTTATATACATTACTATATGCTATATATTATATATATGTAGGGGATGAGAAAAGGGATATAACGTTATATACGCAAACCACCTGATCAGCTGGTATATGATGATGATTATGTCCATAGAGGCCGAAATGATATGATGGAAGACAACGTTATATACATACATATATATATATATACATACATACATATATATATATATACATACATATATATATATATATATACACATACATATATATATATATATATATATATACATATATATATATATATATATATATATATATATATATATATATACATACATATATATATATATATATACATATATATACATACATATATATATATATATATACATACATATCTATATATATATATACATACATATATATATATATATATATATATATATATATATATATATATATGTACGACCGCATTGTGCATGAAACTTAGGCATATTATGGCCCTCAGAGGCATTCTGCACAGACATGGCATGTAGGCATATTATGGCCCTCAGAGGCATTCATTATTGGTTGGTTGTTTCTTGTCTCATGTTACTTTCATGCCATTATTGTGTTGTTCTTCATGCCTGACATACTTGGTACATCAGTCGTACTAACGTCACTTTTGTTAGGGGACGGAGCATTTCATACCCGCACGTTCAGGTAGACAAGGCGATGGTTCGCACTAGTAGGTTGCTGGTTCAGCTGATATTAGAGCACTCTATTTGTTTCAGAGTTGCAGTCTAGTCATGGTGTGATATTTTTGATATGCATAGGGGTATGGCGGGGCCCTGTCCCGACCTTATGATGTACGTACTCTTTAGAGGCTTGTAGACAGTTGTCCTATATAGTAGTCGTGTATAACCTTGTCAGCCTTAGCATGTACATATGCATAGGTTGGGTTCTTCTGATTGCTGGATTTTACATAGCACCTTTCCAGTTTATCATTTCTAGGTTTCAGCAGGGTACTTTGTGACGGCCCTCGGGGCCTATGATTAATTATGATTAGATGTTAACTATATGATTAATGGTATTCAGTAATTAAGGTTCGGGTTTCCGTCATGACCCTCTGGCTTGGGTTGTGACACTTGGCAAATCACTTAATGGCCCAAGTCGTGTGTGTAAGTTCACGGGCTTTCTTTCATCAATCTCCCATTCTTTAAAAGAATTTGTCCTCAAATTCTCGTCAACTAGGTGTGAGGACAAGTCTCCAACATGACATGTTGAACTTTCACCTTCATCCGGGAGTTCTTCCTTGTAAGTGCCTTCCCGAAACAGAGCCAATACCTTTGAAGGACCACACTTCAAATAGTTTTCCCATTGGATCAAGAAGTTATATGTAAAAGAATTAAGTCGTGCACCCCCCCCCCCAATTTCTGACTATAGGAGGCAATGTGTTCTTTTTCTTGAATTAAGCCGGTACCACTATCAACTCCTCTAACATCACGTTCAATTTCAAATAGTAACTCAACATTTAGAGTAGCAAGGACACTAACATCCCGAATGAAATGAAAGAAAGCTAAACCACAGAGACTTCTTACCACGCTTATATTCGTATACTCGTGCCAACTTCGGATAGTCTCCACTTCGGATGGATGAAGGTCCTCGGGTGATACTTTGTATTCTTGGACCAAGGATCCCATGGGCGATCGGATTACCTTTTGCATGAGACTTATGGAAGAGCTTGGGGTGTCATACACTCCGAATGGCATCTCAAGCCACTCGCACAAACCATAGTTGATCTTGAGAGCCTTCTTCAACACACCTCTTCCTCGTATCCTCATTTGTTGAGAGCCGTTCCTCCAATCTATCTTGGAGAAAAAAATCATCCATTCTCGGCCACAAAGACTTATATATTATGGTGATGTTGTAGACCGCTTGGTTGCCAATACACACGTGCCAAGTTCCTTCCACCTTTACCTAATAACTCTTACTCTCGGCCTTGCAAATCCTTAGCCTTTTTCGGATTGTATCTATAGTCTTGAAGATTATGTAATGAACTTCTTGGAAATAAATCAATAATATGTTCAATACCTCCCATCGGTGGTGTTTCGGGTACAAGATCATTTAGAAGTTCCTTTACGTTATCATTTTCCACCGTATCTCCCATAAGATTCTTCTTCTCCTTGCATGCAAATGCACCTCTAGAACTCCCATTCTTTAATTCTTCTTCTATCTTCCGTGCATCAAGTAAGGGGTGCTCGACCTTGCATTTCTTGGCATTTTGTATTTTCATCTCCTTCACATTGGTAGGTGACAATGACATCAATCAGAACTCTTTACCATCATTTCGAAAAGAATATGTATTCTTCTGTCCATCATTTTGTGCCTTCCTATCATATTGCCACGGTCGATCCAACAAAATATGGAAATCATCCATAGGTAGGATGTCGCACCATATCTCATCTTCATAATTCCCAACACAAAAGCTAGTAAAAGCTTGTTTTGCTACCCTTAGCCCGTTATCTTTGTTCACCCATCAGAGAGTATAGGGCTTGAGATGGTTGCGGGTAGGCAACTTCAATTTGTCTGCCATTTCTACGAAAGCCATATTGGCATAGCTTCTTCCATCAATGATCATCGTTCACACCTTATCATTTACTATGCATCGGGTATAAAATATTTTCTCTTTTTGTGACTCCTCATGTTCTTCAAGTTGAGCATTCAACACATGTTGGAGTACAAACCTTACACCGTCCTCCACAAGAGCAACATCTTCTAGGGACACTTCGATCTCAGGCTCCTCAATAGTAAAGGAATCCCCACACTCTTGGTATTCTTCAATGGTCATGACCCACGGGTTAGGACATTCATTTGCAAAAGGTCCGAGTCCTTGACATTTGAAACACGTCTTTCGGCTTCTATCTGCCCCCTTTGTGACCTCTACCCTTTTCCATTTATCTTTCTCCACACCTTCTTGATTATACAAAGGGTTAGAATAAGAGGTACTACATTTCTCTTTAACACTAGTGGGTTTGGCAGAAGGTCCCGGGGTACCCTTCCTCTGTTGTATCTCAAATTTGATTGCTAAGTGAGAAACGTCCTCAAATGTGTTATATGTCACCACTTCAACCTTTTATTGAATTTCCACGTTCAAGCCTCCAATGAACTGTGCAATTCTTGGTGTCTCTTTTTCTTCCAAGTCACAAAGCATAGTGACCTCGAATTCTTGCACATATTCCTCAACCTTAAGAACTCCTTGACGAAGTTTGGTGAGCTTAAGGTAAAGGACTTGTTCATATTCTCTTGGCAAGAATTTCCTCTTCAAGTGTTTCTTCAGTTTTTCCCAAGAGTCAATCTTGGATTTGCCATTTCTTCTCCGGCTTGCTTTTAGGTTTTCATACCACACGGAAGCGAATTCCTTCAACTTCAATGTAGCCACCTTAAAACATTTATGATCATCATATTGTTTGAACTCGAATAGCCTCTCAATGGCCCTTAGCCATTCAAGAAACTCCTCCGGGTCCATGTTCCCTTCAAAGGTTGGAAGATCAAACTGTAAAGTTCAGTCATCCTCTCTTTCATGCCTCGGGTCCTCTAGGACATCTTCTACTTCATGCCTTGAGTTGTTTTGAGAAACATCTTTCCCGGATTCAGCATCATTGATCATGACGATCCACAAACTCTCTTCTCAAGAGTTGCATTTGTTCTGCAACTAGTTCACTTACGGCCCTCCGAAGATCGTCATTTAAGTGAGCCATAGCATCAAGGCGTGGGACGGGATTTCCTTGCTCTGATACCAATCTGATATATATAAGAAGGGGTGAGTGAGGGTAAGTTGGTCGGAGTTTGGTTGGACACGGGTTGATATAAAAGTGGGGTCGAAAGTAGGCTGCTGGGTGGGACATTATTTGCCGGGTAGTGGGGTGTTTGGTGGGTTAGAGGGGTAGTTTAGGGTTGAAGTGGACTAAGGCGTTTTGTGGGGTGGTCCTAGACAAGTTGAGGGTTGTGTTGGTGGTCGGGGTTTGGTGGTTGGATGGTGGTAAGGTGAAGGAAACTGGCTGGAACAGTGAGATTATCGGTAAGGAGTATTTTGCGAACTGTTTGATGTTGTCGGGGTTGGAGGGATATGTATGGGTAGTTTCGGTTAATGGCCTTTGGTGTGGGTGTTTGGGAAGTGTTATGGTGTATGATGGTGAAAGGAATAGGGTTGTTTGCACAAATAATGGACACGAGGTTGCTAAGTGCAAGCCCGTGTACAAACCAAGTGAGGGTCGGTTGAAATAGACAAGGATAGAGACGCGAGGTTGCTATGGGCAAGCTCGGGTCGACACCAAGTGAGGTAGGCCAATTGGACAAGGATTTGACTGAGGTTTCTAAGTACAAGCTCGAAAACAAACCAAGTGAGGGAGGCAGATGACCTTGTGATAGTAACCGGATAGGCCCTTGGCTTGGGTTTGATTGGATCACAAAAGTTCCAACTTCAACTTGCACCGAGGGGAACCTTAGTTTAGGTTTAGCTAGATCACAAAAGTTCTAACTAGACTTGCACCAAGGGGTTGGCCCACAAAAGGATCGAGGTTCGGACCACAAAAGGACTGATGGCCCAAAAAAAAATCCAACTAAGATAAACAACACAAAAGTTAAGTAACTTAGCAAATGAGTAAAACTCAAATATTTTTCATAAATCTTCCACACCCTTTTACATCAACTTCATGCCCTTTTTATACTAGTATTTGGACACTTCTAGAAGACAACTCAATAGACATAAAACTAGAACCACTTCGGCCACAATGGGAAATGGTGTTTGGCCGAATGGGAAAGGGATGGGGTTCGGCCAACTCTTGAGGTTCTCTAGGCCATTCCTTTGTATCTTTCGTGTAGATGAATGCATGAACTTAGGCCACTCATGAATCATCCCCTTGGAATACGTTTGGAAGCTTCCATCTTTAGCATGTTCCTTGGCCGAATGGAAAGGTGAGAATACTCGGCCACCCCTTCATGTTCCCTAGGCCATTCTTGATGTCTTCTATGTAGATAAGTGCATGAACTTGTTAGTTCATGAATTATCTCCTTGGAAGCTCTTCTTCTAGATGATTCTTGTCCTTGTCACTCGATCCTCTTACACGGCCTAGTCACCTTATTACATGGCCTATTAATTATGTCCTAAGGAAGCTAGTAGTTAAGCTAGGAATTTAAAGACAAGCTAAAAGAAAATGGTCTCGGCCAAGACCTACATAAAAGCCGAAATAAATGTGTCTCCTTGCATCTTCAAGTGATGTCTTCAATTCCATGCCATTTTAGGCATCTAGCCGTAGATTGATGGTTAGTTGTTGGCACCCTTGGAAAATCACTTAACAACTCAAGTTGCGTGTGTAAGTTCACGGACTTTCTTTCATCAATTTATCTTCTCAATCACCCAACAAAACTTACTTGAATTTATTAAATGACCGCATGTTCCTACTGGAGACAACGAGTCGCCTTCCCATACTCCGCATATACGGTGAGGCAAATGCGGTAGCACACAACCTATCTAACTATGGGAGTACACTGGGCTCGCATGGATCAACTGCCGATGAGGACAGTTTTAGAAATGAACCACCTGTATTTGGTCACTTTACTTTCCGCAACGACTGCATTGAAAAGATCAGTCCCCGTCTTTAATAACTCTTAATTTTATGCCTTTAATTCAATGCTTTCCTTCAGCGAAAAAAAAATGGTTGTGGGAAATACCACATAGAATTGCATGTCACCAATTATATATATCTTTACAAGAACAAGTCGCATAAGTCAAATGAAGACACATTGAGTTGAACATATTCATAACTTAGGACAATAGTGAAATGCGTCCTCTCTACAACTACAGATAACTATACATAAAAAGTGACATTAATAACCTAGAAAATACGACATATTATCTATATATTATAATATGTAATTAGATTATTTTGATAGTGTAAGAATTCATAACATTACACTATAAGTATATACAATTTAGATTTTCAACTTAAGGAAGCAAATAATACTAAGTAACAGAATTATGGTTGATCTTCTCTTGTATGGGCTAGGAGTTGCCTAAATTATGTTAAGAAGCTGGCGAAAGGTGGATTCATCACAAGGAAGAAGAATTCTATTTGTGTTATGATAACCATACTCTTCTGCAGCCTTATCAAGGAGCTTTTGGAACAATGGATTCTTCAAGTAAGATGTTGGAACAACAAACCTTGTCATTTCACTTCCCACATACACCACAAAGTGGCCTTTTGGAACTCTTCTTTTAGCTTCAACTAATTCTACTTTCTTTTGCATTCCCAAAAAGAAAAAAAAGAGTTGTTGAAAAGTCAAGAAGATTAAATTGATAAATTAGTCAAGGATTGAAGAATAAAGAGATAGTAAGATGTATATATAGAAAGTTGAGTAGGTGTGCCCATATTGTGGTACTAGAAGATAAGGTAAGTACATAGAAGTAAAAGAATGAAGCCAAAACGTGAACTTATCTAGTGCTAGTGTCCCTGCAAAGTGGTTGTAAGGAGAAAGGGAAAGAATAGAGTGGGGGAAGTCTACGTTTGATAGGGCTTAGTGGTGATGGAAGAAAAACTTTTGCCATACCATTCTACAAAATTCAAATCCATCCACGGTATATATAAATACATGGAGAGAGAAAACCACCATTTTCATGTTTTTTGGATAGACAGTGATTTTTTTTAATTTTGACTTTTAGGTTAGATGACCTACAACTAACATGCTGCAACTTCTTGTATCATGCATGCCTAATATGATAATCTGAAAAATAGATTAATAACCTTATTATAATTGGTTATGTTGTAATGATAGTATAACTTTTTTTGATTTCTCGTCCAGTGTCCAGTACTCGTATTTGAGACACGATTAAATCCGGACTCACGCCGGAAATCCCCACATCGGGGTAAAACACTCCCTTTGTTAGGGTACAAATTCAAACTAAAATTAATTGTCTCTTATGATATTAATTCTACTCATGAATTGTACATGTCATTTGAAATTAGAATTCCATATTTCCAAGTAGAGCCATGATTTTAGACATATACTATAGTTTATGCTATTTCATAATTTACTGTGTTGGATCAGAAATTCCCAACAGGAAGTCGTAGGATATATGAGTAAGAGTCAAATGAAATATGTAGGGTATAATTATTGGAGTCAAAGCAGTACGGAAAGTAAATAAATATTACAAGTGTTCGATAGGATAAAGAAACAACCAAGATTATAATTGTCGCAAGTTTGTTGAGTCTTGAATCTTGATAACCTAAAATCAAGAGACACTAAATCTGGATTGTTACAACTGTGGCTGAGTCGAGAGATAACTCTATGTCTTTAAGACAAGATTGCCCCGTATATATGCTTTTACGTTAGCGAGCAATAGTCTCCCAAGACAAAACACAACTAATCAACACTAGAAAGCAAATAGGTTGATTCTGACGAAGAAAACAAACACGAAATGAATTGCTGAAGAATGAAAATTTTAGAGGAAAAGGAAGGAAAATTTTCTGTTTTCTACTTTTTACAGTTTTCTCCACTGTTTCTGGTCTCTTTTTAATCCTCCCTCCTACCTCAAATCTGTTTCAGGCAATATATAGTGTTTAGGAGGAGCAGAGGTAATTAAGAGGTCCTTTAAGATGTGTATTCATGGGTATTCATGGCCAGAAACGTTTTGTAGTAAGTGCAAAAACGTTGTCATAAACTGTTGGTTTTCTGGCTACTGACCACCATTCTTGAAACTCCATGGACCAAACTATAAATACTAAATAGTTTGGGGTCCAAAAGATAATATCAGAAGTAGCCCAGAAGCCCATGACCCACGACGCGAGCCCGGACGGGACGGGCGGGCGACGACGACGCGCGTGTGGGGCTAGCCTGGAACCCAAGCACACCTAGGTCCTCCCACATTCAAACACATGGGTTACCATTGGGGTCCCAAACCCTTATCCATTTTTTATGCTTATAAAAAGGATAATTCTTCCTTTTCCCACCGATGTGGTAGATTTATCCCACACCATATTTGTATGCCTCAAACACCTTACTTCGTGGACCAATATCTCTTTCATTTCTTAACAAAATTTGACGATCCTTGGCCATACGGTCATCTACCCACTTAGTAGATTATGCACGTGTGAAGAGACAAAGCCTCCAAAATTCGAAACCCTAGTGTTTAAGTCATTAAATATGGGTGGACGCAACCTCCCCACCAAAGGCAAATTTCCAATAATCCCCTTTTGAAAGAGATTTTGGTGCACACACAAGGTGCCTACTTTCAGTAATCTTTCAGCGAAAAGATATTGCATCAGGAAAGGTAGTTTCCGCTTTGAACCTTCCCTAGTAGAATACCACCGGACTTACTTACTGCGCGGTGAACGTGATGTCTTGAACCGTCAGTGTTTAGTGTAAGTTAAGACAATGATACCAACACAATAACTCCCCTTATTCATTTTCTTCTTATTGTTCTATCCGTTGTGGACGTGGACTCACTTGGATTGTTAAGTGTGTTCATTTGATGTGGTCTATCCTCACACTTAAATAGGTGATCTCCTACAAGGTATCCTGCTATACCCCACTTCACAAATGTTAGGAATCATTAAATATTTCTCCAATCTTAACCTCAACCGTTTGAGGATCATTAAAGGTTTGGAAGCTTAATCTTTACCCACCATGCATGTAGCACTTTAATGTGTATCGCAGGAACAACTTTGGATTCATGTTTCCTTACAGAAATCATCATCCGAAGTGCTCTTGCTTCCACCGAAGCGCTCAACTGAACCTTTTGCCGCTTAGGTTTCCCATTGAACCAAATTCTTGGGATCTCCAGTCAGTATGGTTGGGTTACCACCGCAAAGGTTCGTATTGTTTGGGTTTTAAGCCCATTCCCCTAGACATGCAGAATTTTTGATCTTCGGGTAGTCCCTTAGTTAAAGGGTCCGCTATATCCTTTGATTAGTAATCAAGGAAGTGACACCCGTGATGATCAACTGCCATACAGTCATATGTCTCCAATAAATATGTCCAGACACCGTCATCTGTGACCTTCCTGAAGCCGACCGGCTAGCCACAGTGTCTAACTGCCGAAGGCACGGGTTTCTCCTAATAAGGGACGTCCTCTAAGGAGTAGTGAAATTACTTAACTTCTTCTCATACTTTGTTTAAAGCGATAAACTCTGATTCCCTCATGAATCGGCCGATGGAAATTGAAAGAATTTTCTAAAGAATTTTCTATTAAATGGATTTTCCCAGACCCACCCATACACATCCACTTGTGGCTTTGGTGTTCATCAAGTCCGATGTCCAGTTTGTATCACTGTGTTCTCCCAGAACCGCTGGACATCCAGAATACCATAATCCGTAGATAAGCGAATATTTCAGATATCATCATATCTGACTTAATGCCTTCTACCGATCATTTTTAGAATCACGAGTGAACTTTAGTTCAACTGATCTACTTTGTAAGCCAATACCAGGTCGGTTGTAGTTGTAAAATACATTAAACTACGTGACCTGCGAATATCGCTCCTAGTATATGGATGCACCATGATTCCAATCAATTCTATGATTTATATCCATTGGTAGCTTCAACGAGACTGTCAACTACCTCACAAATGAGTTTGGAATTAGACCAGTCCGTTCGATGTCTTACAAATTCCAATTCCTAATATGTCATTTGTGATACCCATATCTTTCATAACGAGACTTTTGTGTCAATATGACTTGCACTTTCAGACTGTTGGTTTTCCAACTATTGGTTTTCTAGTTTCAAAGTCAATGTTTTTGTTGTCAAATTCATTATTTCTGTTTCACCTGAAACTTTCAGGACCAAAATGTAAATATTTCAGGGACCAAAATGAAAGTTCAGGAAGAATCCCAACAGTTCAACTAACCAACCCTGATCCTCCCCTTTCAACTCTCCGGTTAGGAGGTTGTCTCAACATCCATGTCATGCAAGACTGCAATGGCCCTAGATGTTAAGCTATTCACAGGGGAGCACATGTTCAAGTACCCAAGGCCTTATACTCGACAGTAGATCCATCTATTTTGTACTCAATTTGAGTATCCACTCTTATAACCCAAAGGTCCTTTTCCCGGAGGAAGGTCCACCATTACACAAGTATTGTTCTATCTGATGAAATCTATGTCTCTCTCTGCAGCTTATTTCCAAAGCAGCGCTTCTGGAGATGTCAATTCTTTGTTAATTGTCCATGGTTTGTTCTCAACCATACAAACTAGAAGGCCAGGAATAAGTCTTTGTCCCCTCTTTGCTCCGTCTCGGTTCAACATCTAGAATTCCTGAGTTTTGTAGATCTGGAATATTAAGTTTCGGATAGTCAGCAACTTTCGAGTCCTGCAGCTCTAGAACGTCTAGTTCTGGACAATCAGGCACTCGTGGGTTCTTATTAACCTCGAGCAATTACTTATTTTTCCTTCTCAAGGAAAGTTATCCTCAAAGAATTCAGCATTCTTTGACACCAAGAGGCGATAAACACTACTGTTATTTGCAGATCCAGTGGATATGCAATCTACCGTCTTAGGTCCAACTTGAACTATTTCGGTATTCCAACCTCTACCAAGACATCCCACAACATAACATTTGTAGGTGGGATCCTTTCCATGTGAAACATGGAGGGTTATCCTTATTCTTATGCGTAGTTCTGTGGAGAATCGCATTAGCGGTAAGGATCTCCTTGCCCTACATATTTTTGGCGTACGGCTTTGCGCTTGGCTAACACCGCTAGACTGAGGTGAGTAATGAGCAGTCGTTTGATCAACGATGCTTCACATTCTCCCCCTCTATCACTATGAATTCCTCAATCGTAGGCTTAGTTGATTTTCAACTTCTGCTTTGTAGCGCTTATCCGCTTCAACAACTTCATCTTTGCTTTTCAACAAACACAGGATGCAATATGTTGTACCATCATCAATGAAGGTCACAAAGTACTTGTCTCCCCCCTCTATTTTGTATAAACTTCAAATCACCCATGTAGGTATGACTAAGTTCTAGAGGAGCGGTGCTTCTTTCGCTATTCCTATGACGGAATGGAAAGGTGATTTTTCCTCTTCGCTTACCTCACATTCATTTTGAGGATTTATGTCGACAGAAGGCAACAATCTTAACTTCGTTAGCTTTTGAATGACTTTCTATTTAATGTGTCTTAATCTATGATGTCATAGATGTACAGATTACAAATATCATTCATTTGGCTACATACATACTGTACCATTCTTAGTTATTACAGACCTGTTGGACTAGTCTCAAACCAGCTTGACCAACAACGTCCCTGAAACCAAGTTTGGGACATGTATCACCTCCTTTTACAGTGATCTCGTTCCCTAAAGTCCTTTTTAAGGACAACCTCTCCAACCCCTTCTACTTTAGAGGTGGCGTTGCTTCACATGAACAACCTCTTGTACGTGGTTAGGACATAACCGGATCATATGTGATATGGATATTCTAGCCCACTCCAGTTGTTTTGGCAAACTGAGTGTCCAATTTCTTTTCTGCCTTTCTTTTGGCCTTCGGATCATTTAAGACTTGAAAACTCTGGCCCACCTCACTAGATGTCCATTACTTTTCTGCCTTTCTTCTGGCCTTCAGATCATTTAAGACTTTGGAAATTCTGGCCCACTCTAGTCGCCTGTAGGCTTTGTACGACTGAGTGTCCAATATCATCCTATCAAATGAAGGATCTTCTGTCAAATACTGTGACAGGTTCAACGTCTTAAGATAAGTCATTATCTTTTAGTCTTCTTCCCTTGAGATTGGTGCCCAGACAATTCTTGGCACTGCTTAAGAGTGGTAACAGTTTTCGCACAGTCAGTGGATCTCTCTCCTTCATAGGTGCGAACATACTTTACACACTTTTAATTATTACACCCAAAAGAACGGATCTTTTAAATCGTTGTTTATAATAGCCCAATCTTTAAACCGGAGGGAATGTGAGATTAAACTTATGATTTTAAAGCATAAGGAATATAATTTATTTCGGGAAAACATTTTCATATTCCTCTTTACTTTAAGCCATTTTTAATCAGACATCATTTAACTTATTTTTGACAAGGAATAAAAATTACTTATCCTAATTTCGGATTCTGGCCCACTTCAGTCACCTCGTCGGACTAAGTGTCAGTTTCCTCCTTACCATAATTCGGATCCTTTGTCTAGGACAAATATAGACCCTCTGCTACATGATAGAACAACATCTTCAGCCTTCTCCTCTTGTCCCAGTTGACATCCTCAGGCTTACTTCATGGACTAATATCTCTTTCATTTCTTAACAAAATTTGACGATCCTTGGCCATACGGTCATCTACCCACTTAGTAGATTATGCACGTGTGAAGAGACAAAGCCTCCAAAATTCAGAACCCTAGTGTTTAAGTCATTAAATATGGGTGGACACAACCTCCCCACCAAAGGCAAATTTCCAACAATCCCCTCTTGAAAGAAATTTTGGTGCACACACAAGGTGCCTACTTCCAGCAATCTTTCAGCGAAAAGATATTGCATCAGGAAAGGTAGTTTTCGCTTTGAACCTTCCCTAGTTGAATACCACCGGACTTACTTACTGCGAGGTGAACGTGATGTCTTGAACCGTCAGTGTTTAGTGTAAGTTAAGACAATGATACCAACACAATAACTCCCCTTATTCATTTTCTTCTAATTGTTCTATCCGTTGTGGACGTGGACACACTTGGATTCTTAAGTGTGTTCATTTGAAGTGGTTTGTCCTCACACTTAACTAGGTGATCTCCTACAAGGTATCCTGCTATACCCCACTTCACAAATGTTAGGAATCATTAAATGTTTCTCCAATCTTAACCTCAACCGTTTGAGGATCATTAAAGGTTTGGAAGCTTAATATTTACCCACCATGCATGTAGCACTTTAATGTCTATCGCAGGAACAACTTTGGATTCATGTTTCCTTACAGAAATCATCATCCGAAGTGCTCTTGCTTCCACTGAAGCGCTCAACTGAACCTTTTGCCGCTTAGGTTTCCCATTGAACCAAATTCTTGGGATCTCCAGTCAATATGGTTGGGTTACCACCGCAAAGGTTCGTATTGTTTGGGTTTTAAGCCCATTCCCCTAGACATGCAGAATTTTTTATCTTCGGGTAGTCTCTTAGTTAAAGGGTCCGCTATATCCTTTGATTAGTAATCAAGGAAGTGACACCCGTGATGATCAACTGCCATACAGTCATATGTCTCCAATAAATATGTCCAGACACCGTCATCTGTGACCTTCCTGAAGCCGACCGGCTAGCCACAGTGTCTTACTGCCGAAGGCATGGGTTTCTTCTAATAAGGGACGTCCTCTAAGGAGTCGTGAAATTACTTAACTTCTTCTCATACTTTGTTTAAAGCGATAAACTCTGATTCCATCATTAATCGGCCGATGGAAATTGAAAGAATTTTCTAAAGAATTTTCTATTAAATGGATTTTCCCAGACCCACCCATACACATCCACTTGTGGCTTTGGTGTTCATCAAGTCCGATGTCCAGTTTGCATCACTGTGTTCTCCCAGAACCGCTGGACATCCAGAATACCATAATCCGTAGATAAACGAATATTTTAGATATCATCATATCTGACTTAATGCGTTCTACCGATCATTTTTAGAATCACGAGTGAACTTTAGTTCAACTGATCTACTTTGTAAGCCAATACAAGGTCGGTTGTAGTTGTAAAATACATTAAACTACGTGACCTGCGAATATCGCTCCTAGTATATGGATGCACCATGATTCCAATCAATTCTATGATTTATATCCATTGGTAGCTTCAACAAGACTGTCAACTACCTCATAAATGAGTTTGGAATTAGACCAGTCTGTTCTATGTCTTACAAATTCCAATTCATAATATGTCATTTGTGATACCCATATCTTTCATAACGAGACTTTTGTGTCAATATGACTTGCACATTCAGACTGTTGGTTTTCCAACTATTGGTTTTCTAGTTTCAAAGTCAATGTTTTTGTTGTCAAATTCATTATTTCTGTTTCACCTGAAACTTCCAGGACCAAAATGTAAATATTTCAGGGACCAAAATGAAAGTTCAGGAAGAATCCCAACAGTTCAACTAACCAACCCTGATCCTCCCCTTTCAACTCTCCGATTAGGAGGTTGTCTCAACATCCATGTCATGCAAGACTGCAATGGCCCTAGATGTTAAGCTATTCACAGGGGAGCACATGTTCAAGTACCAAAGGCCTTATACTCGATAGTAGACCCATCTATTTTGTACTCAATTTGAGTATCCACTCTTATAACCCAAAGGTCCTTTTCCCGGAGGAAGGTCCACCATTACACAAGTATTGTTCTATCTGATAAAATCTATTTCTCTCTCTACAGCTTATTTCCAAAGCAGCGCTTCTGGAGATGTCCATTCTTTGTTAATTGTCCATGGTTTGTTCTCAACCATACAAACTAGAAGGCCAGGAATAAGTCTTTGTCCCCTCTTTGCTCCTTCTCGGTTCAACATCTAGAATCCCTGAGTTTTGTAGATCTGGAATATTAAGTTTCGGATAGTCAGCAACTTTCGAGTCCTGTAGCTCTAGAACGTCTAGTTCCGGACAATCAGGCACTCGTGGGTTCTTATTAACCTCGAGCAATTACTTCTTTTTCCTTCTCAAGGAAAGTTATCCTCAAAGAATTCAGCATTCTTTGACACCAAGAGGCGATAAACACTACTGTTATTTGCAGATCCAATGAATATGCAATCTACTATCTTAGGTCCAACTTGACCTATTTCGGTAGTCCAACCTCTACCAAGACATCCCACAACATAACATTTGTAGGTGGGATCATTTCCATGTGAAACATGGAGGGTTATCCTTATTCTTATGCGTAGTTCTGTGGAGAATCGCATTAGCGGTAAGGATCGTCTTGCCCCACATATTTTTGGCGTACGGCTTTGCGCTTGGCTAACACCGCTAGACTGAGGTGAGTAATGAGCAGTCGTTTGATCAACGATGCTTCACATTCTCCCCCTCTATCACTATGAATTCCTCCATCGTAGGCTTAGTTGATTTTCAACTTCTGCTTTGTAGCGCTTATCCGCTTCAACAACTTCTTCTTTGCTTTTCAACAAACACAGGATGCAATATATTGTACCATCATCAATGAAGGTCACAAAGTACTTGTCTCCCCCTCTATTTTGTATAAACTTCAAATCACCCATGTAGGTATGACTAAGTTCTAGAGGAGCGGTGCTTCTTTCGCTATTCCTATGACGGAATGGAAAGGTGATTTTTCCTCTTCGCTACCTCACATTCATTTTGAGGATTTATGTCGATGTAAGGCAACAATCTTAACCGTTAGCTTTTGAATGACTTTCTATTTAATGTGTCTTAATCTATGATGTCATAGATGCACAGATTACAAATATCATTCATTTGGCTACAGATATACTGTACCATTCTTAGTTATTACAGACCTGTTGGACTAGTCTCAAACCAGCTTGACCAACAACGTCCCCGAAACCAAGTTTGGGACATGTATCACCTCCTTTTACAGTGATCTCATTCCCTAAAGTCCTTTTTAAGGACAACATCTCCAACCCCTTCTACTTTAGAGGTGGCGTTTCTTCACATGAACAACCTCTTGTACGTGGTTAGGACATAACCGGATCATATGTGATATGGATATTCTAGCCCACTCCAGTTGTTTTGGCAAACTGAGTGTCCACTTTCTTTTCTGCCTTTCTTTTGGCCTTCGGATCATTTAAGACTTGAAAACTCTGACCCACCTCACTAGATGTCCATTACTTTTCTGCCTTTCTTCTGGCCTTCAGATCATTTAAGACTTTGGAAATTCTGGCCCACTCCAGTCGCCTGTAGGCTTTGTACGACTGAGTGTCCAATATCATCCTATCAAATGAAGGATCTTCTGTCAAATAGTGTGACAGGTTCAACGTCTTAAGATAAGTCATTATCTTTTAGTCTTCTTCCCTTGAGATTGGTGCCCAGACAATTCTTGGCACTGCTTAAGAGTGGTAACAGTTTTCGCACAGTCAGTGGATCTCTCTCCTTCATAGGTGCGAACATACTTTACACACTTTTAATTATTACACCCAAAAGAACGGATCTTTTAAGTCGTTGTTTATAATAACCCAATCTTTAAACCGGAGGGAATGTGAGATTAAACTTATGATTTTAAATCGTAAGGTATATAATTTATTTCGAGAAAACATTTTCATATTCCTCTTTACTTTAAGCAATTTTTAATCAGACATCATTTAACTTATTTTTGACAAGGAATAAAAATTACTTATCCCAATTGCGGATTCTGGCCCACATCAGTCACCTCGTCGGACTAAGTGTCAGTTTCCTCCTTACCATAATTCGGATCCTTTGACTAGGACAAATATAGACCCTCTGCTACATGATAGAACAACATCTTCAGCCTTCTCCTCTTGTCCCAGTTGACATCCTCAGCCTTACTTCGTGGACCAATATCTCTTTCATTTCTTAACAAAATTTGACGATCATTGGCCATACGGTCATCTACCCACTTAGTAGATTATGCACGTGTGAAGAGATAAAGCCTCCAAAATTCAGAACCCTAGTGTTTAAGTCATTAAATATGGGTGGACGCAACCTCCCCACCAAAGGCAAATTTCCAACAATCCCCTCTTGAAAGAAATTTTGGTGCACACACAAGGTGCCTACTTTCAGCAATCTTTCAGCGAAAAGATATTGCATCAGGAAAGGTAGTTTCCGCTTTGAACCTTCCCTAGTTGAATACCACCGGACTTACTTACTGCGCGGTGAACGTGATGTCTTGAACCGTCAGTGTTTAGTGTAAGTTAAGACAATGATACCAACACAATAACTCCCCTTATTCATTTTCTTCTTATTGTTCTATCCGTTGTGGACGTGGACACACTTGGATTCTTAAGTGTGTTCATTTGAAGTGGTATGTCCTCACACTTAAATAGGTGATCTCCTACAAGGTATCCTGCTATACCCCACTTCACAAATGTTAGGAATCATTAAATATTTCTCCAATCTTAACCTCAACCGTTTGAGGATCATTAAAGGTTTGGAAGCTTAATCTTTACCCACCATGCATGTAGCACTTTAATGTGTATCGCATGAACAACTTTGGATTCATGTTTCCTTACAGAAATCATCATTCGAAGTGCTCTTGCTTCCACTGAAGTGCTCAACTGAACCTTTTGCCGCTTAGTTTTCCCATTGAACCAAATTCTTGGGATCTCCAGTCAGTATGGTTGGGTTACCACCGCAAAGGTTCGTATTGTTTGGGTTTTAAGCCCATTCCCCTAGACATGCAGAATTTTTGATCTTCGGGTAGTCCCTTAGTTAAAGGGTCCGCTATATCCTTTGATTAGTAATCGAGGAAGTGACACCCGTGATGATCAACTGCCATACAGTCTTATATCTCCAATAAATATGTCCAGACACCATCATCTGTGACCTTCCTGAAGCCGACCGGCTAGCCACAGTGTCTTATTGCCGAAGGCATGGGTTTCTTCTAATAAGGGACATCCTCTAAGGAGTCGTGAAATTACTTAACTTCTTCTCATACTTTGTTTAAAGCGATAAACTCTGATTCCATCATGAATCGGCCGATGGAAATTGAAAGAATTTTCTAAAGAATTTTCTATTAAATGGATTTTCCCAGACCCACCCATACACATCCACTTGTGGCTTTGGTGTTCATCAAGTCCGATGTCCAGTTTGCATCACTGTGTTCTCCCAGAACCGCTGGACATCCAGAATACCATAATCCGTAGATAAACGAATATTTCAGATATCATCATATCTGACTTAATGCGTTCTACCGATCATTTTTAGAATCACGAGTGAACTTTAGTTCAACTGATCTACTTTGTAAGCCATTACAAGGTCGGTTGTAGTTGTAAAATACATTAAACTACGTGACCTGCGAATATCGCTCCTAGTATATGGATGCACCATGATTCCAATCAATTCTATGATTTATATCCATTGGTAGCTTCAACGAGACTGTCAACTACCTCACAAATGAGTTTGGAATTAGACCAGTCCGTTCGATGTCTTACAAATTCCAATTCCTAATATGTCATTTGTGATACCCATATCTTTCATAACGAGACTTTTGTGTCAATATGACTTGCACATTCAGACTGTTGGTTTCCCAACTATTGGTTTTCTAGTTTCAAAGTCAATGTTTTTGTTGTCAAATTCATTATTTCTGTTTCACCTGAAACTTCCAGGACCAAAATGTAAATATTTCAGGGACCAAAATGAAAGTTCAGGAAGAATCCCAACAGTTCAACTAACCAACCCTGATCCTCCCCTTTCAACTCTCCGGTTAGGAGGTTGTCTCAACATCCATGTCATGCAAGACTGCAATGGCCCTAGATGTTAAGTTATTCACAGAGGAGCACATGTCCAAGTACCCAAGGCCTTATACTCGACAGTAGATCCATCTATTTTGTACTCAATTTGAGTATCCACTCTTATAACCCAAAGGTCCTTTTCCCGGAGGAAGTCCACCATTACACAAGTATTGTTCTATCTGATGAAATCGATTTCTCTCTGCAGCTTATTTCCAAAGCAGCGCTTCTGAAGATGTCCATTCTTTGTTAATTGTCTATGGTTTGTTCTCAACCATACAAACTAGAAGGCCAGGAATAAGTCTTTGTCCCCTCTTTGCTCCGTCTCGGTTCAACATCTAGAATCCCTGAGTTTTGTAGATCTGGAATATTAAGTTTCGGATAGTCAGCAACTTTCGAGTCCTGTAGCTCTAGAACGTCTAGTTCCGGACAATCAGGCACTCGTGGGTTCTTATTAACCTCGAGCAATTACTTCTTTTTCCTTCTCAAGGAAAGTTATCCTCAAAGAATTCAGCATTCTTTGACACCAAGAGGCGATAAACACTACTGTTATTTGCAGATCCAGTGGATATGCAATCTACCGTCTTAGGTCCAACTTGACCTATTTCGGTATTCCAACCTCTACCAAGACATCCCACAACATAACATTTGTAGGTGGGATCCTTTCCATGTGAAACATGGAGGGTTATCCTTATTCTTATGCGTAGTTCTGTGGAGAATCGCATTAGCGGTAAGGATCTCCTTGCCCTACATATTTTTGGCGTACGGCTTTGTGCTTGGCTAACACCGCTAGACTGAGGTGAGTAATGAGCAGTCGTTTGATCAACGATGCTTCACATTCTCCCCCTCTATCACTATGAATTCCTCAATCGTAGGCTTAGTTGATTTTCAACTTCTGCTTTGTAGCGCTTATCCGCTTCAACAACTTCTTCTTTGCTTTTCAACAAACACAGGATGCAATATATTGTACCATCATCAATGAAGGTCACAAAGTACTTGTCTCCCCCTCTATTTTGTATAAACTTCAAATCACCCATGTAGGTATGACTAAGTTCTAGAGGAGCGGTGCTTCTTTCGCTATTCCTATGACGGAATGGAAAGGTGATTTTTCCTCTTCGCTTACCTCACATTCATTTTGAGGATTTATGTCGACAGAAGGCAACAATCTTAACTTCGTTAGCTTTTGAATGACTTTCTATTTAATGTGTCTTAATCTATGATGTCATAGATGCACAGATTACAAATATCATTCATTTGGCTACAGATATACTGTACCATTCTTAGTTATTACAGACCTGTTGGACTAGTCTCAAACCAGCTTGACCAACAACGTCCCCGAAACCAAGTTTGGGACATGTATCACCTCCTTTTACAGTGATCTCGTTCCCTAAAGTCCTTTTTAAGGACAACATCTCCAACCCCTTCTACTTTAGAGGTGGCGTTTCTTCACATGAACAACCTCTTGTACGTGGTTAGGACATAACCGGATCATATGTGATATGGATATTCTAGCCCACTCCAGTTGTTTTGGCAAACTGAGTGTCCACTTTCTTTTCTGCCTTTCTTTTGGCCTTCGGATCATTTAAGACTTGAAAACTCTGACCCACCTCACTAGATGTCCATTACTTTTCTGCCTTTCTTCTGGCCTTCAGATCATTTAAGACTTTGGAAATTCTGGCCCACTCCAGTCGCCTGTAGGCTTTGTACGACTGAGTGTCCAATATCATCCTATCAAATGAAGGATCTTCTGTCAAATAGTGTGACAGGTTCAACGTCTTAAGATAAGTCATTATCTTTTAGTCTTCTTCCCTTGAGATTGGTGCCCAGACAATTCTTGGCACTGCTTAAGAGTGGTAACAGTTTTCGCACAGTCAGTGGATCTCTCTCCTTCATAGGTGCGAACATACTTTACACACTTTTAATTATTACACCCAAAAGAACGGATCTTTTAAGTCGTTGTTTATAATAACCCAATCTTTAAACCGGAGGGAATGTGAGATTAAACTTATGATTTTAAATCGTAAGGAATATAATTTATTTCGAGAAAACATTTTCATATTCCTCTTTACTTTAAGCAATTTTTAATCAGACATCATTTAACTTATTTTTGACAAGGAATAAAAATTACTTATCCCAATTGCGGATTCTGGCCCACATCAGTCACCTCGTCAGACTAAGTGTCAGTTTCCTCCTTACCATAATTCGGATCCTTTGACTAGGACAAATATAGACCCTCTGCTACATGATAGAACAACATCTTCAGCCTTCTCCTCTTGTCCCAGTTGACATCCTCAGCCTTACTTCGTGGACCAATATCTCTTTCATTTCTTAACAAAATTTGACGATCATTGGCCATACGGTCATCTACCCACTTAGTAGATTATGCACGTGTGAAGAGATAAAGCCTCCAAAATTCAGAACCCTAGTGTTTAAGTCATTAAATATGGGTGGACGCAACCTCCCCACCAAAGGCAAATTTCCAACAATCCCCTCTTGAAAGAAATTTTGGTGCACACACAAGGTGCCTACTTTCAGCAATCTTTCAGCGAAAAGATATTGCATCAGGAAAGGTAGTTTCCGCTTTGAACCTTCCCTAGTTGAATACCACCGGACTTACTTACTGCGCGGTGAACGTGATGTCTTGAACCGTCAGTGTTTAGTGTAAGTTAAGACAATGATACCAACACAATAACTCCCCTTATTCATTTTCTTCTTATTGTTCTATCCGTTGTGGACGTGGACACACTTGGATTCTTAAGTGTGTTCATTTGAAGTGGTATGTCCTCACACTTAAATAGGTGATCTCCTACAAGGTATCCTGCTATACCCCACTTCACAAATGTTAGGAATCATTAAATATTTCTCCAATCTTAACCTCAACCGTTTGAGGATCATTAAAGGTTTGGAAGCTTAATCTTTACCCACCATGCATGTAGCACTTTAATGTGTATCGCATGAACAACTTTGGATTCATGTTTCCTTACAGAAATCATCATTCGAAGTGCTCTTGCTTCCACTGAAGTGCTCAACTGAACCTTTTGCCGCTTAGTTTTCCCATTGAACCAAATTCTTGGGATCTCCAGTCAGTATGGTTGGGTTACCACCGCAAAGGTTCGTATTGTTTGGGTTTTAAGCCCATTCCCCTAGACATGCAGAATTTTTGATCTTCGGGTAGTCCCTTAGTTAAAGGGTCCGCTATATCCTTTGATTAGTAATCGAGGAAGTGACACCCGTGATGATCAACTGCCATACAGTCTTATATCTCCAATAAATATGTCCAGACACCATCATCTGTGACCTTCCTCAAGCCGACCGGCTAGCCACAGTGTCTTATTTATCGAAGGCATGGGTTTCTTCTAATAAGGGACATCCTCTAAGGAGTCGTGAAATTACTTAACTTCTTCTCATACTTTGTTTAAAGCGATAAACTCTGATTCCATCATGAATCGGCCGATGGAAATTGAAAGAATTTTCTAAAGAATTTTCTATTAAATGGATTTTCCCAGACCCACCCATACACATCCACTTGTGGCTTTGGTGTTCATCAAGTCCGATGTCCAGTTTGCATCACTGTGTTCTCCCAGAACCGCTAGACATCCAGAATACCATAATCCGTAGATAAGCGAATATTTCAGATATCATCATATCTGACTTAATGCGTTCTACCGATCATTTTTAGAATCACGAGTGAACTTTAGTTCAACTGATCTACTTTGTAAGCCAATACCAGGTCGGTTGTAGTTGTAAAATACATTAAACTACGTGACCTGCGAATATCGCTCCTAGTATATGGATGCACCATGATTCCAATCAATTCTATGATTTATATCCATTGGTAGCTTCAACGAGACTGTCAACTACCTCACAAATGAGTTTGGAATTAGACCAGTCTGTTCGATGTCTTACAAATTCCAATTCCTAATATGTCATTTGTGATACCCATATCTTTCATAACGAGACTTTTGTGTCAATATGACTTGCACATTCAGACTGTTGGTTTTCCAACTATTGGTTTTCTAGTTTCAAAGTCAATGTTTTTGTTGTCAAATTCATTATTTCTGTTTCACCTGAAACTTCCAGGACCAAAATGTAAATATTTCAGGGACCAAAATGAAAGTTCAGGAAGAATCCCAACAGTTCAACTAACCAACCCTGATCCTCCCCTTTCAACTCTCCGGTTAGGAGGTTGTCTCAACATCCATGTCATGCAAGACTGCAATGGCCCTAGATGTTAAGTTATTCACAGAGGAGCACATGTCCAAGTACCCAAGGCCTTATACTCGACAGTAGATCCATCTATTTTGTACTCAATTTGAGTATCCACTCTTATAACCCAAAGGTCCTTTTCCCGGAGGAAGTCCACCATTACACAAGTATTGTTCTATCTGATGAAATCGATTTCTCTCTCTGCAGCTTATTTCCAAAGCAGCGCTTCTGAAGATGTCCATTCTTTGTTAATTGTCTATGGTTTGTTCTCAACCATACAAACTAGAAGGCCAGGAATAAGTCTTTGTCCCCTCTTTGCTCCGTCTCGGTTCAACATCTAGAATCCCTGAGTTTTGTAGATCTGGAATATTAAGTTTCGGATAGTCAACAACTTTCGAGTCCTGTAGCTCTAGAACGTCTAGTTCCGGACAATCAGGCACTCGTGGGTTCTTATTAACCTCGAGCAATTACTTCTTTTTCCTTCTCAAGGAAAGTTATCCTCAAAGAATTCAGCATTCTTTGACACCAAGAGGCGATAAACACTACTGTTATTTGCAGATCCAGTGGATATGCAATCTACCGTCTTAGGTCCAACTTGACCTATTTCGGTATTCCAACCTCTACCAAGACATCCCACAACATAACATTTGTAGGTGGGATCCTTTCCATGTGAAACATGGAGGGTTATCCTTATTCTTATGCGTAGTTCTGTGGAGAATCGCATTAGCGGTAAGGATCTCCTTGCCCTACATATTTTTGGCGTACGGCTTTGCGCTTGGCTAACACCGCTAGATCGAGGTGAGTAATGAGCGATCGTTTGATCAACGATGCTTCACATTCTCCCTCTATCACTATGAATTCCTCAATCGTAGGCTTAGTTGATTTTCAACTTCTGCTTTGTAGCGCTTATCCGCTTCAACAACTTCTTCTTTGCTTTTCAACAAACACAGGATGCAATATATTGTACCATCATCAATGAAGGTCACAAAGTACTTGTCTCCCCCTCTATTTTGTATAAACTTCAAATCACCCATGTAGGTATGACTAAGTTCTAGAGGAGCGGTGCTTCTTTCGCTATTCCTATGACGGAATGGAAAGGTGATTTTTCCTCTTCGCTTACCTCACATTCATTTTGAGGATTTATGTCGACAGAAGGCAACAATCTTAACTTCGTTAGCTTTTAAATGACTTTCTATTTAATGTGTCTTAATCTATGATGTCATAGATGCACAGATTACAAATATCATTCATTTGGCTACAGATATACTGTACCATTCTTAGTTATTACAGACCTGTTGGACTAGTCTCAAACCAGCTTGACCAACAACGTCCCCGAAACCAAGTTTGGGACATGTATCACCTCCTTTTACAGTGATCTCGTTCCCTAAAGTCCTTTTTAAGGACAACATCTCCAACCCCTTCTACTTTAGAGGTGACGTTTCTTCACATGAACAACCTCTTGTACGTGGTTAGGACATAACCGGATCATATGTGATATGGATATTCTAGCCCACTCCAGTTGTTTTGGCAAACTGAGTGTCCACTTTCTTTTCTGCCTTTCTTTTGGCCTTCGGATCATTTAAGACTTGAAAACTCTGACCCACCTCACTAGATGTCCATTACTTTTCTGCCTTTCTTCTGGCCTTCAGATCATTTAAGACTTTGGAAATTCTGGCCCACTCCAGTCGCCTGTAGGCTTTGTACGACTGAGTGTCCAATATCATCCTATCAAATGAAGGATCTTCTGTCAAATAGTGTGACAGGTTCAACGTCTTAAGATAAGTCATTATCTTTTAGTCTTCTTCCCTTGAGATTGGTGCCCAGACAATTCTTGGCACTGCTTAAGAGTGGTAACAGTTTTCGCACAGTCAGTGGATCTCTCTCCTTCATAGGTGCGAACATACTTTACACACTTTTAATTATTACACCCAAAAGAACGGATCTTTTAAGTCGTTGTTTATAATAACCCAATCTTTAAACCGGAGGGAATGTGAGATTAAACTTATGATTTTAAATCGTAAGGAATATAATTTATTTTGAGAAAACATTTTCATATTCCTCTTTACTTTAAGCAATTTTTAATCAGACATCATTTAACTTATTTTTGACAAGGAATAAAAATTACTTATCCCAATTGCGGATTCTGGCCCACATCAGTCACCTCGTCAGACTAAGTGTCAGTTTCCTCCTTACCATAATTCGGATCCTTTGACTAGGACAAATATAGACCCTCTGCTACATGATAGAACAACATCTTCAGCCTTCTCCTCTTGTCCCGATTGACATCCTCACTTTACTTCGTGGACCAATATCTCTTTCATTTCTTAACAAAATTTGACGATCATTGGCCATACGGTCATCTACCCACTTAGTAGATTATGCACGTGTGAAGAGATAAAGCCTCCAAAATTCAGAACCCTAGTGTTTAAGTCATTAAATATGGGTGGACGCAACCTCCCACCAAAGGCAAATTTCCAACAATCCCTCTTGAAAGAAATTTTGGTGCACACACAAGGTGCCTACTTTCAAAGAATCTTTCAATAAAAGATATTGCATCGAGAAAGGTAGTTTCCGCTTTGAACCTTCCCTAGTTGAATACCACCGGACTTACTTCATCGCGGTGAACGTGATGTCTTGAACCGTCAGTGTTTAGTGTAAGTTAAGACAATGATACCAACACAATAACTCCCCTTATTCATTTTCTTCTTATTGTTCTATCCGTTGTGGACGTGGACACACTTGGATTCTTAAGTGTGTTCATTTGAAGTGGTATGTCCTCACACTTAAATAGGTGATCTCCTACAAGGTATCCTGCTATACCCCACTTCACAAATGTTAGGAATCATTAAATATTTCTCCAATCTTAACCTCAACCGTTTGAGGATCATTAAAGGTTTGGAAGCTTAATCTTTACCCACCATGCATGTAGCACTTTAATGTGTATCGCATGAACAACTTTGGATTCATGTTTCCTTACGTAAATCATCATTCAAGTGCTCTTGCTTCCAATCAAGTGCTCAATCAACCTTTGCCGCTTAGTTTTCCCATTGAACCAAATTCTTGGGATCTCCAGTCAGTATGGTTGGGTTACCACCGCAAAGGTTCGTATTGTTTGGGTTTTAAGCCCATTCCCCTAGACATGCAGAATTTTTGATCTTCGGGTAGTCCCTTAGTTAAAGGGTCCGCTATATCCTTTGATTAGTAATCGAGGAAGTGACACCCGTGATGATCAACTGCCATACAGTCTTATATCTCCAATAAATATGTCCAGACACCATCATCTGTGACCTTCCTGAAGCCGACCGGCTAGCCACAGTGTCTTATTGCCGAAGGCATGGGTTTCTTCTAATAAGGGACATCCTCTAAGGAGTCGTGAAATTACTTAACTTCTTCTCATACTTTGTTTAAAGCGATAAACTCTGATTCCATCATGAATCGGCCGATGGAAATTGAAAGAATTTTCTAAAGAATTTTCTATTAAATGGATTTTCCCAGACCCACCCATACACATCCACTTGTGGCTTTGGTGTTCATCAAGTCCGATGTCCAGTTTGCATCACTGTGTTCTCCCAGAACCGCTGGACATCCAGAATACCATAATCCGTAGATAAACGAATATTTCAGATATCATCATATCTGACTTAATGCGTTCTACCGATCATTTTTAGAATCACGAGTGAACTTTAGTTCAACTGATCTACTTTGTAAGCCAATACAAGGTCGGTTGTAGTTGTAAAATACATTAAACTACGTGACTGCGAATATCGCTCTAGTATATGGATGCACCATGATTCCAATCAATTCTATGATTTATATCCATTGGTAGCTTCAACGAGACTGTCAACTACCTCACAAATGAGTTTGGAATTAGACCAATTGCTCGATGTCTTACAAATTCCAATTCCTAATATGTCATTTGTGATACCCATATCTTTCATAACTTGAGACTTTTGTGTCAATATGACTTGCACATTCAGATCGTTGGTTTTCCAACTATTGGTTTTCTAGTTTCAAAGTCAATGTTTTTGTTGTCAAATTCATTATTTCGCTTTCACTGAAACTTCCAGACCAAAATGTAAATATTTCAGGGACCAAAATGAAAGTTCAGGAAGAATCCCAACAGTTCAACTAACCAACCCTGATCCTCCCCTTTCAACTCTCCGGTTAGGAAGTTGTCTCAACATCCATGTCATGCAAGACTGCAATGGCCCTAGATGTTAAGTTATTCACAGAGGAGCACATGTCCAAGTACCCAAGGCCTTATACTCGACAGTAGATCCATCTATTTTGTACTCAATTTGAGTATCCACTCTTATAACCCAAAGGTCCTTTTTCCGGAGGAAGTCCACCATTACACAAGTATTGTTCTATCTGATGAAATCGATTTCTCTCTCTGCAGCTTATTTCCAAAGCAGCGCTTCTGAAGATGTCCATTCTTTGTTAATTGTCTATGGTTTGTTCTCAACCATACAAACTAGAAGGCCAGGAATAAGTCTTTGTCCCCTCTTTGCTCCGTCTCGGTTCAACATCTAGAATCCCTGAGTTTTGTAGATCTGGAATATTAAGTTTCGGATAGTCAGCAACTTTCGAGTCCTGTAGCTCTAGAACGTCTAGTTCCGGACAATCAGGCACTCGTGGGTTCTTATTAACCTCGAGCAATTACTTCTTTTTCCTTCTCAAGGAAAGTTATCCTCAAAGAATTCAGCATTCTTTGACACCAAGAGGCGATAAACACTACTGTTATTTGCAGATCCAGTGGATATGCAATCTACCGTCTTAGGTCCAACTTGACCTATTTCGGTATTCCAACCTCTACCAAGACATCCCACAACATAACATTTGTAGGTGGGATCCTTTCCATGTGAAACATGGAGGGTTATCCTTATTCTTATGCGTAGTTCTGTGGAGAATCGCATTAGCGGTAAGGATCTCCTTGCCCTACATATTTTTGGCGTACGGCTTTGCGCTTGGCTAACACCGCTAGACTGAGGTGAGTAATGAGCAGTCGTTTGATCAACGATGCTTCACATTCTCCCCCTCTATCACTATGAATTCCTCAATCGTAGGCTTAGTTGATTTTCAACTTCTGCTTTGTAGCGCTTATCCGCTTCAACAACTTCTTCTTTGCTTTTCAACAAACACAGGATGCAATATATTGTACCATCATCAATGAAGGTCACAAAGTACTTGTCTCCCCCTCTATTTTGTATAAACTTCAAATCACCCATGTAGGTATGACTAAGTTCTAGAGGAGCGGTGCTTCTTTCGCTATTCCTATGACGGAATGGAAAGGTGATTTTTCCTCTTCGCTTACCTCACATTCATTTTGAGGATTTATGTCGACAGAAGGCAACAATCTTAACTTCGTTAGCTTTTGAATGACTTTCTATTTAATGTGTCTTAATCTATGATGTCATAGATGCACAGATTACAAATATCATTCATTTGGCTACAGATATACTGTACCATTCTTAGTTATTACAGACCTGTTGGACTAGTCTCAAACCAGCTTGACCAACAACGTCCCCGAAACCAAGTTTGGGACATGTATCACCTCCTTTTACAGTGATCTCGTTCCCTAAAGTCCTTTTTAAGGACAACATCTCCAACCCCTTCTACTTTAGAGGTGGCATTTCTTCACATGAACAACCTCTTGTACGTGGTTAGGACATAACCGGATCATATGTGATATGGATATTCTAGCCCACTCCAGTTGTTTTGGCAAACTAATTGTCCAATTTCTTTTCTGCCTTTCTTTTGGCCTTCAGATCATTTAAGACTTGAAAACTCTGGCCCACCTCACTAGATGTCCATTACTTTTCTGCCTTTCTTCTGGCCTTCAGATCATTTAAGACTTTGGAAATTCTGGCCCACTCCAGTCGCCTGTAGGCTTTGTACGACTGAGTGTCCAATATCATCCTATCAAATGAAGGATCTTCTGTCAAATAGTGTGACAGGTTCAACGTCTTAAGATAAGTCATTATCTTTTAGTCTTCTTCCCTTGAGATTGGTGCCCAGACAATTCTTGACACTGCTTAAGAGTGGTAACAGTTTTCGCACAGTCAGTGGATCTCTCTCCTTCATATGTGCGAACATACTTTACACACTTTTAATTATTACACCCAAAAGAACGGATCTTTTAAATCGTTGTTTATAATAGCCCAATCTTTAAACCGGAGGGAATGTGAGATTAAACTTATGATTTTAAAGCATAAGGAATATAATTTATTTCGGAAAAACATTTTCATATTACTCCTTACTTTAAACCCTTTTTAATCAGACATCATTTAACTTATTTTTGACAAGGAAGAAAAATTACTTATCCCAATTTCGGATTCTGGCCCACTTCAGTCACCTCGTCGGACTAAGTGTCAGTTTCCTCCTTACCATAATTCGGATCCTTTGTCTAGGACAAATATAGGCCCTCTGCTACATGATAGAACAACATCTTCATTCTTCTCCTCTTGTCCCAGTTGACATCCTCAGCCTTTCGTGGGCGCTTGTTCCCACCACTCTCGGGAGCGGTGACACCATGAACACCTTGACATTCAACAGCATAATCAGGACTGTCTTCTACCAGAAAACCACAGCCATATCCAGATTTGGTCACACAACTGTTGACCGATATCAATATTATAATTGTCGCAAGCTTGTTGAGTCTTGAATCTTGATAACCTGAATCAAGAGACACTAAATTGGAATTGTTACAACTGTAGATGAGTCGAGAGATGGCTCTCTGTCTTCTTTAAGACAAGATTGCCCAGTATATATGCTTTTACGTTAGCGAGCAATAGTCTCCCAAGATAAAACAACAACTAATCAACACTACAAAACAAATAGGTTGATTCTGACGAAGAAAACAAACATGAAACAACTTGCTGAAGAATGGAAATTTTAGAGGAAAAGAAAGGAAGAGTTTATGTTTTCTGCTTTTTACAGTTTTTCTCCACTGTTTCTGCTCTCTTTTTAATCCTCCCTCCTACCTCAAATCTGTTTCAGGCAATATATAGTGTTTAGGAGGAGGAGATGTGATTCAGAGGTCCTTTAAGAGGTGTATTCATGGCCAGAAACGTTTTGTAGTAAGTGAAAAAAGTTTCAGAAGTAGCCCAGAAGCCCATGACCCACGACCCGAGACCGGACAGGCGGGCTACGACGACGCGCATGTGGGGCTAGCCTCGAACCCAAGCACACCTAGGTCCTCCCTCCTTCAAACACATGGGTTATCCCTTGGAGTCCTAAACCCTTATCCATTTTTGAGGCTGATAAAGAGAACAATTCTTCCTTTTTTCCACTGATGTGGTAGATTTATCTCACACCATATTTCTATGTCTTAAACACCTTACTTCGTGGACCAATATCTTTTTCATTTCTTAACAAAATTTGACGATCCTTGGCCCTACGGTCATCTACTCACTTAGTAGATTATGCACGTGTGAAGAAACAAAGTCTCCAACATGCGGAACCCTAGTGTTTAAGTCATTAAATATGGGTGGACGCAATCTCTCCAGCAAAGACAAATTTTCAACAAAATATGCATCATGCTTATATGTAAAGACAGAGAATTAGATTAAACAAAGCAAAGGACTTTCAAATATGGGAATAAGGGTTCTTTCTCTATATTGCAAAAAATTATATAGACTTTATGCTTTAATACTCCTCTCTCTGTGTGTGTATGTATGCGCACACGTTTGTGTAATTGTGTGTTACGGCTCTATGCTCTTGCATTCGTTTAGTTTTCTTGCTAAAAGAGTTCATTGAAACTTCACTAGTTCAATATATATAATTAAACGGTTTTAGATTTTATATACTGTTGATGCAAATAAATTTTTATACTATTAGGTCATTCAAAAATATGTATCGGCAAGTCTCCAAAAAGTTTGATTGGTCGGAAAAATCACCGGCTATAACAAATACTAAGAAAGTAGTCATATATAGTATAAAACTTTTCACTATTGATACTTTATTTTTCAGGCTATAACCATATAATCGGACTAGATATGAAGATATAGCTATGATTATTAGATCACCATAACTTAACGGTATAAATAATCTATATACTATATGGGCACAAAAATTAACTTAAAGTAATAAAACAAGTAAGCGTATGTGTAGAAGACAAAATGCAACTTGCATTGATCTAGAGGTGAGTGGCGCTATGTAAAGGCAACCGGAACCGATATTAATGGATAGATTTCGGGCAGATATATTATAATAACGGGTAGGGTTCGGGTAGTAAAATTAGGAACCGATCAATGTCGGGTCCGATTCCGATTCCGGAAAATAGAGACAGGGTACCCAGACCCGGAACCGATACCCGGAACCTATAAAATATTAAATATTTTTACTTTTTTGAGAAACATTTGGACCACTTTTAACTTTCTCCAAAATTGTTTGTTGCCCGCCTGCACATTGATTTTCCCCACCCCAAGACACAAATATTTCAGCTTTTTCACTCTTTTATTCTAGAATGCTCTTTGTGCCCTAAGAGAAGACACTCAAAACTCTCTCAATAACAATGGCGTTTTAGCTACACCACCGAGCTTCATCGTCGTCGTCGTTGAAGCTTTCTCTCAGGTACTTTCATCGTTGTCGTCGTTGAAGCTTCACCTTTGCCTCTTTCTCTCCCTTGGTTGTGTTCACGTCGTTCATAAAATGCATATGAGTTCATATCTAACTCTTCAATTTCTTTTTAATATCCTATGCTTCTGTTCTATTTCAGGCGATACTCATCTTCAATCTGTATTACTTTTTGATTTCAAATGTAAATCTATTTTTAAAATTTGTGTATATTTGTGTAGCTGTGAAGATGAAATTTAGGAATTTACTAGTATAATAAAGTTTTTCCTTTGTATTGAAGAGCTTATGAATACGAAAATAAGTTTTATTTAGATATTTTCAAATTTATTTTGAAATCAACACGTTCAATTAATTGAGTGTCAAATTTGGCTTGTAATTTTAGGTTTTGATTACAGAATTAGTTTTTCTACAATGAATAAGTTTTCTAAAACTTCTTATAAGGGTACTACAAAAACCGATTGCAGGCTAAAAAACTACTGGATGAAATTATTTTAGAACTCTTTTTGATTCTCATAGGCTAAAAAATTATTGCTTAATCTGTATTTTTTTATTTACAGGGTATCCGGGAACCTACCCGGAACCGCAAGGTCAGGGTAGGTTCCGGGTAATGATTGCTACGGATAGGTTTCGGATAGTAAATTTAAAAAGCGATCTTTTACCGAATAGGATTAGAATAATCCAAAAATATTAGGGTACCCGAATTCGTTCAGCGAATATCCTCTTACATTTCACTAGAAGCCAAGGGAGGATAACGATTAAAGAAATAGAACCAAACTAGATAGAGAGTAACTAGCTAGGTAGCTAGGAAACTGTGGAAGCTAACAGAACCAGATCAAATTTGGTTAGTCTATTCAGATTGCGGTAGTTGAGACGTTTGATAAAGGGAAAGTTACACATTTGGCCGGAAAGCTAAAAATGATTATATTTATTAATTAAATATATATAAAATAATATATTTTTTGTATATTAAAATTAATATGTCGGATATTATGTTGGTGAACGTTTATTTAAAAATTCTTTTAATAAATGTCAAAGCAGAATAACGATAATCTAATTGAAATCTTAGGGAGTGAGGGGTTGGGATTTCTTTAGAAGAGCGTGCAGCCCATCTCAACATCCAACTACCCAAGATAATATACCCATATATATTTCTTATACAATACTCAGCTCCTTCTATTTGCCATTCTTTTTATTTTGAAACGTTAATTCCGAAATATTTGACTTGTTATTTAATATTTCATCCATCTCACTTTAAGTATTATATTTTTCTTTTTGATCTATCCCAAAAATAATATTTTTTTTATATTTAGTAAATTTTTCAATTTCAACATTCTATATGACATCTTTATGTATAATTTTCAACAGTTAATAAGGATTGAGGCCACCCTGATGTTCATGTCGTGTAATTCCATATTAGACTTAATACTATAATGAGTATGAATACTAATCTATTAAACCTTTAGAAATTGAACTTATTAGCATTGGACACATATGATATGAGTAGTACTAAATCTAATATCTAATTAGAAATTCATAAATTTTAAAAATAAAATTCAAAATACAATCCAAAATAGAATAAAATAAAATTCAAAATAATCAAAAATTCGGATTTCAATTTAGATCTCGGGTTGGCCCAAACTACACCCACTCCTAATACAAATACAACAACCAAGTTGGAGTAAAGTCTAGAGTGTATAAGGATCAAATTAGTTAGTCATATTTTTTAATTACATTAGTAGCTACAAGTGTGAACTCTTATACCTATGGGCAACTCTAATTGTATTTCTCTCATGAATACAGTTAAGTTGGTCTCTAAGATTTTCTTAAGAGATCCAATCCTGAAGAAGGCATCAACTGAAGTATATATTTCTCTCAATCTAAGTTGAAATGGAGGGTGTGGCCCTACATATAGGTCGATTAAATGGATTAAAATCATGATAGATAAGTTTCAAATCACAGTAGAGGTAAATTAGTATTGTCTCTGAATTGTTGATGAAGCAGAAAAAACGTATGATGAAATCTGAGCCCAATGAACTCACAGTGTATTCTTAAGGAACTTAATCCCTCAAATATCTAAAGTTACAGATTATTTCCTCTCAGTATAGAACGAATTACCGTCACCGGTGTAGCGGTACCTCAAGCGCCGGTTGCAGCAAACACAAAGAATATGCCGAATCAAGCTTAGAACTTTACTGTTTTATGCAGAAAGGAGAGTTTGCAGAATTTTTCCTAAGGAAAAACTCTAAGAAGCATCAACATTTATATCCTACAAAGTAAAGGAGTGAAGAGGTGTGAAACCATTTTCATGAAAAATGTGCAATAGTTCATTACCCATTCACATCCATTCATAAACCCCACATGAATTACACCATATCATTTAAGTATTCATCTATTTACTTGAGCCTAATTCAACCTCAAAATTAGCTAGTACATGAGAGGAGGATTTCCCACGTTCATATAAGCAGATCACCAATTCAATTTCCAATCAATGAGGGACGCTAACACCCCTCTTCATGTCCAGGCCCAACTAGAATGTGGACAATATAACATAAGGGTCTAAAAAGGGAAGGACCTGACTCTGATATCATGTAATACACAAGTTATTCTCCATACCTTTTGTATTACAAGTTTAAGCCGAACTTTTGCTTCAGATCCTTGTAAGTAATAAAAAAATTAGCTTTCTTATCTGTAATGACCCATTGGTCATTTGTCGTGTTTTGACTTCTTATCCCCAAACACCCTTCTTGTAATTTTGTTCGGGCATTTATGGCTTGTGGGGAGGGGTGACGCAGTTCCCGAGGCAATCAGTGAGTTTTGGATTCATTCAGTGATAATATAAATTTCCTAAGGTAAGAGAATGAGAAGGGTTGACCAACGTCAACAATGGGGGTAAATGTATCTTTTTTGAAGTTTCATCGATTCCATTTGATGTGGAATGCCATTTATGACTTATTCGTGCCCTTGGCACGGTTTCCAAGGTGATCAGATGAGAATCAGAGGAGAAAATCTAAGTTCATAAAATTGAGTTCAAAATTTGACCAAAAGTTGACTTATAGGTAAACGTATTTGTAATCGAGTTCTGGCAGTTCCATGAGGCCCAAAATATGTTTTATGATGTAATTGGGTAATTGGTTCGTATCCTGAGGAGTTTGGAAAGATTTTGGATGTTTGGTCGCCAAATCTTGGTTAGTGTGAAAGTTAGCGCGACTTAATAGAAAAGCATGCCTTAATGATGTCGGATCAGTATTTTGAGTGCGCGAGCAAGTTCGTACTGTCGATTATACTTGAGTTACATATTTGATTTGTGTCTAGGGAATTCTGAATGAATTTTGGGTGTTAAATCGAGGATTTGGGAAATTGTTGCATTGCTGGTTTCTAGTGCCAGTAATTCCTTCTTCGGGATTGTGGCTAAGGTATCGCGATATCAAAGAAAGATTTGGCAAGGCATCACGATCACGGTGGGTTGGTCGCATTCGCGGAAGGGAAAAAGGGTTAGGTCGAGCCATGCCTAAACATCGTGATCGCAATACCAACATCGCATTCGTGATGGTTGGCCAGGTTGGGGTCGTGATCCGAGCCTACTCTCGCGTCACGTAGAAGGAAATCACTGGACAGAATATTAAAACCTTAACGTGGAACTTAGACTTCATTTTCTCATATTTGATGTTTTAGATTTCAGGTTGCAATATCAATTCAATGTCCAAAATACTTCATTTTCTATAATTTAGACATGATATGTGGTGATGTTTGCATAAGAAATCAACAATCAAGGGTATAAGTCAGACATGCCTATCAAGCCCTCATAATCAACAATCATACCAAGCTAGTAGATTTAACATACCTCCAATACTCGAAGGCTCGCATGCGTACCCCGTCACTATTTATAAAATATATACGCATCTCTAATCGGAGTATAAAAAAGTAATCCATAACCTACCTCGAAGCCTATCAGGAGCCACGAACCCCTCAAGTAACCGTCTTTCCTTTCAGAGAAGTCTCAACTCGATCCAAATCTATCAATTACATGACCTATATGAGTATATAAATCTATTGATACCCATATTTTTATACTTTTACACGGAATCCAAACAGATCCAAAATAGCCAAACCTGAACCCAAAGGGCCAAATTGGAATTTTCATTTAGAAATAGTCTACTCATAGTCTAAATAAGCTACACCCAAAAAATCACCCAAATCTATGCATGAATTTACCTTTAATTTCATGAAAACCTATTTCTAAGTTAGAGCTAAAACCCTAAATTTCCAACCTAAAAACATGATTTAATTACTAACTAATGATACAAATCTATGATAATTGAAAGATTTAGAATTAGAATCTTACCCCCAAAGCTTACATGAGCAAAACCTCCTTGAAATCTCTCCAACCCGAACTCTAGAACTTGAAATATGAGAAAATTGAGTTTTAGTTGAAAGTTGGGGTTTTAATATTCTACCAAGCGATTTTTCTCTATACAACCGCGAGAGCAGGCTCGCGATCCCGACCTTGACCCGACCTAACGATCGTGAACGCAGTGGTGGCATCATGATCGTGATGCCTAGTCGTGACCTGGCCCAACCCCTATTTCCCTTCCGTGAATGCCACCAACCACCGCGATCGAGATGCCCCACCAAGTTCTTCTCCGTGATCACGATAACCTGGTTGCGATCGCGAAAAGGAATCACTAGCACCAAAAACCAGCTATCCAACAGTTTCCAAATCCTCAATTAATGCCCAAAACTCGTTCGAAATCCCCCAGATACAAAACATGTAGTTCAAGTATAATCGACGCTATGAACTTGCTCGCGCACTCAAAATACTGATCTGATATCATTAAGACACACATTTCTACTAAATCGCACTAATTTTCTCACAAACCAAGACTTAGAGGCCAAACATCCAAAACCTTCTCGAACCCCTCAGGATATGAACAAATTACCCTACTAAGTTATAAAGTACATTTCGAACCTTATGGAACTGTCGGAACTCGATTACGAACACATTTATTCATAAGTCAACTTTTGGTGAAACTTCCCAAACTTTAAACTATAATTTTCTAAACTTAGCATTTCTCCTTCGATTTTCATCTGATCGCCTTGGGGACCATGTCAAGGGTTCGACTAAGTCATAAATAACATTCCAAACCTAATGGAATTGATGAAACTTTGAAAAAGACGCATTTAGCCCCGATATTGACTTTTGTAAAACCTTCTCTCTTAACATAAGAAATTTCCATTTTCACTAAATTTTGTCATGCCCCGAACCATGGCCTGGCGAAACACGGCACTTGGTGCCTGATTGCATGTGACCAAACGAACCACATAGGCTGCTGAATCAACATGGGCATAAAAAATATGCAATAATAATAGTGATTGAAAACATGTAAAGCCGGATATTGAAAAGATAGTCAGAAAATATAATTGCAGAAATAATATGAAAATGTAATAAGTCTGAACAACTGACATGACATGCTAAACTAGTCTATGAAACCTCTGAACATGAGTCTGATTGCTAAAATTATTTTCACCAGGACAAGGCCATGGTATACCTCTACTGTAATGCATAACATGGAAATAATCAAACTGACACCCTGAATGAAATGAGACTCACCAATAGTTGATACTAATGAAATCCTAATGAGCAGATCCGTCATCCTGAAATTTAGTACCTGCACCGTGAAGTGCAGGCCCCGAAAAAAAAAGATGTAAGTACATTTGAATTGTACTGTATGTAAAGCAACTGAATGAATAATTAGGCCCATGGAATAATAGGATCTGAAATTGAAACTGTAACCTGAGCATGAACATCAGCATCATCGGACATGAACAAATTTATAACATGAGTAAAAACATTTTAAGTACATATGCATATCTATATTTGGACGTAAAACATTTTAAGTACATATGCATATCATTAGGATGTTTTAGGGATAAGAAGTTAAAACGCGAAAAATGACCAAATGGGTTGTTAAATCAGATACCAATAAAATAATCATTTGTCCTTGAACAATAAAGAAGAGAAAGGAAAAGAGGGTACCTAAACTGACAAATAACTGAGGATATATGTCCCTCATATCTTCCTCGGTCTCCCAGATGGCCTCATCAACCGGACGGTGCTTCCATTTCACCTTCACTGAAGCTATTTATTTGGATCTCAATTTTTTGACTTGCATATCTAGAATTGCCATGGGCTCTTCCTCAAACGTCAAATTCTGGTCAAATAACACCGAGTCCTATTGAATTATGTAGAACTCGTCTGAATGGTACTTCTTCAGCATAGAAACATGGAATACGGGATGAACACCTAATAAACCTGGTGGTAAAACCAACTCATAGACTACCTCACCAACACGCCGAATAATCTCAAATGGACGAATAAACCTCAGACTCAACTTGCCCTTTTTTCCAAACCTCATTAACCCTTCATGGACAAAACCTTCAACAGAATCTGATCACCCACCATGAAATCAACATCCCGAGCCTTTCGATCAGCATAGCTTTTTTGTCTACTCTGAGCCTTTCAAGAATCACCTTTACCTTGTCTAAGGAATTTCTCAATAAGTCTATAATCCACGGTCTCACCTTAAATGCGTCGAACCAACCAACATGCGAGCAACACCTCCTACCATACAAAACCTCAAATGGTGCCATCTCGATACTCGAATGATAATTATTGTAGGCAAACTCAGCCAAAGGCAGAAACTGGTCCCAATGACAACCAAAGTAAATCACAAACGCCCCCAACATATCCTCTAGAACCTGAATAGTATGCTCAGACTAGCCATCCGTTTGCGGGTGAAAGGTCGTACTGAGATCCAACTGAGTCCCTAAATCTTTCTGCAACGTCTTTCAAAAATGGGAGGTCAACTGAGTGCCTCAGTCTGAAATGACAGAGATAGGCACTCCATAGTTGCATGACCGGGCAGCTCAGTTGACCTCTCATTTGTATGGGTCAATTGGCGCGGTTGATAGTGGATGAGCGTTATCTGGCTTTTGATGTGTAGGCTCTGGACAATAGTATGGTGACACTTGATATTTCAGAGGACGCTCCTCCACTACCAACCGCGCCAGGCTACCCATACTAACCGTCTTTCGGCTCAATGCATCTACTACCATATTGGCCTTCCCGGATGATAAAGAATAGCCATGTCATAATCCTTGAGCAATTCCATTCACCTACATTGTCTCGAATTCAAGTCCCTCTGATTGAATACATGTTGGAGACTAGGATAAGGCGTGTATACCTCACAATGAACACTATAAATATAATGTCTCCAAATCTTCAGGGAAAATACTACCGCCGCCAACTTTAAGTCATAAGTGTGGTAGTTTCTCTCATGAACCTTCAACTGCCTCAAAGCATAAGCTATCACCTTGTCTTTTTGCATCAATAAACAACCCAACCTAATTTGTAAAGCATCACAATCAATCTTAGAGAAGACCAATGCACCCTGAAGCTGATCAAACAAGTCATCAATGCAAGGTGTAGGTTTTTTATTCTTGATAGTGACTTTGTTCAACTTCCTATAGTCGATATACATTCGAAAAGTACCATCATTCTTCTTCACAAAAAGCATGGGAGCACCCCAAAGGGAAACACTAGGTATGATAAACCCCTTACTCAGTAAATCCAATTGCTTTTTCAACTCCCTCAACTCTGTCGATGCCACCCGATATGTCGGAATAGAGATAGGTCGGGTGTCTGGATCCAGATCAATGCAAAAGTCAATATTTTTATCGGGCAGCATACCAGGTAGGTTTGTAGGGAAAACCTCCAAAAAACTCTCTCACTACCAGTACAGACTCAAGCGCAGGAGGGTCAGTGCTAGTATCTCTGATATGGGCCATGTATCAAAATACCCCTTACCCACCATTTTTTTGCTCGAAGAAATAATATAATCCTCTTTGGTTAACCTCGAAATACCCAGCATAGCCAATGTGAGCATCTTAGCATGACAATCCAAATTCACATGATAGGGAGCTAACTAGTCTATACCTAGGATAATGTCAAAGTCAACCCAAGTGTCGTATCTCATGAACATAACCACACAAGACCGATAGACTCGATCCACTATCATAGAATCCCCAACAAGAGTAGATACACGAATGGGTACATTAAGTAGATCACATAACATATCCAGACCCTTAGATATATAAACAGACACGTAGGAATAAGTAGAACCCTGGTCAAATAAGATTGAGGTTGACCGATGACAAATTGAAATAATCCATGTGATAACCGCATCAGACTTCTCGGGTTCTGGTCAAGGAAAGCATAGAAATGGGCACATCCTCTCTATGATTATGTGCCTCAATGACCACCACGTTATGTTTGAACTCCACCCCTCAAGGATTGATAACTGCCCCAAATAGACTGATGACCACCTCTACCAGGCTACGAACCCCTCTACCAGAAAATTTGTCTCCATAATTGACAGTGCTAAAGGTGTATGTGTCTAAACTTGAGTGCTTTGCTAAGATCCACCCTGTCTAAATCAGGGACACTCCATCCTGATATGCCCTAGGTCACCATACTCATAGCATGCCATATCAACCATAGGTTCCTAAACTACTGTCAAAGAACCAGAATACCCTCTACGATTTGAGAACCTGGAATAACAACCCTGAGATGTCTGCCCAGAATTGTACCCATTATGCCCAAAAGGACTACTCGCTGAAATTTGAAGGGCTGACTGAATGGGGCGACTAGAGTTGTACTGATGGCCACTGCCCTAGTGTCCCCCAACTCTAGCAGAAAAATTACTAAAACTACCAAACCTGCAAGCCCTTTTATCGCTATCTTTATCAAAAACCTAGATCCTCACCATCTCAACCTTCTTGGAATGATCTACCAGTTCCTGAAAGAAATCCCCAAAAGCTACTACTTTCAAGGTCGTCAATCAAAGAAGAAGGGTTAAACCTTTAACAAATCGCCTTACTCTCTCTAACATCCTCATCAGGAGTACCATAGAACAAGGAAGAACTCATCTTAGTAAACCTCTCAAACATCTTTTACTCCTCATTAGTCATCACTGGTGCAGCAACATGCCATGGTGCAAAATCAGCCACTGGAACCTCATCAATGTGGGGAGCCACAATGACAACCGATTATGCCCTCAGAGTTCGAAACCATACGACATCCATCATATTAGGAGTCTGAGCTCCTACACTTATCTAAGAGCCGTCTAGAGAAATTAGTATCATGCCTACTTGGGCATTACCCTCGAAGTAGCCCTAAATGCAAAACAAATCCTCCTGAAAGTTAAGAGTAGCAATGAATCCAAGTGGTGCCTATGCAAGTCCAATCTCATCCGCCAGAACCTATTTCTCCTAAAAAATATCCTCTAAATTCGGAGTCATATCCCTAATAGGGTCCTAAGCAGGTGTTGGTTCTTGGCCCCTAGCTGGCACAGTAGTACGGGATCTGCCCCTGTCATGCACCCCCACTATGTACCCTACCACGTCAACGTGCAATAGCCCTAGCAGCAAGCACGAGTGACGGTTCATGCTCTTGGCCTCTAATTGCAGTCGATTGCATCCTCACCATCAGTGAGAGAACATAGAATGAGGTTAAGATATCAATGTGAAAAAACTCGCACGAAAAGAGTGAATTAGATACCAATCGGAATGAACTAGCTAAAAAAGAAATAAAGAATGTAGATTTTCTAAATGTCCCATGGCCTCTCGAGGATGGAGACGTACCAATATGAAAGACTCTACTAGACATTCTTCTTGTACTGATGAGACTGATGAACCTATGGGTCTGATACCAATTTATCATAGTCATGATGCCACCTACACCATCCTACAAGTAGGTGAACCATCCCTAAGTTGTCAAATCATTGTAAAATAAAGCGGGGAAGAGAAATACATACGAGACATCGTCTAACAATTTTAACATAAATATATAAATGTGCAGCAAGATAACTTAGTCTTTACAACTCCAAAATTTGGTTTAAATCATACTAAAGCACTATAACAAGTCAGATACAAGTCCCGCAGGATGAAATAACATTGTGTATTGAAATCAACTAAAATAAATAAAAAAGAGCTATTTAGGGGCCACAGATCGACCATGTAGCTCATCCTGAACACGGATGTTGTGTCTTGGTATAAGCCATGAGGTCCCGAACTAGAGCAAGGATTTGTATCTGCCTGGAGTGCAACAAGTGTAGTATCATTACAACCACTAGTACACCCTAAGTATCATAGGCCAACAAGAAAGAAACGAAGCATATAACATATAAAGACCGACCCTTCCTCATATCCAATAGAACATTATCCCTTTTTAGTTACGATGAATAAGTCATGATTCATGTATTACAACAAATAGACATGTAGACAATCAGCACATTATGTATTGTATGAATGAATGCAACCCATTTGGCCAATATAAACTCTGTACACAACAGTTATTTCATCTAGTCATGACTCATGGAGGACTCGCGAGGTTCATATACCCATTGTGGTGCGCAACCCGATACCATAAACAATATATAATCTATTACAGGTGTTACAGTTCACTTTTACGCGGAGGCATAAAAGCTACTAAGAGGTTCTTGGTACTCTAAGTCGGATAATTATTTTTAGAGTCGCCACATAATTTATAGGTAAATTAGGAAAACAAAGTTTGAAAGGGTTTATTCAAATTAATGAATAATCCTATCTAAACCACAATCAAGGTAAGGGTTCTGGTGATCCCCTAAGAAAGGTGTTAGACACCTCGCTACTAAGAATCCGCAGAGTACGGTTGACCTTCAGGTTCTATAGCATGCTTAAATGTAAGAGTGGCGGTGGGCGGGCTCGAATGCAGCGGGCGGGTGCAGCGGCGGGAGTCGAGGTCGAGGCGGGGACGGGAGAAGGGGCGGGTCGGGTCCGCGGCTCTGGCGGGGTCGGGTCTGGCGGGAATGGAGCAAGTCCCGTCCCGATCCCGATCCCGTCGGGCTCGGGTCGGGGTCGGGCTCGGGGCGGGATACGGCTGGTTTTCATTTTTTTTTTTTTTTAAATAACATATGTATAAAAAAAAAACTCAATAAACAAAACAAGATAGTGTAATAAAAACATCCCAAGGCTGTTTTTGTGCCTCTTATATTATTTAATAGACATGTGATTTTTTTGTAATACAAATATAATTGTCTAAAATCTAAATTACAACTTTGTGGTGTTGTCCAAAAGTTGCAAATTACATAATAAAATTACAATTAAAAAAATTACATTCTCAAAAAAACCTGTTCTAATTGCTTGATGATTTCATGTGGTTCTTCGGTTGGAATTGGTATTTGTTGGTCAAATTGATCCACGTCGCTTCCACTACCTTCGGTTAAGATTTCGTTGTAGTTTTCATCATCTTCTTCGTTGATCTCCGGTTGACCGCACCTTCTCCGCTCCGCTCGTATCCAATCTCTGAATAATACCGCAATTTCCAAGCCGTCTCCGCTAATGAGTGTCTGTGGTCTCCTATTTGATATCTGCTGCAGAAAAAGCGCTTTCAGACGCAGCTGACGACGCTTGAATGTTCAAAACATCTCGAGCCATCAATGAAAGTGTCGGAAAGGTCTTCTCATTCCCTCCAAGATTTCAAAGCAAGTCTTCATGTCCATATTCATTGATAACTTCTTGATACGATGCAACCCTGCAAAACAAAAATATCCAACTCGCTAATTTGGTTAGTAGTAGAGGTACGACCGCACATTCTATTTCTCGAGGCTTTCAATACTAGCCGCGAAACAACATGTCTTTTGTGAGGTTGTATTGAAGATGAAGAAGATGGTATGGAAGCTGGTAAGTTACTAGCATTTTCTTGTTGATAAAATCTATATATATTTTTGCATTGGTGTTCTACGCTAGACAATACTTCTTCTTTAGTTTGTTCAATAGGTGGTGGGTGATTTAGATTTTTGGGACTTGGAGGTGGTAGTACTTCTATACAATCGTAAATAGTTTCAATTAGTGATTTAGTACCGTCTATTTTAATAATAGGATTTAATACAGAACCAATAATATAAATAGAGGGAATATAAATAAAATATTTTTTTATTTTGAGAAACATTTTTTTAATAGCTGCCTTATAAGCTGATTTTTTCATATATTCACCAAGTAATAAAAATATTAGAGTTATATAAAATAACATAGTTGAAATAGTAGGATAATATATACCGAAAAATTCTTTTGTTGCTTGAAAAAATTTCTCTAAAAATACAATAAGTTCGGAAATTTTTTCCCAATCACTATCTAAAATCATATCAGCTGGCTTTTTATTATGAGAGTTAAAAAATAAAATTATAGGTAATTTATAGTCATAAGCAACAAGTAGTTGCTCGTATAAAGAATTCCACCTAGTGGATACTTCTTGTGGAATTTTTCTAAAAGGTAGTCCACAATCATGACAAATTTTTTTATATTCTTTTCTACGTTGTACTTTATTACTTTTAAAAATAAAGTTTATAGCAAATTGTATTTTACTAAGAATGTCTTCAAAAAGTGATAGACCATCCTTTACAATTAAATTATATATATGGCACGCACATTTTATATGAAAATGGTCTGGAAAAGATGGAGTTAAACTATTTTTTAAAATTGTAATTGCGTAATTGTTATTAGAAGCGTTATCTAATGTAATAGTCATAATTTTATCGGTAATTAGTAATAATCGCACATTTGATAAATATTTTCTGCAATAAAAGTACCAAGTGTGCCTATCATCTATATATCTATACGCTAAAATACGTTTTTGCATAGACCATTTATAATCTATCCAATGACAAGTTACGCTTAAATAATCATGGCCGTTAGTACTACGACCTATATCAGGCGTGATGGATACTTTGCTATTAAAATGATATAATGAAAAACGTAAATATTGTTGATATTCATGCGAATTTAAATACATCTCTCTTAACAGTTGATCTAGGAAAACCGTTAAAAGCGAGGATTATATATATCTCTAATGTAATGAATAAACCGGGAGATGAAGGAAATGAAAAGGGAAAACCCTCCACAAAGAACTAATTTTGATATTGCTTCCCTATCTCTATGTTTATTGTATTTAGAGCCTACAATTCCCCGCCATAGGGTTAATTTGACCACAATACTTGATCCGGACAAGATGTCGATGTGAACCTTGCCAGATGGAGCGGGCGTTGCGCTCTGTTTTGAAGCCTGGTATTGGGCATACCTAGCTGGATGAGCACTTACTACGTGTCTAATTAAACCCCCCGTCCCACCGTGACCTTTTTCAGTTTTAAATTTTAAAACATTTTTACAAATTTTACATATGGATACTTGATTCTCTACGTCCCTATCAAAAAATGTCCATGCATCTGATTTTAATGGTCGTTTTGCTGGACCTCGTCTCATACTAGGGGTTATAGGAGGTATTTCAGTTGAAGGTGCACTAGTGGGTGTGTTGTCATCAACATTAGTGGGTGTATCATCTAGATCATCGTCTAAATTAAAGTCTTCTTGAGTTCCAGAAAATAGCTCCTGGTCTAAATCTAATGGTATTGTAGGAAAATGTTGAGTATCAACAAAATCATCCTGTGTAGGAATAAGATGACTAGAAGAAGTACCCTTGTCCTAGTTGCCCCTACTAGAAGAAGCACTCTTACCCTTACCCTTAAACATATCTTTTAATCCTTCCATTTTAATTATGAATAAATAAATAAACAATTAAAGACAATAAAATTAAGTGATCTAAACTAAATAAACAGAAAATAATAATTTAATGAAGGAACGAATGTACCAAACGCCGACGTAACATCGACGTGTAATCGAGAGGTTGAAAATTGAAACTTTGCTCGATGGAAGATCCTCAAGCTAGTTGCCAACTTCACTACCAATTCCCAAATGAATAAATAAAATTGAATATTTAGCAAACAATGTAGACTTGTAGAGAGATATATTGAGAAATTAGAGAGATTGTAGGAAGATTTGTGAGAAAGATGAAGAGAAAATGAGTTATTTATAGTTGAAAAATTGGGTTAAAGTGTAAATATAATAACTTATGGGTTAAATATAAATATTAAGGGGTAGGGTGTTGGGGGAGGGGGGGGCTAAAATGGCCGTTGGCCAACGACCATAATCTAAAATGGTCGTTGGTGCAACGGCCATTTTTGCAAAGGGGAAAAAGGGCGGGGTCGGGGCGGGCTCGGTCTCGCGAACTGGGCGGGCTCGGGTCTTCGGGGCGAGACATCGTCCGTCCCGAAGTTCGAGTCCCGCCAGATTTTTATTTTATTTTTTTGCGGGGCCGGCGGGCTCGGGGCGGGCTCGGGGCGGGCTCGGGACTGCTCGGGGCGGGCTCGGGTCGAGTCATCGACCCACCAGCCCTACTTAAATGATGTAAATTGCTTAGAAAGTGTGTAAAATTTCCCACATAATTTATAGGTAAATTAGACAAACAAAGTTTGAAAGGGTTTATTCAAATTAATGAATAATCCTATCTAAACCACAATCAAGGTAAGGGTTCTGGTGATCCCCGAAAAAAGTGTTCTTCACTACTAAGAATCCACAGAATACGGTTGACCTTCAAGTTCTACAGTTTGCTTAAATGATGTAAATTGCTTAGAAAGTGTGTAAAATTTCCCACAAAACCCTTGTCATTTATTTATTTCAAAACTCGAAAGGTTTTTTGAAAAAAAAAAATGAAAGTTAAACTTTCGCTAAAATGGTTTGCACAGGGTAATTTAGTCAACTTATTTACGAACTAAGAACACTCAAAGATTATTTGAGTAAAACTTCACTATTACTCCGATAAATTATCATATATCACTAGCACCTTTTGAAATTTTTTTAATGTTGAAAGGCCTATAATTATTTGAAATGACAAGTTTTGGTTTAAGAGAGTAGAAAACAAGTGTTTTATTTCCATGCTATATCTCCCAAAGTAAAGATATTCTACAATGTTTCAAAACCCATATCTAACTCAAGTCCAAGACAGTGTTTAAGTACCCTAAAATAATTTGAGTTGGGCTTGGCCCACAAAATATGTTTACAAATATCAATTTGGGCTTCTCTTAGCCCAGAATAGTCCTAATCAGTTTTGTTTTCTCGAACAAGTTTATTTCTCAAAATCAGATTTATTAAAGGAAAGCCCAGTCCATTTGGTGTATTATGTGCCTGAAATTCAAGTCCAAAACAACCTCATTTTCATTTTTAAATCTGAACAACCCAATTCCAAGTGTGAAAATCCATTTTTTGGTTTCCCTTTCTTTCAAACTACAAAATAACCCTTCTTTCTTTTAATATCAAAGACTAAGAAAAATTAGAAACTCATTTGTGGAGATCTACGTATCGTTTGCCTATCTTAAATTCGTAACCGTATGAGTTCCAAAGTATTTTTTTACAAATAATATACAATATATACACATATATGGAAATGAAAGAGAAGAGTTCATGATGGTGGACCTACCTAATCCCACCAATTGACTATTTTCACCATAGCTGGCCTTCATACGCAGCTACAAATCTTGGACTCGATAAAAAATATTAGTTTAGCCTTGGCCCAACTGGCTGAAGAGAATGATAGGCCCAAAGAGGCCCATCTCGACGTGCATTGGCAGTAGAAGAGGAAGAGGGGAAAATGAAGATATTGGTTTGAATGTACCCGAAATTATCTAAATAGAATGCAAAGCAATTATAAATCGCACACGCATCATATAGAAATTAAAAACAAATGAAGCAAAATATACTCTAACAGCTAGGGTATATGGTCAATAGTAGAAAACCACATACATTTAACTAAATTAAGAACAATGAAAGGTATTGAATTAGGCTTGGCCCATTTTGAGAAGTCAATTGGTGATTATGTTAGGACATAATCAGATTAATGGGCTCAACCCAGTGGCTACAATCATGAAGAAAGACAAAGAAAGAGTAACATAAAATGGGCTGAGCCTAACAATAACTATAGTATGACATACATGGTTTGGCATACAAGATGATATATAGTCCCTATACATCTGATACTAGGTATATCTGACATATGGGTTGTATATCAGATTTTATACTTAAACAAACTCAAATAGACACAAAGAGGAAGAGGCAAACAATTCTCAGACAGAAGTATGCATGTAGAGACGTCACATAAACACACACTTAAGGTATATGCATGGTATACCAGAAATTAAAAAGAAGGCATACAAAGAATATATTGAAGTATCAAATCATGAATTCCCATACCCCCCCCCCCCCCCCCGTGTATATTCAGACCTAAATATACTCTCTTCCAACCATACATACCAGACTTGAGGTTAAAAAAAAGGATTGTCTCAAATACATCATGTTATCTTCTATTTATCTAGGCATTGGCTATGCATGATAGTTTGAGACTAAAATAAGTGAAATGACTTGAACAATAGCACATAGATAGAATAAGGTCATGTCAAGACATTCAGAGAGTTGTTTGGGTCAAGCCATTAGTAAGGGGGTCCTAAGAATAATTATCTGCCAACCCAAACAATACACACATGATGTCATTTCAAGATTCAAAAAGACAATCTAGATAAACCTTATAATAAAAGTGCATAACAACATCTAAGCACAAGACGCAAGAACTAGGCTAAAGGGGATCCTGAGGGTCATTCGGATAATTAAGCAGACTCAAACATCATCATACTTAATTTAAAAGCTCATGCAAACTTAGATGTCCAGATGCCAAAATTAGAAACAATACAATAGTGTCACTTCTATCCCTATTTGATCTAAGCTAAACAATGCGGGTATGGAAAGCTATAACATGGACTAAACAGACACCCAAGTAGGTAACATTTTGTATCCCAGAACTAGATGAGTCATTTTAGGCATGAAACAATCATTTCATGAGTTTAAACAGATACAATGGCACAAGACAAGTCATTTTGGAGTTAATTTCCACCTTTTACACCCTTAAGAACAACATGACACTACTGGAATAAACTCAAACAACCTCTCCAGTCTAAGTCTTAACAGTATTAGCGTTTTTGATTCATATGATACTAATCAAGCCACACAGATCATCATTTCTCCAGAATTATTAGTAAATGGGTATTCTAAGACATTTCTCTGGCATGTTTATGCTTAGTTGAGCCCTATATACTTTTATGTTATTCTAATATCCCTTTTGTTATGTCTAAGACCTTTTCAAATAGAGTTACTACCATATTAAGTACACCGAAGCTCAGATTTATTTAAAACATAGGTAGGGGAACAAATAAGGAAGGCAAGTTCCATGTCTTTGATTATACAAAGAAAAAGGACTAATATCATAGGTAAACTAGATCATTACAACTCACATTAACACCAAACCATTTTTTGAACTAATCATAAGTTCTAACTAAACAGTTCAGTAAGGACATTACTGTCTAAACAGGTTTGCTAAGCTGGTTTTAGACCATCCTAGGTTCAATTACATACTTTAGAAGCCATAGCTAACATGAACAAAATAGGCTTTAATACATATCTGGAAAGATTAAATTATCCTAATTCATTGTAAACTTAAATTACAACTTAAGTTAATCACATAGCACTCATAGATCACCAAAACAGACTCATATTTAACATGAACATCTCAACTTAGCACCCAATCAACCCCATATGCTAAACAATACATTCAAACCAACTAACCATGCTTAAAGAATCATAACTTTACACAAAATAAAGTAAATAATTGAAATTACATAAAGGGATAGCAATTACCTTTTGCGAGGGCAGTCTAGGGTTCGAGATAGGTTCTTGAACTTCACCTTCCACACACGAATGCACTCGCACACACGAAAAATACAATGTTTCAGTTTGTGAAGACTAATTAGGGCTAGTTTAGGATCCACCAAAGGGCCTGGATCTAAATTAAGTGATAATTAATCGGGTTTAACTCAAACATAGCTTCTAAAATATAGGTACCTTAGATTCAAGTTTTTCGGATCTCTTACAATGAAGAACAAAAGCTCAATTTATAGAACTCATAGGAAACCCTGGATAACCAAGACTTATGATGTGGGATAATAAAAATTTGGAGGAAATATCCCTCCAAAATGGTATAGCCAATAGGTATAGAGATTTTTGAATTCACAAATGAACAAAGATCATTAAAACGAACAAGAAAACACAGAGGAAATGGGTTGACCCTTACCTGGTGTTAGTGGTCGTATGGTGATGTGCGGAGGATAATGGTAAGGGCCATTAATGCTCTTACCTAAATCGGATGGACCATGAATGTGCAAAGCTGGGCGTACCAATAGAGGCACCATTTTTGTCAAGTGAAGGAGACAAAGAGAAACGGCTAGGGTTCATCACGAACCCAAATTGTGCAAAATGCCAAAGGCTTTTGGAGGTCTGTGGTTTAAGGAGACAAAGAGAAATGTCACAAGCTTATTTAATTATAACCTAATTATGTCACAAGCTTCATTTTAAGCCTAATTTTGACACTAATTGGAAATCGAAAAAGTTTTAAGTCATGTAAAATTCTTAAAATTTAAAAACATGCTTTAAAATTGAGATGTATTTATATCATCCTACTCAATTAGTCAGCTTCCCAAATTTGACAGAGGGAAATATTTATTTCTTTAAATTAAAAAATTTAAGACAATCAATTACACAGTTATTCTTTGAAATCATAAAATCATAATTAACGATCAAAACATCATGGAATTAGGACATGATATATAATAAATATACTGGATGATATTTGACAAATAAAATGACAAAATATTTCAGGAATAATTTTATAAAATCACATTCGTCTTGTAAAAAGTATATTTTACTCCGTCTATGACTCGGGATTCCTGAATAATTAAATAACATTATTGTAGGGTAAAATTTGGGTGACAACAACTGTCCCTTCATTATTCGGGGATGGTCTAAGCAGTGAAATTTGACCTTCCTAGTTTTTAGCTGACCAATTAAAGAATACTTCTCGTTTTTATACATTTTTTGAAAATTGTGGCAAGACCCTGATCTTTGGGTTTCCTACATATCTCAGGCTGTATGAGAATTCAGGTCACCTGTAGTTCGATTCGATGGCCTGAAAAGAGTATCTCTTATGAGGGAGCGCCTTTTGCAAGGGCAACCTAGTGTTCGAGAGAGAGGCTGGAAATTCAACTTCAACACTCGAATGAACTCGCACATATGAAAAACACAAGGTTTCAGTTTGTGAAGACTAATTAGGACTAGTTTAGGAACCACCAAAGGGCTTGGATAAAAATTAAGCGATAATTAATCAGATTTAACTCAAAATATAGCTTTTAGAATATAGATGCCTTAGATTCAAGTTTTTCGTACCACTTACCGTAAAGAACAAGGGCTCAATTTATAGAACTCATAGGAAACATTAGATGACCAAGGAATTCGATGTGGGATAATTGAAATTGGGAGGAAATCTCCCTCCAAAATGGTATAGAAAACATGAATCGATACTTTGAATTCATAAATGGGCAAAGACCATTAAAACGAACAACAAAACACAGAGAAAGGGGGTTGACTCTTACCTGGTGTTAGTGTTCGTATGGTGGCGTGTGGAGGATAAGGTTAAGGGCCATTAATTCCCTTACCCGAATCGGAAGGACCATGGTTGTGCAAAGATGGGCGTACCAATAGAGGCACTATTTTTGGCAAGTGAAGGAGACGAGGAGAAATATCTAGCGTTCTTCACCAAACCAAATCGTGCAAAATGCCAAAAGATTTTAGGGTGTGGGGTTTAAGGAGAATGTGGGCCAGGTCTGGGCCTATTTTTGGCCTGGGCTCGGCTGAATTCTTTAAAAAATAAAGAGCCCAATGAATTTGCACAAAGTTTAAATAAAATATGGCCACATTTTGCAAATATGACCATTTTTTAAGTTAAAAGTATGACCAAGAAATTTAATTATAACCTAACTAGGTCACAAGCTTCATTTTAAGCCTAATTTTGACACTAATTGGAAATCGAAAAATTTTAAGTCATGTAAAATTCTTTCAATTTAAAAACATGCTTTAAAATGAGATGTATTTCTATTATCCTTATCAATTAGTCGGCTTCCGAAATTTGATGGAGTATATTTAGGGATGGCAACGGATAGGATCTAGACCGGATCCTACTGGATCCAGATCCAGATCCATTTCTCATACCTGTATCCAGATCCATCGGGTCCATAAAAATCATATCCAAATCCAGATCCATCGGATCCACCGGATCCACGGATCGGATCTGGATCCACATATAAAAAATTTTGAAGGCTGCAGTTTACTTCATGTTCAAAAACTCAAATTGCGGAGACAAATAGGAAGGCTGCAGTTTACTTCAGCACACAAACAAAGTAAAAACATCAACAGTTTGTCCAAAGCCACCGTTACAAACAACCTAGTGTTTCCTCTAACACCTGAAAACTTTAATAATTTATTGTCAAATGAAATTTTATAAACCAAAATACGAAAAGAACACCAAATAACCAAAAGCAGAACATTATATTCTGCAGCTTCTGCTTCCCTTAAGCAGAACATTATATTATGTAGCTTCTGCTTCCCTTGACCTCCCAGAATCAGTTTCTTCTACTTATATTCTGCAGCTTCTGCTTCCCTTGACCTCCTAGAATCATTTTCGTCTACTATTACTATTACATGATTTCAGAAGCCAAAAGCTTAAGATTTTTTAGTTTACAACCTCCCAAGAAACAAGGGTAAAAGATCTTGTCCAGTGAGTTGGCATTTCCAGTTTGGGATTTTCAGTTTGGCATTTCCAGTTTGAGATTTCCAGTTTGCCAAACTTCATAAACTAGTCTTCGAAATCACTAGTTTCAACGTCATCAACATCCTAAAATAACAAAGAAACAATCATATTAAAAAGAGATTACTAAAAAAAATCATCTCAATAAATATTTATGATTAAATATATCATTTACCATATCAATATAGTCAACTACTTCTCCTTCTTCTTTAGAATCTTCAGTAACTATCGAACAAGCATGTGTGCCCTCCAAAGTACCTTTATTTGAAAGAAATTGAAAAATAAATAGAAGGTTCATGTTAGGGGGAAAATTGATATTAACATATATGAGAATAATCAATACATAAATAATAAATACCTTTAATGTCTTCGATCATCCAATTTTGCAAGCACATTAATGCCTCCACAGTTTTAGAGTGAAGCCTAGAACGATGAGAACTAATCACCTTTCCACCCATGCTAAAGGCACTTTCCGAAGCCACAGAATGTCCTTGGCAATTTTCTGTAAAGTAGGATACATTTGATCCCTTTTCCACCAATTAAGTACATCAAAATCATCATTCTCGGGTATAGGATCATCCTCCAAGTAATGCTCCACCTCACCCCTCACATTCATCTTTCTTTTCTTTGTTCTTTTAGCTTGAGCATATTCATCCTCATCATTATCACAAGACTCTGAAATTCCTCGTTTGCCACTTGGAAAAGGTTCTTGACTTTTATTTCCCTCACTTCTCATTTGATATTCAACCACAAGTTTATCAAGATTTTTTCTAACCTTTGCCACTTCATTATCAGTATCATCTTTGTACAATCTCTTAAAATAGTACTCCACACAATCCATTTTATTTCTTGGATCTAAAATTGAAGCAACCGCCAACATCTCATTAATATTATGCCAATATTTGTCAAACTTGTCAATCATATTTTTAGCCATCATTCTAATGGTCTCAACATCACTCTTCACCCAACGCCTCAAAGCAAGTCTTATCTCACACACTTTTCGAAAAAACAAATTAGAAGTAGGATAATTTCTACCGGAAAACACTCTAGTGGCCTTGTAGAAAATTTCCAACTTCTCACAAACAAGTTTTGCCATCATCCAATCATTCTCACTAGGAATAACTAACTTGAGCTTCTTATTCATACGTTTTAACTTAGCAAATACATCTTGAAAAGGCAAAGCGGTATTAAGCATCAAGTAAGTAGAATTCCACCTAGTTTTGACATCAAGAACCACTCTTTTAGGTTTAGAAATATTCAAAAGTCGACAAGCCTCTTCAAAATTTTCAACCCTTTTAGGAGTAGACATCCAAAATAAAATGCAATCTCGAACTTTTTCAATTGCCGGATCAATTACTTCTAAACCATCTTTCACAATCAAGTTTAGAATATGAGCACTACACCTCATATGCAAAAACTCCCCACCTAACATTAGATACCTACTTTCCAATTTCTCCAATAAAACATTCATCATTGCATCATTAGTGGTACAATTATCAACTACAATCGATGAAATTTTGTTTTCCAAAGAATATTGAGACAAACAATCCATCAAAATCTTTGCAATAACCCCCTTTGTATGTGGACATGGCACAAAACAAAACCTAAATAAAAACATACATTAAACACATACAATAAACCTAAAAAATCAGCATTTATAAATAAGAATAAGCTCATTACCTTAAGGTTCGATTGCGTAAAAACCATTGTTGATCAATGAAGTGAGATGTCACGGCCATGTAGCCCCTTTTTTGGTTGTAAGTCGTCCACATGTCGGTAGTTATTGCAATTCTACCCTCATTATGCTCCAATAGAGCTTTAAGAGAACCCTTATCTTCATTGAACTTTTTCAAAATGTAACTCTTCAAAGTGTTCCTCGAAATCATCTTGAAATGAGTATTTAGACTCCTCACGAACCTTTTAAAACCTATATGATCTACAATGGATAAAGGATACTCATGAATCACCACCATACCAACCAATTCTCTCATTGAAAAGTCTTGATCAAATTCCTTTTCCTTTCCCTTTTCTTTAAGTTCTAAAGTAGTAGACCCATCGGCTTCCGTTTTAACCTTCAATTGTGTTTGACCACTAACTCCAATCCGCAAATGCTTTCCCGGACATGTCTTCTTAGAATGTTTAAGAAGATGTGAGGTTCCATTCGCACCATTATAAGAGAGTAAAGATGTACAATATTTACACTTTGCTCTTGTAATACCTTTCACTACGACCCTATCAAAAGTTTCTCATGCCTCGGAAGTGAGTTTCTTGCTTGTTAGTTTACTTGATTGACTTTTTTCTTTTACTCCAACCTCAATAAGACCTTCTGAATCCATTTCTAAATCATCCACTCCACAAAGCAGAGGCACTGGAGGTGGGCTAAAAGAAGCAGCATGACTTTTATTAGTAGCATTTGTATTATTGTTAGATTGTTCACTATCCATTTCCTACAAGAAAATATTTGAATACATTACTTAACCACATAACAGAGAAGTATCATGCACATTTTAGTCCAATTAACATATTTAAATCTCAATACTGTAAAAAAAAAACCAGTGCATTGTATATATACTCTTGAGTCTTGACTCTTGACCAGTGCATTGTATATAATATAACAGAGAAGTATCAATATCATGCACATAACAGAGAACAATAATACACACACACACACACATTATCTTTCCTTCACCAGAAAACCAGTGCCACTGCCAGTCTGCCACCATTACCTTCGATTCCCATACTCTCCATCATTTTTCCTAAAGAACAATAATACACACACACACTAAACCAGTGCCACTGCCACCATTACCTTCGATTCACATACTCTCCATCATTTTTCCTAAAGAACAATAACACACATACACACACACATTATCTTTCCTTCACCAGAAATTTCACACACCCTATATATAAATGACTGTTAATAAATCTTTCAAAATCTCAAAACATCAAATATTATATAAATGACTGTTAATATATCTTTCAAAATCCCAAAACATCAAATATTATATAAATGAAAAAACAGAACTAAAAAAAAAAGAACTAAAAAAAAAAAGAACTAACAGAGGTTAAAAGGCCAAAAAAAAATCGAACATACCGTTTAGGCTTAGGGTTTTGATCTTTGTAAATGAACTGTCGTCTGTCAATGAAGAACAGAAGAGAGATGGAGTGAACTGAGGAGACTTGCGGGTTGCGGGCTTGCAGCTTCTTTTCCCTTAGGTTAGGCTTAGGCATAGAGATGGCTTAGGAACAGACTTACAGAAGAGAGATGGAGACATGGAGTGAACTAGAGATGGCAGCGGCTTAAGCATAGAGATCCCTACATTTACCCTTTTGTTGGCTAACATTTAAACACATGGGCTGGGCCTTCGATCCTTTATGGACTTGGGCCTGGCTGAGAAGATTAATTTGTTGGCTAACAGTTAAAACGCATGGGCTGGGCCTTCGGTCCTTTATGGACTTGGGCCTGGCCGAGAAGATTAAAAAGATAATGTATAAATGTTTAATCTATTTAATAAAATAACGGATCCACGGGTCGGATCTGGACCGGATCCGGATCTCAAATACAAGATCCATATCCAGATCCGATCCGTCAGAAACGGATCCGGGTCCGATCCGGATCCGTCGGGTCCAAATTTTGAAGATCCATATCCTATAAAACGGATCTGGATCCATCGGATCCGGATCGGGTCCAGTATCCGCTGCCATCTCTAAGTATATTGATTTCATTACATTAAAGATTTTAAGATAATTAATTACTCAGTTAATCTTCGAAATTCTAAAATAATAATTAACGATCAAAATATTTCTGGAATGACAAAATATATTGGATGCTATTTTATCAAATGAAATGACATAATATTTTCAGAATAATTTTGTAAAATCAATTCGTCTTGTAAAAAGTATATTTTACTCCATTTGTGACTCGCGAATCCTTAATTATTAAATAACATTATCGAACGGTAAAAATTAAGTGTTAACAACTGCTCCTTCGTTGTTCGGGAATGGCAGGACCATCCCTGAGCAATAAAATTTGACCATCCTAGTTTTTAGCTGACCAATTAAAGAATAATGCTCATTTTTGTATAATTTTGAAAATTGTGGTCGGACCCTAGTCTTAGGGTTTCTTATATATCTCAGGTTGTATGAGAATTCAGGCCACTTGTAGTTTGACTCAATTAGACTTCTAGAGAAAAATCCCATAACTAACAAGTCCCGGAATGATTTTGTTGGAATGTGATCGATCCTTATGTGTTGAGTTTGCCTACATATCCCCAGTTTTTGGCAAATCATATCACTTGTAGTTTGACTCGATGGACCCAAAAGGGTATCCTTTATGAGGGATTGCCTTTGATGGTATTTGAAAAACCTTTTCTGGTAAGAGCCCGACCGGCTATGGGGTTTTCAAAAGCCTCTTTTGTGATGGAGTGTGGTGTGGAGTAATCTTCAAGCCCAAGTACATAAAGCTTGAGTCTCGTTGGCACACTATTTTGATCGACTGACCAAGAATTTTTTTTACATTTGCTCCTCATGCGTCTAGATCTGGTTTGCTTGCTTTCTACCTCCGGTAACTTCTGACATGTTTCTATTTCCTGGGACCTGGAGTGTTTGATTGTTTATTTGACCATACTAGCATAGTTGTGTTTGTTGTACCCTCTTGGGTGACTGTTCTGAGAGGGTGGCACGTCTAACACCGTCTGACTCGCAAGACTTCTTTGGTTGGATGTTGTTTGAATGGATTTCGCCTCCGACACCGTCTAGCTTGCATGTGTTTCATTGAGCGGATGCCATCTGTGGCACCGTCTGGCTCGTACATATTTTTTGGTTAGCTGATGTGATGAAATAAAGGCCACGAGCCTACTTTCCCAACATGAGCCACAAGGTGACTTGTGAAGAGTGCTAAAGATTGTCGTCCGTCATATGGTGATATGCTTAATATGGAATGGATTGTGGAGTGGAATTGAAGATTGAACGTGAAAATCCAAGAAAGAACATGTTTATTTCCAGCCTTTATGTAGGTCTTGGCCGAGACCATTTTTCTTTTAGCTTATTTAATTCCTAACTTAACTACTAGCTCTCCTTAGGACATAATTAATGTGACGTGTAATAGAATAGGGTGACAAGGCCAAGAACCATCCTGAAGAAGAAAATTCTAAGGAGATAATTCATGAACTAACTAGTTTATGTACTTGTCTACATAGAAGACACCAAGAATAGCCTAGGGAACATGAAGGGTTGGCCAAGCATTTCCCCTTTCCATTCGGCTAAGGTACATGCTAGAGATGGAAACTTCCAAATGTATTCCAAGGAGATGATTCATGAATGACATAAGTTCATGCACTCATCTATATGGTAGACACAAAAGAGTGGCCTAGAGAAGATCAAGAGTTGGCCGAACCACCCCTCCCTTTCACATTCGGCCAAACCCCCATTCCTTTCCCATTTGGCCGAAAGTGGTTCAAGTTTTTGTCTATTTAGTTGTCTTCTAGAAAGGTATAAATACTAGTATAAATAGGACATATAGTTGATGTAAAGAGAGGGTGGAAGATTTATGAAAACTATTTGAGTTTTACTCATTTGCTAAATTACTCCACTTTTATGTTGTTTATCTTAGTTGGTCCTTTTGTGGTCCGAACCTTGATCCTTTTGTGGGTCAACCCCTTGGTGCAAGTCTAGTTAGAAATTTGTGATCTAGCTAAACCCAATCTAAGGTTCCCTCGGTGTAAGTCTAGTTGGGACTTTTGTGACCCAACCAAACCTAAACCAAGGGCCTATCCGGTTACTAGTCACAAGGTCTTTCGGCCTCCTTCACTTGGTTTGTACCCGAGCTTGTCCATAGCAACCTCGGTCAAATCCTTTTCCAATTGGCCTACTTCACTTAGTTTCAATCCGATCTTGTCCATAGCAATCTCGTGCCTAATCATTGTCCAAATTGCTCATATCTCACTTAGTTTTAACCCGAGCTTGTCCTTAGCAACCTCATGTCGAATCCTTGTTCAAACCACTTGATTTTTTTCACCACCATACACCACAACACTTCACAAACTCTCACCCCAAAGTCCATTAACCTAATCCACCCTAAATACCCGTACACTCTCCATAAAACCAAGTGGTCCTCAAATCACCCTTTTACGGATAACCTCATTGTCCCGACCAGTTTCTGCCACCTTACCTCCATCCAACCACCAACGACCGACCACTAACACAACCCTCAACCTGTTTAGAATGACCCTACAAAACGCCTTAGCCCACTTCTACCCTAAACTACCCGTCCAAGCCCAACAACACCACGCTGCCAGGCAAAAATGTCCCACCCAACAAACCCCAATTGAGTCCATTTTCATGTCAACCCGCGTCCAACCATATTACGACCAACTTACCCTCACTTTCCCCTCATTTTATACATCAGATTTGGTATCAGAGCAAGGCAATTTCGTCCCACACCTTGACGCTATGGCTTACACAAAAGAAAACCTTAGAGGATTGTAAGTGACCTTTTTGCGGAATAAGCGCAAATCTTGAGAAAAGAATTTGTGAGACATACCGTGATCAATAATGTCGAGTCCGGGGTTATGCAAAATAGCCCAGGGCATGAAAAGGAAGAGTACCACGATTGTGGGTATTCTTTTTTTATGGAGAAATTCAAAATTGAGGAGGTCCTAGAGGAAAATGTTGATCTTGCGGAAAAGAATGAAAGTTTAGTACTCCAACGTGTGTTGAATGTTCAACTTGAAGAACATAAGGAGACATAAAGAGAGCAACTATTTTATACTCAATGCAAGGTGAATGGCAAGGTATGCAACGCGATTATTGATGGAAGAAGTTGTACCAATGCAACCTTCGTAGAAATGGTGAACAAATTGAACTTGCCTATTGCTCTCCCATGGTTGAACGAAAACGAAGATATAAAGGTAATGAAACAAGCTCTTGTTAGTTTTCGAGTTGGTAGATATGAAGATGAAATATGGTGTGACATCTTACCTATGGATACGTGTCATATTTTATTGGGTCGGCCATGGCAATTTGATCGAAAGGTGCAACATGATGAAGAAAAGAATGTCTATTATTTTCAAAAGGATGATAAAAAGATACAGTTGATGTCATTGTCACCTAGTGAGGTGAAGAAAATAAAGATAAAAAATGCCAAGAAATGCAAGGAGAAATCCGAGGCACTCTTACTCGATGCCAGAAAGATAGAAGAAAAATAGAAGAAGGAGAGTTCTATAGATGCGGTTGAAAATGCCGACTTGAAGGAACTCGTGGACGATGTACTTTTGAATGATCTTGCATCCAGATTACCCTCAACCAAAATGAGTGAACATGCTATTGATGTTATTCCAAGAAGTTCATTACCTAATCATCCATACAATAGTTGCAATCCAGAAGAGGCTAAGGAGTTGCAAGAACAATTAGAAAAAGGCTTGGTCCGGAAGAGCTATAGTCTATGTACGACATCCGCCTTATTGGTGCTGAAGAAAAGTGAAGTTTGGCGTATGTGTATGGATAGCCAAGTGGTCCACAACATCACCGTGAGGTGTAAGTCCCCTTTGCAGAGAATGGATGATTGTTTGAATGAATTGGGTGGGGCCACATTGTTCGCCACAATCGATTTGAGGAGTGGCTACCATCACATGAGGACCCGAGAGGAAGGTGAATGAAAGATGGCTTTCAAAGCCAAATATGGTTTGTAAGAATGGCTTGTGATGCCATTCGAATTGTGTAATGCTCCAGGCTCTTTCATGAGGCCAAAACCTTTTGTCTTATATTTGAATCATGAATATTGGAAGTATTTACATTAGCAAAGAAACTTAAATCCAAAGCATGCTAAGTGGGTAGCACACTTGCAAACTTTCACATTCTCTATGAGATATAAAGATGGCAAGCCTAACATAGTAGCGGATGCACTTTCCCGAAGGTACATAATGTTAATCATGCTTGAACAAAATTTGGTGAGATTTGAAGTGCTAAAGGAGTGCCATGAACAAGATCCTGAGTTCGAAGATGTAAATGGAGTGGTAAGAAAGTGTTCCACTTGTCAAAAGGCTAAAAAATTCTTCCACAAAGAATTGTATACTCCTTTACCAGCTCCGGAGCGACCACGGGAAGATAAGAGCTTGGATTTCATCCTCAGCTTACCAAGAACAAAACGGGGCAAAAACTCTATCATGGTAGTTGTGTTTAGATTTGAGAAGATGGCTCACTTTATTGCTTGTCGCAAGACCGATGGTGCAACAGACTTGTATTTGAATGAAGATGTAAGGTTGTGTGGAAAGTTAGAGAAGTATGCTCTTATGATTACTAGTATCCCATCCTTAGAATATATAGTATCGTATGAGGGTATTCATATAGATCTATTCAAGGTGGAAGCCATCTGGAATTGGCCCAAGCCTACGAATATAAGTAAGGTAACAAGTTTCCATGGTTTGGTTACTTTCACTCGAGATTGTGTGCCCTTGTTGCCCCTATCACGAAACTAATGAGAAAGAATGAGTTTAAATGGTTCCAAGGAGAAAAAAGAGCTTTGGAAACCTCAGAGGAAAGGATATGTGAAGCACCAGCTCTAACAATTCCAAGCCGCAAGAAGTTATTTGAATTTGAAGGTGGAGTTGGTATTGATACCGCCTTGATTCACGACAAAAGATCCATTACTTTCTCTACTGAAAATTTGGGTGGTACACGGTTCCATTCTTCTACTTATGAAAAGGCATTTATTCTTATGGGATCTTTGGTTCGATGGGGACATTATTTAAAGTATAAACCTTTTGTCTCATATTTGGATACTTTCTACAAGGTGGAACCACCGGATGAATATGGAAGTATTAGTCCCGTGTTTGATGTCGGAGACTTATCCCCATACATAGATGACGAGAATTTGAGGACAAATTCTGTTAAAGAAGGAGAGATTTATTAAAGAAAGGCCATGAGCCTACTCTCCCAACATGAGCCACGAGGTGACTTGCGAGAGAGTGCCAAAGATTATTGTCGGTCATATGGTGATATGCTTAATATGGAATGGATTGTGGAGTGGAATTGAATATTGGACGTGAAGATCCAAGAAAGAACATGTTTATATTCGGCCTTTATGTAGGTCTTGGTCGAGATCATTTTTCTTTTAGCTTATATAATTCCTAACTTAACTACTAGCTCTCCTTATGACATAGTTAATGTGCCGTGTAATTGAATAGGGTGACAAGGCCAAGAACCATCTAGAAGAAGAAAATTCTAAGGAGATAATTCATGAACTAACTAGTTTATGTACTTGTCTACATAGAAGACACCAAGAATGGCCTAGGGAACATGAAGGGTTTGCCAAGCATTTCCCCTTTCCATTCGGCTAAGGTACATGCTAGAGATGGAAGCTTCCAAATGTATTCCAAGGGGATGATTCGTGAGTGGCATAAGTTCATGCACTCATCAATATGGTAGACACAAAAGAGTGGCCTATAGAAGATCAAGAGTTGGCCGAACCACCCCTCCCTTTCACATTCGGCCAAACCCCCATTCCTTTCCCATTTGGCCGAAAGTGGTTCAAGTTTTTGTCTATTTAGTTGTCTTCTAGAAAGGTCTAAATACTAGTATAAATAGGACATATAGTTGATGTAAATAGAGGGTGGAAGATTTATGAAAAATATTTGAGTTTTACTCATTTGCTAAGTTACTCAACTTTTGTGTTGTTTATCTTAGTTGGTCCTTTTGTGGGCCATCAGTCATTTTGTGGTCCGAACCTCGATCCTTTTGTGGGTCAACCCCTTGGTTCAAGTTTAGTTAGAACTTTTGTGATCTAGCTAAACCCAAACTAAGGTTCCCCTCGCTGTAAGTCTAGTTGGGACTTTTGTGACCCAACCAAACCTAAACCAAGGGCCTATCCGGTTACTAGTCACAAGGTCTTTCAGCCTCCCTCACTTAGTTTTTACCCGAGCTTGTCCATTGCAACCTCAGTCAAATCCTTGTCCAATTGGCATACTTCACTTGGTTTCAACACGAGCTTGTCCATAGCAACCTCGTGTCTAATCGTTGTCTAAATTGCTCATATTTCACTTAGTTTCGACCCGAGCTTGTCCTTAGTAACCTCGTGACCAATCCTTGTTCAAACCACTTAATTATTTTCACCATCATACACCACAACACTTCACAAACTCCCACTCCAAAGGCCATTAACCGAATCCACCCTAAATACCCATACACTCTCCACAAAACTAAGTGGTCCACAAATCACCCCTTTACTGATAACCTCACTATCCCGATCAATTTTTGCCACCTTAATTCCATCCAATCACCAAATACCGACTATTAACACAACCTTCAACTTGTCTGGAACGACCCCACAAAACGTCTTAGCCCACGTCCACCCTAAACTACCCGACCAAGCCCCACAAAACCACAATGCCCTGCAAAAACATCCCACCCAACAAACCCTAATTGAGTCCATTTTCGTGTCAACCCATGTCCAACCAAATTTCGACTAACTTACCCTCACTTTCCCCTCCTTATATACATCAGGATTTCACTTGCGACACCGTCTGGATCATGCATCTTTTGTTACGCGGATGCCACTTGTGACACCGTCTGGCTCGTGCATTATTTTATTGAGTGGATTCCACTTGCGTCACCGTTTGGCTTGTACATTTTTTATTGAGTGGATGCTACTTGTGGCACCGTCTGGCTCATGTGTGGATGACCCTCTTAGCATGCAGTTTGTATGAATGTCCCTCTCGACATGCAGTTTGTATGAATGGCCCTCTTGGTATGCAATTTATATTAATGGTCCTCTCGGCATGCAGTTTGTATGAATGGATCTCTCGGTAATGTTTGTATGAATGACTCTCTCGGTAATGTTGTATGAATGGCCCTCTCGCCAATTTTTGTATAAATGACCCTCTTAGCATGCAGTCGACAAATATGGCTCTCTCAGTTGGATTATCTTTCCTTCGTCCTTTATGTCGGCTGTGACCCTCTCGGTCAAGATTGTCATTTTTTTCCTTTGTTGGATGTGACCCTTTCGGTCAGATTGCTGTTTTGTCCTTTATTTGTCTAACATAGCCAGATTATACTTCTTCGTCCTTTTGTCTGTTGTGACCCTTTTTTTTTATTCTTTATATGGCTCTCATGGTCGGGTTGCCTTTTCTTCATCCCTTATCGGCTCGTGACCACTTTTAGTCAGATGGCCGTTTTGTCTCTTGTATGGCTCTCATGGCCAGATTATGCTTCTTGGTCCTTTTGTCGGCTCTGACCCTCTCAGTCAGATGGCTATTTTATCCTTTATATGGATCTCATGTCCAGACTATCTTTTCTTCATCCCTTGTTAGCTCGTGACCCCTTTTAGTCAAATGATCATTTTGTCCTTTGTATGGCTCTCACAGCTGGATTATGTCGTCCTTGCGGCATTTTACTGCTTTAAATGGTTCTCTTGACCTGGTTGTGTTGCTTTGATAGTGATTTTCTTGTATGTGGACTTCACGTCCCGGTTGTCATCTTTCGGTGTCGGAGTTTTTTTTTATTGTACTTGTTTCATTCATGAGCAAACAAGTTAAGAAAAAAAAACACTGTCCTCTAGATGAGGTTTTGGAGACCTGCAAACACAAAATTTTTTTTAGTTTCTATAGGGTTTATTCGTGTCGCCGACTCCTACTGCGTTGCTTCTCTACTTGTTCGGTATCACCCTCCATTTTGGGCTCCGTATTATGAATGATAAAATTTTAGATTAAAATTTAAAAATATTTTAGAAAACAATTTTTTTACTAAAATATTTTATCATATTTAAAAATTATTAACTCAATGTCATGACGTATACACTCTAAGTGAGGTTCTTCGACCATCATTGGCGCTCATGTTGAAAGTTTGAGACCGGCTGACTATCGTGCATATTCGTATTGAAGGAATTTTTGAGTTCCACTCAAAAACTTTTCCCTAGTTAAAGGTTTTAGACCGGCTGATTCTTGTGCTGGAGCTGTCGATGGAATTTTTGAGGTCTTCTCAAAAATTCTGCCCTAGTTTGAAAATTTGGGTCAGCTGATCCTTTGTGCCGGGTTCGTTGGTGGAATTTTTGAAGTCCTCTAAAAAATTCTTCCCCAGTTGCAAGCTGAGATCTCTATACTTTGTGAGGCAATCCTTCAAATCCTTATGTCTTAGAGGCTTCCTAGAGGTTTTTTTGGTTTTTGTTTAGTGCGACCAAGCTCAAAGAGCGCCCACGTATCCCATCTCAGGAATTAGGTTGAACATAGTTTGGGACAAAGATGATTGGTTTTTTGTAATAATGCAATCGAGTTCTGAATGTACGCCTACGTATCCCTCTTTGGAAATCTGGTCATCACGTAGTTCATATTACAAGAAAATGTCCTTTGGTTTTTCTATTGCGATTACAAGTAGAGAAAATGCAATTACAAGTAAAGAGATGCGATTAGAAGTAAATATAATGCGATTAAGTAAACGTTTATTATAAACTAACATGCATGTCCTCATGCATAGTATCTTTTGATAGCGTATGAGTTGATTGCCTTGGGAAACTCTTGGCCATCTATTTCTGCGAGGATTACGACTCCTTCTGATAGTACCTTGCGCACCATGTAGGGTTGTTGCCAATTGGGTGGGAATTTCCTTTTGGACTTGTCTTGGTTCGAAAACATGCACTTGAGTAGCAATTGTCCTATTCGAAATATTCGGGCTCTGACCCGCTTGTTGAAGGAGCATGCCATTTTCTGTTGGTATATTTGACCGTGACATGCGTCAACCATCATTTTCTCATCAATCCAAGTTAGTTGCTCGTATCTTCTTCGGACCCACTCTGCGTTGTCCAGGTTTTCTTCTTGTATGATCATGAGTGCGTATCTCTACCTCAATCGGTATCTCTATATCAGCCAGTATCACTACTTCAGTAACATAGACAAGTAAATATAGAGTTGTTCTGGTTGAGGTCTGAGTAGTGTTCAGTATCCTAGAAACGCGTAGGGCAACTATTCATGACAACATATGTAGTTGTCGGTCATTATCCTTAGTATCCTCTTGATGTTCTTGTTGGCTTCCTCTATGGCTCCGTTCATCTGTGGACTGTAGGCGGTCAAATTTCTATGCGTTATACGAAATTATTCATAAATATCCTTTATTAGATGGCTATTTAGATTTGCTCCATTGTTAGTTATGATTGACTCCGAGATGCCAAATCGACATATGATGTTGTTTTGTACGAAGTTTGCTATCACTTTCTGTGTCTCCGACTTGTGAGAAGTAGTTTTAACCCATTTTGTGAAGTAGTCTATGGCAACCAGGATGAAGCGATGTCCATTGGATGCTGCTAGCTCTATAGGCTTGATGACGCCCATATCCCAAGCTACAAATGGCCAAGGTGAGCTCATCACATTAAGCTCACTTGGTAGGACTCTAATTAGATGTCCATGGATCTGACACTGATGGCATCTTTGCACGAATCTGCTACAATCGGTTTCCATGGTCATCCAATAGTAGCCTACTCTCAAGATCCTTTTGTCAAGGACAAACATGTTCATGTAAGGGCTACAAGTCTTAACGTGTACTTCTTCTAACAGTTTTGTGGCCTCTGTAGCATCGACACATTTGAGTAGCCCTAGATCGGGCGTCTTCCTATAGAGTACTCCCTTGTTTAGAAAAAAACCATTGACCATTCTTCTAGTGGTCTTATTTTGATTGGTTGTAATATTCTCAAGTTACTCTCCCTTTTCCAAGTATGTGCTTATGTCGGTGTACCACGATTTACCGTCTGGTTCTGTCTTTACATGGGAACAATAACCATGTTCATCCCTAATGTTGATCTCTAGCGGGTTAATGTGGCCGCTTTCTAGAGGTTGTATCATGGATGTTATGGTTGCAAGTGCATCGATGAATTCATTCTAGGCTCTCTGCATGTGCCAGAACTCGATCTTTCTAAACCTTTTGCACAATCTTTGTGCAAGGTTCACATAGGGCAAGATCTTCTCATTCTTGGTGGTTCTTTCTCCTTGGACTTGGTGAATTAGTAGATCTGAGTCTCCTATTACTAATAATTGTTGGATATCCATAGCGATGGCCATGTGAAGACCCAGAATACAGGCTTCGTACTCTGTCATGTTGTTCGTACATCGGAAGTTGAGCTTTGCCGCCATCGAGTAATACTGACTTGTTTTTAGACCAAAACTGCTCTGATTCCCAAACCCTTGTAATTGACTGCGCTATCGAAGAACATTCTCCATCATGAGTAGGTTTTGACTTTGTCTTCTTCAACTGTCATCACTTTCTCGTCCAGGAAATATGTCCTTAATGGTTCAAACTCTTCATCGACCAGACTTTCTGCTAGTAAATCAACCAATACTTATCCCTTGACAGCTTTCTGGACCACATATGTGATGTCGAATTTGCTTAGGAGCATTTTCCACTTGGTCAGTGTCCCTATAGTCATTGGCTTGCGAAAGATGTACATAAAGGGATCCATCGTGGAGATTAGATGGGTAGTGTATGCTGATAAGTAGTGTCTCAGCTTTTATGCTGCCCATGTCAGGGCACAACATGTCTTTTCTATCAAAGTATACCTAGACTCGCAAGCGGTGAACTTTTTGCTGAGATAGTAGATGACTCTCTCTTTCTTCCCAGTTTTGTCGTGTTGTGCCAACATGCACCCAAATACATTATCTGATACTGACAAATACAAGATTAGTGGGTTCCCCGATCTGGGAGGGACCAATACTGGAGGATTGGAGAGATATTTCTTGATAGTATCAAAGGCTTTTATGACACTCATCTATCCATTTGGTGGGTGAATCCTTTTTCAATAGCTTGAGGATGGGCTCCATAATTATTGTAGACTACGCTATGAATCTTCCAATGTAGTTCAACCTTTCCAGAAAACTCATGACATCTTTTTTGGTCTATGGCAGTGGCAACTGTTTAATGGCTTTGATTTTTAAGGGATCTAGTTCTATGCCCCTGTGACTGACTATGAATCCTAACAATTTTTCGGCAGGCACTCTAAATGTGAACTTGGCGGGATTCATCTTTAGATTGAACATATGAACTCTGTCGAAGCAAATCCGCAAGTGTATGATGTGATTTGAGGTTTCCCATGACTTGATTATGACGTCATCCACGTAGACTTCTATCTCTTTGTGCATCATGTCGTGGAAGATGGCCGGTCATTTCCCTTATATAAGTGGTGCTGGCATTCTTGACACCGAATGACATTATCCAATAGTGGTATACTCCCCATAGAGTGATGAAAGCTATTTTCTGTGCGTCTTCTTCACTCATCAGAATCTAATGGTAACCGGTGATTGAGATCATGGTAGTCCACACAAATTCAAATTTTCCCATCTTTCTTTGGCATAGCCATGATGTTGGGCAACCAAGTGGGGTAAGAAGTTACTTCCACTACCCCAGACTTTATCTGATTTTTGACCTCATCCTTTATTCTTATGCTTACACCAACTCTTTGGGAGTATAACATCTTCTTGATCTTGTCATTACCTGGGCCACAGTCGCTTGAACAACGAACTCTTTACTTGGATATGGAATTATAGCTTGTGGTACTTGGACCACAAATGGTTTTTTCTGGGCTGGGTTACTCCTTGTGGTACTTGGACTATGAACGACACGTGGGTCAATACTTTGAACTGTGACCGCACTTAAAGAGTAAGAGAAGCTACAGTTCATTCTAAACTTTCAACAAATTCTTGGACCAATGGCTGGCATATAGCCCAATCTTTCTCCCGTTTGATCATGTGTATATGGTTGGCATAGTGACTGGGAAGAGGATTTGTGTTTACGTTTGGTGCCACTGTTTCCAAAATGATCTTTCGTTTATTAGTTAGATCTTGTAACTTGTGCTTTAAATTGATACAATCCTTAATAGTATACATATTCCCTCCAGAGTGGTAGGCGCATGTCTAATCGGCTCTATAGAAGAGATTTCTGTGATTAACAAGATTTGGCAGCATGGTCTAGATGATTCCGGTAGCATTTAGCTTTTCGAACAATTTGGTTTGAGTTTCAAGAAGTGGAGTGCATGTCTGAAGAGGCTTCTTTTCAAAGTTTGGACGTGGAAAATCATATATATCCAGAGGCGGCTGATTTCAGTGGTTTTGATGATTTTGAAGAGATTGGTAAGCAGGTGCGAGAACTTGGTAATTTTTGTGATGGAGCTTGGTAAGTGGGTATTATTGTTTGGTAATTTGGTTGTGGAGCTTGGAAGGTTAAAACCGGGGCTTGATATTTGGGATGTGCGTAGTATACTAGCACAAGGCTATATAGGGATGATATGTAGTTGCTTGGGGGAGGAGATTGATATATTTTGAAGGATGACTACAATCCTTCTTTTCTACGACTCCTTGGGCTAGGGGTATGGGAGTCTTTTTCCACGTCCTCCTTCTTTTTCCTTGCAGCCCTGGTAGCGCTTGCAAGGCCAGCTATATTGGCTATGCTAACAATCTTTCTCAATTCGAGGTCATCTTCTATTTCCTCTCCCATATTTACTAATTCATAGAATGACCTCCCCGCCATAGACAACATGTGGTCGTAGCAATCCAATTCTTGTGACCAGATGAAGACCGAGACTAATTCTTGATCGCTCATCGGAGGCTGTACTCGGGCAGCTTCAGCCCTCTACCTACTTGTATATTCGCAGTAGCTCTAAGTGGACTTCTGTTTGATTTTCTCCAAGTAATAACGGTCGAGAACGGTTTCCACATTAAAGCAAAATTTATTCATAAAGGCTTCATCCATGTCTTCCTAAGAGTCACAACGGCGGATGTCTTAAGCCGTGAACCACTCAAATGCTTCTCATGTGAGACTTCGGCTGAACAACCTCATTATCAGAGCTTGATTTCTCTTGATACCAACCAGTTGGTCGCAGTATGCTCTTAGATGAGCTTTGGGATTTCCGGTCCTGTTGAAAAGTTCAAACTTTGGCACCTTGAAGCCCTCGAGTAGGTCCAAGTCTGGGTGCATGCACAAGTCATCGTAGATTAAGTCTGTTGATTTATGAGAGCCTTTTTTAGATATTTCAAGCAAGTCTACCATATTCTACTCCATTTCTTTGTCCCTTCGATTCTATTCAGCCCTCCATGCCTTTTCCATTTCTTCATAACGGTCAATATCGGGTGAGGAGTCAATGGGAGTAATTAGGGTGTGAAAAGATACAGTGGGGTGCGCTGGGTGACTTGTGGAAATGCCATCGGCTCTAGGTGTTGGACGAGAGGTGGTATTTTGATGTGTTCTGAAAAGAAGGTGTAAAGTGAAAAGTTCCAGCCATGTGGGCGACGTTTGCTGGAGGTGGGGTTTGGTACGAGGTACCAACATGGGTATTTGGGAAGTGTTCGAGTATGGGTGAGTTCATTGATAGAAAATGCGGTAGATACCTTCTTGTCTCAACGACTTCCTCTTTGGTAGCATTGATGGCTTCGTTCTTCGCGACCTATTCCTGGAGGTCTACGATCTTTCTAAACAACAAATTGATCACATCCTCATAGTGTGAGGCATTCCGAAGGTCCTGAGGTACGACGTCCTCGATGACCAGAGCATCTTTGTTACGAGCGTCTTCGGGAGTACCCGTCATTTTTTCTTGATTTTGTTAGTTCAGGGATGCTATTGCGTCTTTCGATCTGATGAAGTATGCTAGTGTGATAAGGACAGATCAACCCCTCTATAAGAAAAGAATAACTCAAAGGAAAATGACGTTAGTATGTTAGTTGGAAATAATAAATACAAGATATAACACATAAGTTGAACATAAAGCACAGACTCATGTATTCGATCTAAACTCTTGATCAATTTTTCATTCCGGGGATATTTTGGTCATTTTGGCCACCTTTGGTTTTTTAGGGTTTTAGTTTGAAGGTCTATGGTTGATTTTCTACCAAGACATCATTGAACCAAAAACTATTCTATAAATAGAGGGATTATAATTTATATCATATAGGGGTCGAGTCTTATATACTTCCAACGTATCCCTCCGCGGGAAATCAAGATCTTCCGTAGTTCGGGTTAAGTAGAAATTAGTCCTAAATTTTCTCCAAACCAGGCCCGACATGGGCTTCCTACGTATCCCTCATCGAAACATAATGTTGGACGTAGTTTTTTTTACAAAAGAGGGAGGGGATAACATTTTGATTTAAAGGTAAATGGGACACCTAACCCACCCAAAAGATGAATTCTCCTTGAAGCCATGGTGGGTCGTCGTCCTTATGACTGTGCATTTTCTAGGCGGCTTTCTAGAAGCGACTGTGTATCACATGCCAGATCTGATCGATGTTGACAAGATGTTCTAGCTCAAATTTGAAAGCTTCGCATTCCTCAATGTCATGCCCTAGTACCCCTGAATGGTACAAGAAGAATTTTTCTCCCTTGCAGTGTTGGCAGATAGTTTCCAAGTGGATTTAATCGCGCGAACCTTGTCGATACGGGTTAAAATGGAGAAGATGTATGTGTACAAATCTTCAAAGGCAGTGAAGTTGTAACACCACATTTGGGTTTCCATAGTGATTCCTTCACCAGACATGATGGGGTCGTAGACTAGTAGGGAGCATGGGCCTCACATGTTATGAGACATTCTCGTCAATCAGTCTAATAGTTCTCCTTTTGAAGTCCATGCACTCATATGGTGTGGCCAGGATTATTTATGTGGAACATGCACCTCTTGTAGGCAAAGAGGGATGCACATGTTGGGAGGACGTTGGATCTAACACATTCCAACCTGGCGGCTTTTATTATATCATATACTTCAACATTTCGCACCGACCTGGGTGCAACTCTGAAAAAGGAATCGCAAGCTTTGAGGGAAATCACCCACCACATAGAAGATGACGTAGGGAGAGGCCTTTATGGCATCCAACAGTAGTTGACTTCTTCAGTGGTTGGGTGACTGACTCTTTCAAGTACCCCACTTGATATAACATAGGATCTGCTCCAGGAAATTCTGACAGTGGGACGTAATCGTCGACCATTTTCTTGACCTCTTCAGGAACATTTTGGTATTGATGTTTTCCTTCAGGGGACTCTTTAGCGAGGATTCCCACAAACTCCAGAATATTTTCAACCTCCTTCATCTTGTCTTTAGCTAAATCAATCTTTGCATCAATATTATGGATCTTTTCCCTAAGAGACTCCTTAGTTTATTCGTCGATGACCAAATCAACAACTGGTGATATGGCACTGTGGCTGTTGAGAGTGTCCATTGGTAGCAAATTAACCTTTAAGAGGAGGTGCAAATTTAGTTTAGTTTTTGTATTTTCTTGTGTTTTTATTTTGGGTTGGTGTTCGAAATGTGGAACCAATCAAGAGTTCGTATGGAACACATGAAAACACATAAGCAGTTATATCACATAAGCAATTGCAATATTGGAGTTCCTAAAACTCGTTACTCCAAGGCTTTCTAATCATTTGAAGCATAATTGTGCCAAATTTTGATTAAAACAATTTCCCCATAAATATTTTCATTATTAATAATATGTTATCCAGTGGAGTTACAAAACATGAATAAAGTAGTAAAATCAGAAGAAGTCACCTCTAGTGGCGGATGATGAAGCTCTGTCTGTTCGAGCTTTCTTGGCCCTTCGAAGGGCGATCCGAATCCGGAGATGAGTAGATATCAACAATGAATCAACCCAATTACCTTTCTCTGTGAAGTTGATGGGTGTAGTATCTCCCATGGTTATCCTCATGCGAGCGTCTAAGTCCTCTAGACACTCCTGAGTGAAGTCTAACCCCTCGGTTAGGCTTTCTATGGCGATCTGGTCATGCTCTATCTTCTCCAAGTACTTGGCATCTCGATCATCATCCTGTCTCTGAATGCGGCTTGATCTCAGCATTTGAATCCCTGTTATTTCTGAACTGATAGTGGTCAGGCCCTATGTGAGGGTACCCTATAAGTGTGCTCTCAACCAATCTATGTAGTCCTCATCACGACCTGGGCAGAAGATATATTCGGCTAGAATATCTGGACCCCACTTCATTCCACCATTCCACCATTCCACTCCTGGATGATATCAGTAACCCCTCTGATCCTGTCTCCTTTGTGGTCGACCACATACTCCCCCATGTTTCCTACTTGGGGTATCACTTGTCTCCTTCCGAACTGTCTTAGGTCCCTAATAGGTACATATGGTCGAATTCTCCGGATCCCAAGAAGTGGCGGGAAAAGGTCATTTTCTACCCCTCATAACTATGGTATCGGATATAAAGTCGGGAAATCTCCACTAGATGCTCTCCTCTCGGAGCCTAGAAAGATAAAAGCCCACCCCTCTTTGGTTTGATTCCCAAAATTTAGGTAAGTGACTTTCAGGTTATCTTTCATACATTCCGGATCTCAGTATGATAGACCCTCAGTTTTGTGGACGTGTGTTATGATCCACCATTGTATTAAGAGGTTACACCCTTGGAAAAACCTATATAGGTTTCGGCATTGATCTAAATCACGGTATATGTCGGCTAGGATGACAAGGACTAGGTCAATAGTACTTGGTTTTGCTATTTGTGGTTATGCCATGAAAGATATCATGGGTGACGTAGATGACCCGGGTATCTATGGCTTGGTGTCGATCCTTGGGAAATACCATGGTTCCTAGAAGGCATAGGATCGGAACTCTACGGAGTGTTCTATGTACCCCTGACTGGACCCAAATCGGCTATAAAGATCCCTGAAGGCTACGATCATGACGAATATCCAATCGGCGCTAGATAGGGATAGAACCCCCAGAATCTCTTTAAGAGTAGGATTATATGGCACTAGAAGGTTATGGTCGGGTTTCTTCCTCCTTCTCATACAGGTCCCAATGCTATCTATGTAATCCCGGATCTCCTTTAGAGTTAGGGTCATCTCAAGGTCTCCGAACCTAAATTTCATCCTATCACAATCCTAGTACCCGGTAAGGATTTCTAAGAGTTCTCTATTTCCTTTTATGGTCATGAGGGAGGGTAGGTGTCCTAGACAGTTCGTTACTTCTCTCTGTTGCGCGGCATCTAACCACGACCAGTAAAAACTAAGCAACTCAGGTGCATCGATAATCATGTCAAATTTCAAATTTATAAGCATCTACAAAATAGAACAAGGTTAGTTCCCCCCCCCCCAAAGGATAATGATTTATCACATAAGGCACATTTTAATAATTCTATGTAGCAATTAGTTGGATGTAGTGTCGTAGGGTCGTAGACCATCAAGACACAAGGTAGTCAGCCTAATAGGTCCAGATAGGTCTGAGATATCCGAACCTATTTAGGTCAAGCATGCTCTAGTTCAGTAGGGATTTGGCTTTGCTCTATCCTAATTATCCTAGAGTGGTTTAGCAAATGACTTAGGGACCCGAGCGAACTACTAAAGGTGAACCGTTGGACGACCGCGAACCAACTCTGTCTTCAATGTGTTCCAACAAAATATTTTTGGTTTTATATTAAAGGATGATTGTGAAATCCGCATAATCATCTTTGTACACTAATGCAAGTATGTGTGCGTGCCATTTGGCTGAAGATGAATGCATGAATGACAGTTATAATTGCATAGAGTTGCAAAGGTGGTTCTCAATCCGGTAGGGGTGGTTCTCAATCCGGTAGGGGTGGTTCTCATTTAGGCTATTATGGTGGTCACGAAGGTTCTCAAGTTGACGGTGGCCATGCTCAGTGCTATGCATTCCCTAGTAGACTAGAGGCAGAGGCTTCTGATGTTGTCATCACAAATACTATTTTAGTTTGCCATCGGCCAGCTATAACATTATTTGATCCAGGCTCTACATACTCTTATGTGTCTACCTATTTCTCTTCAAGTCTGGGTATGGTGTGTGAGTCTCTTGACATCCCTGTTAGTGTTTCTACTCTTGTTGGGAATTCCAAAGTGGTGGATCATGTGTAACGGTCATGTGTTGTGACTTTAGTAGGGAATGACACTTGGGCTAACTTGATGATTCTAGACATGGTAGATTTTGACATTATCTTAGGCATGAATTATTTGTCTCCTTATCATACGATTTTGGACTGTCATGCCAAGAAAGTGATGTTAGTCATGTTGGGAATTCCTAGATTGGAGTGGAAGGGTATTGTTAGTTATGCACCAACGAAGCTGATATCTTACCTTAAGGCTAGACGGATGGTTGAGAAAGGTTGTTTGTCTTATTTAGCATATGTACATGATACCAGTGTTGATACACCTCCCCTTGAGTCGGTATCGATAGTTAGAGAGTTTCCCGAGGTGTTTCGACAGATTTGCTAGGTATTCCTCTGGATCGTGACATTTATTTCTGTATTGATTTAGAGCCGGGCACCAAGCCCATTTCTATTCCTCCATATTGGATGGCGCCAGCATAGTTGAAGGAGTTAAAAGAGTAAATGCAGGATATGTTGAGTAAATGGTTCATTAGGCTGAGTTTTTTGCCCTGGGATGCTCCGATCTTATTTGTGAAGAAGAAGAAGAAGAAGAATGGGTCTATGCGGATGTGCATTGACTATCGACAGTTGAACAAGGTTATAATTAAGAACAAGTATCCCATTCCTCATATTGATGACCTATTTGATCAACTTTAGTATGCATCGGTCTTCTATAAGATTGATTTGAGGTCCGGCTATCACCAGTTGAAGATTAGGGCAGAGGATATCCCTAATACAACCTTTAGGTCCCGTTATGGTCATTATGAGTTCTTGCTTATGTATTTCATGCTAACTAATGCTCTAGTAGCCTTCATGGATTTGATGAACGGTATCCTCATACCATACTTAGATTCATTTGTGATTGTCTTTATCGATGATATATTAATCTACTCTTGGAGTGAGGCAGAGCACGAGCAGCATTTGAGGATCGTGCTTAGAATTTTAAAGGAGAAGCAACTTTATGCCATGTTTTCAAAATGTCAGTTTTAGCTTAGTTCTGTGGCACTCTTAGGCCATATAGTGACTAACGATGGTATTATGGTGGATCCCAAAAAGATTGAGGCAGTCCGTGATTTCATTAGGCCTATATCAGTTACAAATATTCATAGTTTTGTTGGCCTCACGAGTTACTATCGATGTTTAATGGAAGGGTTATCATCTATTACATCTCCTTTGACCAGATTAACTTAGAAAAATGTACGTCTTCGGTGGTCGAATGAACGTAAGGAGAGCTTCAAAAAGCTCAAGACTTTGTTGACTACCGCTCTGATTTTGACTCTTCAAGTGGAGGAAGAGGGCTTTATTTTCTATTGCGATGCTTCACGGATTTGACTTGATTGTGTACTAATGAAAAAAGGGTAAGTTATAGGCTATGCTTCGAGGCAATTGAAGGTGCATGAGAAGAACTACCCTACTTATGACTTGGAGTTGGCAGCGGTGGTGTTTGCTTTTATGATTTTGAGGCATTACCTTTTATAGTGTTCATTGTGAGGTGTTCACGAATCACACGAGTCTTCAGCATATTTTCAATCAGAATGATCTTAATTAAGGCAACAGAGGCAGTTAGAGATGCTTAAGGATTATGACATATTGATTCTCTATCATTCAGAAAAGGCTAATATAGTGGCGAATGCCTTGAGTCAAAAGGAGGTGAGTATGGGTAGCCTAGCATGTTATAGGTTGGGGAGTGACCTTTGGCTATAGAGGTACAATCTTTGGCAAATGGATTGGTGAGACTTTATATTCTGAGCCTGAAATGGTTTTAGATTGCGTGGAGTCGCGGTATTCCTTATTGGAGTAGATCAGGGCTCATCAATTTGATGATGCTAAGTTGTGCGAGATTTCGGACAAGGTATTGAAAGAAAAAGTCAATGAGGCAACTCTTGATGATGAGGGTGTTGTGAATCAAGGATCACATATGTGTTCTGCGAGATAAGGATTTGATTAAGTTATATTTGAGAAGGTTCATAGTTCGAGGCATTCCATTCATCCAAGGGCTACCAAGATATATCGGGATCTGAAGTAGCACTATTGGTGGTGTAGTATGAAGAGGGACATCATGGAGTTTATGTCGCGGTGCTTGAATTTTCAACAAGTGAAGTATAAGCACCAAAAGCTTATTAGACTTACTCAAATGATGCCTATACCTGAGTAGAAACTGGAGAAGATTGCTATGGACTTTGTAGTAGGGTTACCACGGACTTTGGAAAATTTTGATGTTATTTGGGTGATTGTGGATTCGTTGACGAAGTTGGATCACTTTGTACCAGTTCAGACTACTTATAATTCAGAGAAGTTGGCCAGGATCTACATCCGTGAGATAGTTCGATTGCATGGGGTGCCTATATCTTTCATTTTGGATCGGGGAACGCAATTTACATCCCACTTCTGGAGATTTATGTAGAAGGAGTTGGGTACTTGGGTGGATCTTAGCATAACATTTCACCCTCAGACAGATGGTTAGTCCGAATAGACAATCCAGGCCATTGAAGATATGTTTCAGGCCTGTGTGATTGACTTTGGTGGTCATTAGGATCAGTTTCTACCTTCGGCTGAGTTTGCATACAACAATAGTTATCATTCTAGCATTGATATGGCACCAATTGAGGCATTGTATGATAGGATATGTCGTTCTCTGGTGGGTTGGTTTGATACATCTGAGGTTAGGCCTTGTGGTATAAATTTATTGCCTGACTCTTTGGACAAGGTCAGGTTGATTTAAAAGAGACTTCTCACAACTCAGAGCCGGCAAAAGAGTTATACATATCAAAAGGTTTGTGATCCAGAGTTCATGGTCTGGGAACGAGTTTGTTTGAAGGTTTTTCCCATGAAGAGTGTGATGCGATTTGGGAAGAGGGGTGAATTGAGCCCCAGGTATATTAGCTCTTTTAAGATTATGCAGCATATCAGTGAGGTAGCCTATGAGTTTGCTTTACCTCCGGGATTGTCGGGTGTCACTTTGTGTTTTATATTTCCATGCGCAACAAGTATCATTCGGATGATTCTCATATAATTCAGAGGGGTTCAGTATTGCTTGATTAGAATTTGACTTATGAGGAAGAGTCGGTTGCTATACTTGATAGGTAGACTCAGAAGTTGAGATTCAAATAGATAGCTTCAGTGAAAGTTCATATTATGCCCTGTACTTCCATACATTGAATGGATCATAAATTAGTGGGCATAAGGCAAAGAAGAGATTGTCCCTGAGAATATAAAGAGAAGGATTAAGTTAGAACAATCGAGAGGTCATAAGATTATAAGAATAGTTAATTCATTTGAGCTTGTATTCCTTATGTTGATTATGTCATGAGTAAGCTAATGTAATTTGGAAGGCGTTATGATGCCTATAAGAGATTAAGAAAGGCTTTGGATAAGTGTTGGAAGTATACCAAAATGGTTTGGTATCACACCCCGTAGTCTTGTACGCAACCTAAGGCGTAATTAGTTAACTTGAGCTCCGACGCCTTAAGATACTTCCTGAGGGTCACGTATGATTTAGATAGATGCTAAGAAGGTTCATGGAAGGTTAGAAGCCATTTGGAACAAAGAAACCATCTTTTGACGAAGATAGGATAATACACTAAGTGTTTCACGTTGCGGAATACATTTTACTTCGTGGATGGGGCAGAAGATTTAGGCCACCACTCAACCGCCTTCCTGCCACCATATGTGGTGAAGGATGCGGCCGCACATCACCATGTGCGACGCATATCCTCCTGCAAAGGTGAGGCAGTGGGGAGTTTATTTAAAGTCAAATTCTGTGGCAGCCTTCCCAATATTTCATTTTCGACCAAGAAAGTTCCCAAATACTCTCAAACACCCTCCCAATGGTTATACACCATTAGAAAATAATTCCATAAGATTATGATGTAAATTCCGTCTTAGGTAGCTTGGATCATCTCTAAATCACTCCCTCTACATTGTTGGTGAAGCTTGGTGTTCTTGAGCTTGGAGGAAGCCTTGTGCTAGAGGATGTTGTGGTTGTTCAAAGGTAAAGATTTGATACTCTCTAGTGTCTTCTAACTTCTCATAGTTTAGTTACTTCAATTGATTGATATAACTTGCAAAAGCCTAGCTAAATTCTACAAGAAAGGTATGTTGGTTGTTGTGTTACTTTTATTTAGTTATTAAGGTGGTTATGGCTGGATTATATGATGTGTCAATGTGGTAATCTTTGTGTTGGATGTAACTGATTAAGAGGAGAGGATAGTATCTTAAATTGCCATGAAAATAAGCTAGGAAGGTTGTGCACGCTAAGTGTTCGAAAGAGTGTAGCAACAAAGAAATCTTGTAACCAATGACTTAATCTTGATTCGGATTATCTCTATTGCATAGGTCGGTGATTAGAGAATGACAACACCTTATAGGACTAATGTTGGCGAAGCAACGAGATATGTAAGGCTTTACATTATTCTTCATTGTTGGCATGATTAAAAGTTAAACGTAGTCAAATCGAACATTTCGAGAAAAACTCCTATTCGTAGATGATACAAGCATGGGTGCTCTTAATCATTGATATTATGTTTATTCGTAACTCTTGAGATTGGTTCCATGATCATCATACATCCCTTGTCAAAGGTGCTTCTTGTAGTCTATTAAGATTATGGGGCCCTTTTCTTTTTCTGAATTGTTTAGCATTCTTCTTGATATTCATTGGTATATTATTGCCTGCATAACCTTCGTATGTCCCTTGTCAGAGATGTTCTTTGTATTCTATTGAAGTCTATTGCTTTGTTTCCCATGTTGAGATTGTGTATCACATCTCTTGATAGTCGTTGCTATATTACTAATCTTGAGTTCATGATGAATTGTAATATTGGCTGTAAATGAGTTCCATAATGAATGACGGAGGGTTAACAACCTTGTGTCACCCCATCTTGTTCCGATTGGTTTTTGAGATCTCGCATTGCACTTATATATGTATATATTTATTTTATAGCATCGAGTCCTATTAAGGATAGGTACGATAACACCGAGTCGTATTAAGGCCGGGTATGATAACACTGAGTTTTATTAAGGTCGGGTATGATACCGAGTCCTATTAAGGCCGGGTACGATAACATCGAGTCCTATCAAGGCCGGATACGATATGATAATGAATTTTCCCCAAAGTGTAGCCATATGTATAGATATATATAACTGGTGTTCAATGATATTATGCACTGCATATGTCCACAGTGGCTTCCCGAGGTCCAGGTTGTACCTTTTTACTTCTTTTTGTTCTTATCACTGCCTTTATTTATATTTCTCTGCCATACATATTCAATACATTCTTTCATATTGACGTTCCTTGCTGGGGGGCTGCATTTCATGCCCGCAGGTTCAGGTAGATGGAGTGACGCCCATGTCCAGTAGGATCTGAGCTCAGCGATGGTGTTAAAGCTCTCCACTTGTTCCAGAGGTACTAGTCGTAGTCGGTATGGTTCTATATACATAGTTATGGGTATGGCGGGGACCTGTCCTAACCTGATGATGTTCATTACTCTTTAGAGGCTTGTATACAGTTGTCATGTACATAGACCTTGTCGGCCTTCTCGGTATATATATACGTGTGTATTGGATCTCTTCTGCTTAAAGGTTAATGTGTCACCTTGTCATAAGGTTATGGGTTTGAGGCCTAGTCGGCCCAAGTCTTATTAAGTATGATGTAGGTATCATGACTAGTACGCTTCGGCCGTAGGGCACCGAGTGCCGGCCACACACCTAAGGTTGGGATGTGACAAACTTGATATCAGAGCAGGTCAGTCTAGGAATTTCTATAAGTCATGTCTAGCAGAGTCTTGCTTATGGATGTGTAGCGCGCCACACTTATAAATAGGAAGCTATGGGATACTTAGGATAGTTACCTTCCTTTTGTAAACTAGATTGTGTGATAGACTTGAGCCGTAGGGGAATTAATTCTAATGTAAACGTGGATGTAGGTTGTACAGGGACGTTTACGCTCAAAAGAGATACAGTTATCTGGGATGTCAAGGAAGGATATGAGATGTATCCCTTTCTGGTAGATCCATTTGAGGCCCAACGTAAGAAAGTTATGAGATGTGCGCCCTCTATGTAAATTGGTCCATTTGAGGTTCAAAATGAGTCACTCTCTCTGATAGCCTGGTTCCCCTATAATCAAAGGAGCAAAGAGAAGCTTCGATATTAGTAGCCCTATCAATTTCACCCCCAGTTCCGTCTGACGAGATATGAGGGAGAGGTACAAGTAATAGTGCAGCTAGTTACCTTGCAGACCTGGCAGTGTTCGATCTCACGAAGGATTAAGGAGTTCACAACCCAATGAATCCGGGAGCGGGAGTTGTTTATGTTTTCAGGAGATGAGTTCAATGGAAATTATGGGGCAAACAAAGAAGGCCAACACCATTAATGATTTTGAAAGATTTCCAGGTAGTGAGAGGTTGCGGCAGATGAGGTTTGTTCTGGCCAAGGACTATAAGATATGGGCGTGTTTAATATTCAGGAATAAAGACCAAGATCGAAATAGGATTGAAACGTCGAGTTCCAGTGCAATGTGAACTTTCTTCCAGGTATGGATATCTTAATTATGGAATTTAAGTATTGTTATCTTAACAAGAACTTACGGTATTTCAATAGAAACAAGATGCAATAATGAAGTAAGGATTAAGATGAAGCTTTTGACATTCTAACAATAATCAAAGTCGTGTTTGTGCTTCGCTTAGCCAATGAGATATGGACTTTTAAGGATGTTGTATCAAATGCATAGCTCAGTTTTTCCATTATGATGCTTATGTTATCTGATAAATTTTTGGCGGAAAGTGTGGGAAAGACGTGAATGGACGGTTTTCGATCCTTAAGGATAGGCTGTAGTACATATTAAGTTATGGAAGGTAGGTAGTAAGACCTGGACATGAAAGATATTACCAAGAAAGAATTACAATTGTGGGGATTAATAAGTAAGTAATGTGATTGCAGGCAGGGGAAAATTAAGGTCGGCTAACATAAAGAAAGCCAGGAACTAGAAAGTATTTTGTCGAGAATATTTTGAATGAGATAAGAAGCGAAAGATCGCGAAGGGTCATATGAAAATCAGTGCGGCGATTAGTATAACAGGGAAAAGTCACTGAAATATATGAGATAAAACCTAGAGGCGCGATAAGATTTGTAGGCAACAGAGGATAGATGGGGAGTGAACCTTGAAAGTTATAAAGTAATATGGGATAGGTTTTGTAATGAGTAAATTAATAAAGGTAAATGGAGACTATTAGAAAGTTTATATAACCCTGTAACTGAGAAATGATGATAACAGGAGGTAACTTGGGATGGACTTGAGTCAAGATACTGATTAGGGAGCCGGAAGATCCCCATGCTGGATAGCGTTATAGTAAATAAATGAGTGAACATGTAGGAGGAAAGTGATTATTGATGAAAGCAAGTTATGGAAGACTTCTTGGCAAGCTGAATAAACTAGAAGGGAGCTAGCCGAAGAGAGCGGTGTCAGCAAGGGGTATATGAACTTTCATGGCTATCGGGTTAATCCTTTTAGATGAATTAAGGTTACTCTAAAATCAGCCATAAGTTATGAGGATTCAGCCAAGGAAGAATGTAAAGATAGACATAGTTTCACCATAAAGAGTCGAGCCATGTCCCTAAGGGGGAAGACAAAATGGTAAGAAATCGAGTTAGGAATGCGTTTTTTCTTAAATTGCGGAAAGATAGGAAGAATAAGGTACATGGAGGTAGGAACTGTTTCAAATAGTTCGTGGGGAATTTGACATGGTGATAGATAACGATGACTTAAAATGAGGGGGCGAATGTAGTTGAACGCTTTGTACAAGAGTATGTTGGTCCACATGAGGAATTAAAGTTGAAATACAACTTCAAAGGAATTTGTCTAAGGCTATGATGCAAGGGGAGAATGGTCGAGTGAGTTAGGGAAATCGAACTAGGTATGGCTTCAGTTGAAATTAAAGTAGATTCTGGAACACCATTCTAAAAGAATAGCCACTCTAGTCTTACCGCTAAGAAATTAAGACCTTGAAAGATAACTAAGACGGTGATAATGACAGAGGATGTTAGGGAAACTATTAGTTCGAAAGCAATCAAATTGACATGGAAGCTAAGATTTGGGATTAACGATAAGGAATGAACTATAACTATGAGAACGACACGAATGGGATTGGGGTAGTAAGGTCAAGAGCATGTATCAGGTGTAGCGATAATGACAAGCCAATGAATAATAGAAATATATTATATGTTCCATGTTTCAAAATATCAAAAATACACCACAGGGTCAAGGAATTGTATTGGAACAGAACATATGAAGAGGAATCATGTGGGACGTGTCGTATAATGTTATAGCTACAAACTGGATGAAATGAGATTTCGGAGGCTCTCTATAAGTGGGAATATAGAACACCTACCGAATGGTTAAACAAAACGAAGAGAGATCATAACAAGGATGAAGTACTCAATAACGAGTGTAAGCGACTCAAAAGCGACAGAAAATTGTATCCAAGCATACAAAAAAAGGCATGATGAGGTTCTAAGGAAAGAGAGATGTCCTAGCCCCTAGTATATCGAGTCATATCACATAATTTGATAAATAGGCCAAAAAGATTACGAGTTAAAGTCCGTTGAAATTTACCAATTTCAATAAGGAAATATGTCAGGAATCCTTCTGAAATCATACATGTTGATTATGCGAAGCACCTATCGTATAAATAAATTCCTACAGTTATACTAAGATTGACAAGTTCACAAATAAAGTATCAAAAAGGGGCCTTTATAAAAATATCTTGCAGATGAATAGGGGCACAAAAGAAATAAGGTAATGAGTAGAAGAAGGAAGGGAATATCAAAGCACTGTTGATTGTTTAATCTAAGTACCTTGTACAACTACGATTTAAAGTGCTATGATATTTCTTGTTATGGCAAAAAACTTAATATTAACCCCTTCACATATTGATGATCAACCAATACTCTGAGTAAACCTATAAGGAAGATTGTGTTAAAACTTTTCGCAAATCTTAAGAAGTGTTTATACACTTGGGCACGTTGGTACGAGGGCATGATGAATTCGGGAAAGAGGTTTTGAATGCAGGTGCATTATAGCTTACTATGCGACTTTATGGGTAGATGTACGATAGTGTGAAGATGATAAGCAAACTTGATAATAGGGGTTTTGTAAGACAATATTGAGATCCATGAGTTGAGTAAGTATATTCTTAGAGAGAGCCCTACCGAAATTTCACCAAGAACCATCGGATCCATACAACCCACCATTCGATGATGAATGGTCTTAAGGGCAGAATGATGTTACACTCCGTACTTCCATACATTGAATAGTTAATAAGTTAGTGGACATAATGGAAATAAGAGATTTTCCCTAAGAATATAAAGATAATGATTAAGTTAGAACCAACGAGAGGTCGCAAGATTTTAAGAATCGTTAAGTCATTCGAGCTTATATTCCTTATGTTGATAACATCGTGAGCAAGCTAATGTATGTTGAAAGGAGTTATGATTCATATAAGAGATTAAGGAAGGCTTTTCATAAGTGTTGGAAGTATACCAAAATGGTTTGGTATCACACCATATAGTCTTGTCCGCAACTGAGGGCATAATTAGTTAACTTGAGCTCTGATGCGTCGAAATACTTCCTGAGGGTCATGCATGACTTAGATAGATGTTAAGAAGGTGAATGGAAGGTTAGAAGCCATTTGGATAAAAAAAAAAACATCTTTTGACGAAGTTTGATGAAGATAGGATGATACACTAAGCGTTTCACAGTGCAAAAGTCATTCATCTTCGCAGATGGGGCAACAGATTAAGGCCACCACTCAGCTACCTTCCTACCACCATATGCAGTGGAGTATGCAGCCACACATCACCATGTGTGATGCATATCCTCCCGAAAAGGTGAGGCGATTGGGAGTTTATTTAAAGTCAAATTGGTAGCAACCTTCCCAACATTTTATTTTTGACCAAAAATATTCCCAAATACTCTCAAACACCCTCCCAGGGTTTATACACCATGAGACAGAAATTCCATAAACTTATGATGTAAATTTCCTCTTAGGAAGCTTGGATCATCTCTAAATCTTTCCCTCTACATGGTTGGTGAAGTTTGGTGTTCTTGATCTTGGAGAAAGACTAGTGCTAGAGGATATTGTGGTTGTTTGAAGGTAAGGATTTGCTACTCTCTAGCGTCCTCTATCTTCTCATAGTTTTGTTATTTCAATTGATATATATATAACTTGCAAAATCCTAGCTAAATTCTACAAAAAAGATATGTTGGTTGTTGTGTTACTTTGATTGAGTTATTAAGGTGGTCATGGATGGATTGTACGAAGTGTGGATGTGATAATCTTGGTGTTGTATGTAATTGATGAATAGGAGAGGATAGTAGCTCAAATTTCCATGAAAATAATCTAGAAATGTTGAACAAGCTAGGTGTTCGATAGAATGTCGCAACGAAGAAATTTTGTAACCAATAACTTAATCTTTATTCGGATTATCTCTATTGCATAGGTCAGTGATTGGAGAAAGAGCAACACCTTGTAGAAATAACATTGGCCAAGCAATGAGGTATGTAAGGCTTTACCTACTTCTTCATTATTGACATGATTAAAAGTTAAACATCATCAAATTGAACATTCCGAAAGAAACTCCTAATTCATAGATTATACAAGCATGTTGCTCTTATTAATTGATATTGTGTTTATTCATAACTCTTGAGATTGGTTCCATGATCGTCGTCATACATTCCTTGTCCAATGTACTTCTTGTAGTCTATTAAGATTATGGGGCTTGTTTTCTTGTCGAAATTGTTTAGCGTTCTTTTTAATAGTGCTTGGTATATTACTGGCTCTATGACCTTCATATGTCCCTTGTCAAATATGTTCTTTGTATTCTATTAGTCCATTGCTATGTTTTCCTTATCGGTATTGTGTATCACATCTCTTGATAATCATTGTTATATTATTGATCTTGAGTTCATGATGAATTGTAACATTTGTTGTAAATGAGTTCCATAATGAATGATGGAGGGTTAACGACCTTGTGTCACCCCGTCTTGTTCCTATTGGTTTATGAGATCTTGCATTGCACTTATATATGTATGTATCTAATTTATAACACTGAGTCCTATTAAGGTTGGGTATGATTACACCGAGTTCTATTAAGGACGGTACGATAACACCGAGTCCTATTAAGGTCAGGTACGATAACTTTGAGTCCTATTAAGATCGGATATGTTAACACTGAGTCATATTAAGGCCGGGTACGATATAATAACGACTTTTCTCCAAAGTGTCGCTATATATATATATATATAAAACTGGTGTTCAGTGATATTATGCAATGTATATGCCCACAGTGGCTTCCCGAGGTCCAGGTTGTTCCTCTTTACTTTCTTTTGTTCTTATCACTGTCTTTATTTATATTTATCTGCCTTACATATTTAGTACATTCTTTTGTACTGACGTCCCTTTCTGGGGCACTGCATTTCATGTCCGCAGGTCGATAGAGTAACACACATGTTCAGTAGGATCTCAGCTCAATGGTGGTGTCAGAGCTCTCCACTTGTTCCGAATGTGCTAGTCGGAGTCGGTGTGGTTCTATATACATAGTTATGGGTATGACGGGGACCTGTCCCGACCTGATAATATTCATGTACTCTTTAATGGCTTGTAGACAGTTGTCATATACATAGAAGTCATATATGGCCTTCTTGGTATATATATACGTGTGTGTTGGATCTCTTATGCTTGCAGGTTGATGTGTCATCTTGTCACAAGGATATTGGTTTGAGGACTAGTAGGCCCAAGTCTTGTTAAGTATGCTACAGGTATCATGACTGGTACGCTCGGGCTGTAGGAGCCACACCCGCCAAGGTTAGGGTGTGACAGTTCAATGGAGGCATCGTCCGGCGCAGGAATCCACCTAGGAGACTAGGATGGACATGTGAACTAGATACCCTCAGCTTTTCGGATATTCAGGTACTTCTTTTCTCCTTCGTGTTCTAGGACAATTATGTGTTTAAGTGGTGGATGATATAGCGATCCATTAGGTTATTTTGACTATTTTGCTTAATTTTTTCGTCAATACCCTTTCCCCTAGACTTATTATGGTATTTTTTATGTGCGGGCATGGATGGCGCAATTTTTTTAGGCAATTGGATGAGAATAACGGAAGAAAGTCGAAGTTTTGAGTTTTGAAAATTTCAAGTTTGAAAAGTTTGACTAGTAGTTGACTTTTGAGTAAATGCATCCAAAATATATCTTCGATGGTTCCATTAGCTCCGGAACATGATTTTTAATTTAGGTGGATGGTTGGAACGAGTTTCAAGTAGTTTGAGTGCTATTCGGGTAAGTTTGTGAAATTTGGAAAGTCTTGAGTTAAAATGATGAGTTTTGGTTGAAAAGTCAACATCGAGGGCATTTGACTCTTTTTTGAAGTTTCACTGATTCCAATTGGTCTGGAATATCATTTATGACTTAGTTGAGTTATTGGTTTGATTCTCGGGGGACTCAGGAATATTTTGGGCATTTGGTTCAGATTCTAGATTTTTAAAAGAATTAGAGTTGACTTTGGTCAACGTTCGGTCAGGGCAACCTCGTATGAGTATTTCAAGTGCACGATCAAGTCTGTTGCATGGTTTAGGAGTGGTTTGCATGTTTGATTTGCATCTGGGAGGTCTCGAATGAGTTTCAGGTGTTGGATCGAAGTTTGGAACTTATATGAGGATATTGGTTTCTAGTGTCTCGCTTCTGCGAGTTTGGGCTCGCACCTGCAAGGTGGTATTTGCGAGAGATGGGCTTCAGGTTTGAGGGAAGGTAACCTTAGGACTGACCGCTTCTGTGAAGAAAGTCCCATAGGGGCAAGGATGCACCTGCGCGTTTGGGTCCTCACCTGTGGACTTGGGCCTGATTAGTGGACCTCGCAGATGCAAGGAAATGAGCACAAAAGTGGGCTCGTATCTGCGGAAGATTGGGTGCTTCTGCGAGGATCGCTGAACAGTGGGATTAAAGTCCTCAATTTGACCTAGACATTTCATAACTTATTTGTGGGACTTGAGAGCTCGGTTTAAGGAGATTTTTGAAGGATTTGCAAGATACATACATTGGGTAAGCTTATAGTCTTCCTTTTATTATTATTTCATTGACTAGTAGAGAATTCCATGATAGAAATTATGATTTGATAAGAGTGTTTCATGGATTTATGAACCATAAGATAGAAATTTGGGGATTCTTGATTTAAGCATGAAATTTATGTTAGATTTGGATGATTCTTGGTATATAGACTCCATAGATGATGGGTAAACTAATTTTGAAATAAATTTCTATTTTTTCCTTCGAGGCTCGAGATCCTATTTGGGTGACCTTTTGGGTCCGGATGTTTTATATGGCAACATGCGTACAGATAGAATTGTGTATTAACATTATATCCATATTTGAATAGACTGACACCTTTTGGAGGGTTTACAAAAAGGCAAGGCATTGTTGTGATTCTCGAGCTCCTATTCCAGGAAAGTTGAGAATATTTTGGTTGGTCTAATAAACTAATTAAGAGAGGGTAATGGGGATAATAAGAGTGTCCCAATACTTGTTAGGTGACGAGCACTTTATCGGGTACCGGTAACATATTATGAGTACTTGTGCTTTAAATTGAATAATGAATGTCATGCTTTGGGCACTAGCTGATAGTATAGTATGATCCTATGGATCTGTGATTGGGGTATGAAGCCCGTACTTTCCACATCAGTATTATTTGCATGTCTTATCTATGATTGTATGTTTCTATCACTCCTACATACTCATTTAAAAGTGAAAAAAAAGCTAAAGGTCGAGTCTTTATTGTGAATTTTCTCAAGGTTGGATCTTTACGACTCATATTGATTAAAGATTGAATCTGTATTGCATATCCTTGCTTCTTATCATTTTGTATGTCATATTCATGCTTCATATGGTATCTCATGCATGCACATTTGCTGATAAATATGTGGGCCCGAGGGAAATGTATTATGGACGGAGTGATGCGATTTTATGAGCCCGATTTTCTAGAGACATATAATGTGAGCCCACATTTGGCTAAGTGATGTGATCGAGAGCCTAAGATTGGCTAAGGAACCCGAAGGAAAATAATTCTAGGTGGTATATGGACCTCATGACTCCCCCAAGGGGCACGATTCATAGAATTTGAATGTGTGTCTACCGGCGATGAGAAATAAAGGCCTTGCATTGCATTTTCATTTTCATCTCATCTCATTTCATTTATAATTGTTTGATTGATGCTTAAACTATTCCTTGGAACTCTTTAACTTGGTTACGTGATTACTTAACTTGACTTGAGGGGTTAGATGTTATAACCTCGGCTTGGACTTATGATTTTAGTGTACTTGTAAATTCGATGGTTATGATGGATTAATGGCAGTTAGTGTGGTAGTAGTACTCGGAATTCCAGCCCTCATCTTCATTTAAGATAGGCTTGGTCGACGATGTTGTTGAGTACACGTTATTTCCCATAGTCATGCTACACTTGCTGAACCCTTTTATGTGCAGGTTCAGTTCCTAGTACCAGTGGCGCGCAGGATAACCCTTCTCCTTGAAGAGCATCTTTGGATGATTCGGGGTGAGCCACTAGAGAGTTCATGGCACCAGATCTTTACTTTTCATTCAAACAACTTGCGTATTATCGGGATATATTCCCAGACTTGTATATTTCTCTAGTTAGTTCTTGTACTCATGACACCCGGTTTTTTCAGAACTTCTTACTTTCGTATTCAGCTATCTTGTGGGATTTTATTAAAGATTTAAAAGCTTGTTTACTTCTTATTATTCCGCCTTTATTTCCTTTACTATTTTGGGGTGATTTGGGTAATAGTCGGCTTACCAACTCGTAAGAGTTGGTGCCATCATGACCCTCGATTTTGGATGATGACATATACACATGCTCGGGCCTTTAGCCACGCAGTCATGACCCATGAGGAACTTGTGATGTCCATATACCTCTCACGACAATCCGGAATGATCCTTCGGACATGATTGAACCTCATCTCGTATTAGTTTCCTCATATCAATTTCCTTATACCAATCATATCATAACACCCGAAATCATTTCTCTCGAGCTTGTACATTATCAATCTTACATATTTTTGGGTCTCATCAGATCATACATACCTCAATTCACAGTGTGTATCCATAAAATATAAATGTATGAATGAATGGGCATGCATAATGTCATAAGCTAACAATATAATTTAGCACGGAGAGGTAAGTAATTGTCATATCTTTTCACTTAAGCATATCCATTTCAAATGTGGAATAATGAATAAGAATCAAATCAAAGTTCAATTAAACATCAAACATAGCTAACATAGCCCATAGCCCACATAACAGTTGTCAAATCAATCATATCTGGATTTATCACCACGTTCAACTTCTGAAGGCTCACATGCATACCTTGACGACTATGATACTATATATGAGTGCCTTCAATCGGATCCTAAAAAGGTAATCATAACCTACCTCAAAGGCCGAGCACGTGCCACGAACCTCAAGTCAACACCTTTCCTTTTTGCGAAGCTTCGATTTAATTCAAATCTATCATTAACGTATTTTAGATGATTAGACAATTTTAACGATACTCATATTGTTATATTATAGCCTGAAATCCAAAATAGACCCAAATTATTAAATACGGGCCTCGGGGATAAAACTGGACATTTCTTTCAAAATTGGGTTATACAAAGCTTAATTAATCTAAATCCAAAATATCAATTCAAAAAACATAAATCTTGACATTTGATTTTCCCTTTTTCTCCAATTTCATCCTAGGGCTAAAATCTCCAATTTTACTTTACCTCGCATGGAAGCAAGGCTAGATTACGGATTAAAACATTGGAAAAAACTAAATTAATGATTAGGATCTTACCCTCACGGGAAATCAACTTCCTATCACTTGAAATCTCCTTCAATCGAGCACTCAAACCCAAGATATAAACTAATGAGTCTAGGTTCGGGATTTGGGGGCTAAATCATTGTTCAGCCCTGTTACGGTTTACTTTTATGTGGAGACATAAAAACTACTGGGATGTTGTTTAAACTCTATTCAGATATTGTTTTAGAATCGCCACCTAATTTATAGGAAAATTAGGAAAACCGGGTAAAAGGGTTTATTCAAAAATCTGCGAAAAAGTCTTTTTAAACTAGAGTTCGATGTAAGGGTTCTGGTGATCCTCCGGAGAAGGTGTTAGACACTCCGGTATTAAGGATACGTAGAATATGGTTAACCTTCGAGTTCTATAGCATGTTTAATTGCAAAAAAATTCTTTAAGAGTATTTACTTTCCGCAAAATCATAACATCTCATCTCATTTTTTATTTCAAGTTTGAAAATGGGGTTTTGAAAATCAAAGAGTTGAATTCCGCTTGAAAAGTTCGTATAGGGGTAATTTAGTCAATCCATTTTCAAACTAAGGCACACTCAAAATTTGATTTGAGTAGAACTCCACTAATGTAGTCCAATAGTTTTTCAAATATCCTTGTACATTTTTTGAAAATCTTTCAAAGAAAAAAGGGTATAGTTCATTTGAAATGACATGTCATGGGCTTTTCAATAGAAGTAAAATATAAGTCTTTTCCTTTTGTTATTTTTGAAGATCAACCATATTCTACTCCCAAATTAATACTTTAACTCAAGTCACTAAAGGCTTTTTCTTTCATGTTTAGAAAATCAATTTAGTTGGTCTTGGCCTAAAATAGTCCTAAAGAAGTTTTTGCAAACTTGGCCAATTTTCTATTGGAAAAAGAGTTTTCTGAAATTCAGGTTTTTTTCTTTTTAAAATGATCATTTTTCCTTATGTTAACAGTCCATTTTTTCTCCAAAAAATAGTCCGGTTTTTTAAGTCAAATTCAGTCCAGTTTCAAGTCCAAAATAGATTCATTTTATATCAAATTCGGTTCAAACTTAGCTTTCAAAATCAATTTACTTCCTTACTATATATAGCAATACAAGTAAACAGTTTTGGAGTAAATTTAAAAATTCTTTTGGGACTCTATCTGTTCTAAACGACGTAAGTGTCATTTTTCCTAAATCCTAGGTCATAAGCATAGGGGTTCCAATATTATTGCAAGTATTTTACAAATACAAATCATATAAAATACAAATAAATAAAGGAGAAGAGTTGGCTGGTGGGCCTACCGAGCATCCGAGCACATCAGTTAACTGTTTTCACTTATAGTTGGGCCTTCTACGCAACTACAACTCATTCGGACTCGATGAAGTGAAATGATTGAGCCTGATTTGAGAAATGAAGCGGCCCAGATGGCTCGTCCTAGTGCATGTGGGAGAAGGAGATGGGAAAAGGAAGATACAAGTTAGAATGTAGCCGAAATTATCACATACCATATGAATAATTTAAACAACAAAAGCAGTCCAAGAATAAACATGGCCCGAATTAAAATGCAAAAGCCCAATATTTATATGTAGCCCAAGAAGGAATAAGATGGGTTGAGCCCAACTTTTAAACAACCAATGAAGCATATGTAATAAATACAAGACATGTGGGCTTGACCCAAATAGCAGCTAACAGTAACATGAGAAATGAAGCAAAGATAACAAAGTATGTGGTAAGCAAACAGGGAGAACAACTTAGATACTTAAAAGCACTGGGCCAAGCCCAATAGGCGCATCATCAAAGAAGCAAATTGATATATGGGGGCGGCGGGGGCGGGGGGGTATACTCGACTGATATACCTGATATACCAAATATACCTGATGTACAATAATATACCCCTTTTTATATCATACAAATACATAACATACATCCCAATAGAGGATACTGAAAAATAGTTGCAATATACATACAAGTATGCAAGCAAGAATAAGTCTTTAATCCCCCTTTTCTTAGCATTTAGATACCCCAACATGATTACGACTTGCGGTTAAAGGATCAAACCTATGTGTATGCAACAAGACGAGCTAACATATGCACACAAGGTGATAGACACACTCATAACATCTTCCATATTTCAAATTCATACATGTGAACCAGAATCATCACACAAAAACAGCATAGTCATAAAGAAATATGTCATATGTTGTATATTTAACTATTCTCTTGCACAATTTAATAACTAAACCAAATAGGAAAGAAAAGGCTAAGTTAAACATGTTGAAGGCATCTTAAGCAGGGGTAACATGTTTTCCCATTTTAGGCTAGTATTTAGGAGAGAAAAAATGGCACTTAGACAGATTACAAGCATGCATGACAATCATGAAGGGAGGAGGCAACTCATTTCATACACATGCTCACATTTAGTCATTAACACACTGATCCTAGACCAACCAACACATGCTTTTAATAATCAAACCTTAGGACCACATCAAGTCACCTTGACAAACCTGACAGACTACTTATGATGGTGACTCTTCATTCAGTTCATGATCAACATACAATATTTAGGGCATACAATCATACAACAGTTTTCAAACCTCTAAGGTTGAATCAAGTTAAAGATAAACTAGTTCATGCAAGTGTAGTATAGAATCCAATTAATATGCTTCTTAGATTATTTAAGAGTCATGGTGTTCAGTATGTCAATTAGAGCATAAGACAGAGAAAATACAGTATTTCAGGAAGAAAAGAGCAAGAATGAGCAGAAACTCAAGTCTAAACTTAAAGTCCTTATCCCTATTCCACATAGCAGGTATAGATAGTTAAATTAAGCCTTTATAACTAGCCTTATAAGTGAACAGACATGATTCAAGCTAGTTTCTCATTTTCGAACAAGACACGGACCAAATGTTATCATGTCAATATAGGATTTCAGGTTTTTTTCACCTAACAAGTGTCAAACTAGGTGACTCAACTTCAAGTTAACAATCTTGGCATGGATACACAAGTATATGCAATTAGTTGCTTAATATAATACTGTGACACAGCCTAATCATTTTAAAGCATTTAAAGATTTTACATTCATTCAAACTAAACTTAGGAGCAAGTAGACATGGTTATGACATGACAACTGAAACCAAAACAAGTAAAATGTCTTTAAACAATTAACACAAAGACAGAATATAGTCATATTAAGGCATACAGAAGGGTTACTTAGCCTAAATGTTCACAGGGGTACTAAGATAGACATTTAACAACCCACACAAGATCAATATGCTATCACTTTAGGATTTAGATTGATGGATACACAATTAAGCCTAAACAGAGGACATAGATACAAAATGCAAGCTTACAGGACACAAGAACTAGATTAGGGAGTTCCAAAGGGTTATCTTAACCTAGGCTAAGTCAGACTCAACAAGGTAATGATCAAGAGCAACACAAAATGAATACAAGTGAGCATTTGAACGACATTACATCAGATACCAAATTCAAACCATCCCAATATACCCATGAATTAGCAAAACACAAGTTTAAACAGATTCATGAAGCATCTAAAGGACATTCTGAGTTCATACTTGTTCTTATTTTCAAACCTTTACACATATCAGGCTAAACTAGAGTAGAGTTACTTTAATTTTAAGCTAAACTAATCTCAGACCAAGCAAATAGGGCTCACAAGTTTAGATTATCTTGTTATCTTAGGAATCATGTCAAGTTTTAACATTTTAAATAGATTTAGCCTATGCTTGTCTAAACCAATCTTAAAGGGAATTTCTGGGCTCTAACAGTTCAACATTTGGACTAGATAAGTTATTTTTACTATCTTAAAGTTTATGTATTGTTGCTAAGTTCATTCTAAAGCAAATTTACACTACACCAACCTAGAACTGCCACTTAATTATAAACATAAATAGAACAACAGACATGCTTCTTTTTAGATCATTAAGCATACAATACTATTAGGAATAAAGTATTTTCACACTTATATAGCACTAAGTCTGTCCTAGAACAGTGATAACATTATTTGGACTAAAACCTAATTATTTCTCAGCTAAACGGTTTGATATGACCAAACATGTACCATATTTTAGTCTACTAGCTTAAGATTAATTAATAAACACATTCATCTTACATATTTGAATACTCAGAATCATATTATCACATTTATAAGCTATTACATGCTTCTTCTAACAGCTACCGTACTCAACAAACCTTCTATTACTTAAACAAGTTTATCAACATATAAGCACACTATAAATCACATAACTTAACTAAAATTTAATGAAATAACAAGAATTTAAAAAGGAAAGGACAATACCTCTTTTAGTGACATTCTTGGTCGAGGTTGGGGCTTGTTCTTCGCTCTACCACTTGATCAACCACTCTCACACAAGAAAAAGAAAGGTTTTTAAAACTGATGGACTAAATTCAAGATTTAGGATTCCACCAAAGGACTTGAAATCCAATTCACTTGAACTTAATCCACTTTGATCGAAAATTAAACTCTTAAAATATATAAAAGCTCATGATTTCAATCGTCGGCCCTTTGATAATGAGAGGGTGGGGTTCATTGCAAGATTTAGTAAAACCCTCAATTTTCAAACTCTAAATTTTTCCTTCTATTAAAAAGGGTTTCTAATATCAAATTAATCATCACAACATGATCATCTATCCTATATCAACACTAGTTTACAATATCATAATCATCAAATCAATAATAAACCCTCAAATCATGATTAAAGTCCTCTTATTCTAGCATGAAAGCTTAAGATATTCTCTTCCCAATTATAATCTATACTACGATTAGAAGAATTAAAACATGAATCATAATTAAAAAGGGTAAAATTATAGCTCCAATGAAGAACCAAAGTGAAATCCTCAAGAAATTCCCCCTTAGCCGATCTCTAATCCCAAGAAAATGTATTTTGGGAAATGAAATCGTTTTAGGGTATTTAATAATATGATCAGAAATAGTGATTCCGCTTCGGCGGAATCGACTTCTCTATGGCGGTCACGCTTCATCGGGAAAAAGGTCCGCTGAGGCGGAGTCACTTAAGAATTCGGGAGAATTGCTAGGGCAGAAATGACTCCGCAGAGGCGCCAACGCCTCTGCGAGAAACGCATGCGCAGAAGTGGAAAACCCAATATTACACAAGACCCACATCTGCGAGTCAACTTCCGTAGAGGCAGACATGCAGAAGTGGATAGAAGGTCGCTGGTGCGGACACACCAGAAACCAGCAAACTAAAAACTAGCCAATTCTCCACCAAACACCTGAAACGCTCCCAGAACCCCCGGATAAAATCCAAACCTGTTACCCCAAGGTAAATGATGCTACAAATTCGCTCGTGCCCTCGGATTTCTCATATGACCGAGCTAAGACGTACTTTTCTATGAAATATCTAAAACATCCAAATAACACAATTTTATAAATAAAGCCATAAAGTACATCCAAATGCCTCAAGAAGCGACCCCATGACTCGACTAAGTCATAAATGATCCTCCGAAACTACCGAAAGCGACGAAACCCGGAAATGAACTCATATACTCTAAAGTCAACTTTGAGTCAAACTTATCAATTCTAAAATCTCTATTTTGGATTTTTCATCCGAAAATCACATAAAGGTGCATCGGGATCCGTGGCACCCATCCTCGCGCATCATAAACCACACATAGAGTCTATGATAAGGGTAATTTATCCGCATAAGGGTCTTTAGCTAAAAATGACCAGATGGGTCGTTACAATAAAATATGTTACAGACCTGTTCGCGCACTCGAAACGCCCAAAAAGGTCATCGTGACCCGATGATAACCAAGGTCACTCTAATCCATAAAATCCTATAATTTCAACTAATGACACAAATCTCACCCGAAAACCTCAAGACCCGAACCAAAGGCTCGACTAAGTCACAAATGATATTCTGACACTTTGCACGACCTACTGTCTATCCCAAGTGTTACCCAATTTCGCCCAAGGATAGAATATGTTATTCTACCTATTCTATGGATAGCGTTTGCAGAATAATAAGGAACAGTAAAATAAAGAACACGATATTTTTACGTAAAAACCACCTGACTCACAAGGACAGTAAAAACCACGACCTATACCTCTGTAGGATTTATTTTAAACTCCACTACAATGATGAGCCTCTGCAAATTTAAGTTACAAACTCTGTAACCTAGGAACTACACTCTAATTTATATCTTAGTAATAACCCTCTCTGACTAGCAAGCAACCTTCAAGTTAAACTCTAACTTGAAATTGAATTTGCAACGTTTTGTATCTAACTGTATGCTTCTAATAAACTGGAACTGTAAACATAAACTCTGTACTCAGCTTCTTTAATTTTGCTTTGACGTATTAGGGTGACACTTCTTGAATTAGAACTTTCTGTAGGGTTTAAATGATAGATTGAATGGGAAATGGAGGGAGTTTCCTCTTGCTCTATAAAATAATCATTTGTCCCACATTGGTAGTGGAAAGAAAAGTGGGAGTTGTCCCACATCGGTAGTGGAAAAAAAAGTGGGAGTTGTCCCACATCGGTAGTGGAAAGAAAAGTTCTTCTACTTATAAGTAGAATTACTCCTTCTTGTCAATAAAAGGGTTGAGGGGGCAAGGACCCCTCGCGCCGTCGTCGTCGCTCGCTCGGCTCGGCTTCGGATTCGGATTCGGATTCGGATTCGGATTCGGATTTGGATTTGGATTTGGATTTGGATTTGGTCAAATGATCTGATTGATTGATAATCTTTTTGGACCAAATTTTCTTTAATTTTAATTATTTAATTAATTATTATTTAATTAAATTAATTAACTTATCCAATCCTACCCGTTAGTGACCCTGACCCGCGATCCGGCCGGATCCGCGTGTCTGACCCGCAACCCGATTTCTTTCCCACATTTAAATTTCCCACCAGTTTTAGTGACTGTTCAGAAGGGTTGCAAACCTTCAGAAACAGTACTTCCATGGCTATAAATTCGTTTGATTCCTCAGAATTTTACTCACTAATTTTCTGAACTACAAAATCTTCTTCTTCTTCTGCACGAATCAATTATGTGTGATATACTACTGTTGAGTGGTTCGCCGCTACCAGAGTTTGGAGTACTACTATTCTGGTAAGATAATCGTTCTATCCTTGGAGGGGATATTCCATCAACCTCGAGTACTGTGAGGGGAATAATTTCCTTAAGGACACACTTTGAACTAAGTGGACTCGATTATATTCTGAAAAATTATTCTTATTTTTCAACACTGATTTTGTTTACTTTCAGTGTTTATTATTTACTGGTTTTTTGGAGTACAGATTACTAACAATCTTAAGGAAATTATATTTTTAGATTAATCTGTATTTTGTTTTGGAGACTAAAACCTGTGTGGTTTTTTACTCCGTGTGAAATTTCATATTCTGACTTGAAGACATACAAACTTCGTTGGAATATTAAAGTTCATACTTGTACAACGATTTGAAGAAAATAAAAACTTCATCGTTGTTGTATTCTGGTTTGGAGATTAAAACTTGTGCAGTTTTCTACTCCATATGAATATTAGTATTCTGACTCGAAGATATAAAAACTTCGTTGGAATACTAAAGTTTCATAATTATACTACAGTTTGAAGAAATAAAATCTTCATCGTTTAAGTCTGTGATTGAATTGCTATTCTGGTTTTATTAACTAAAACAGTTTGTCGATTTGACAGTGACAAACAAATAATGGCAATTGAGACTGGAACTACCTCTGCAATTACTGCACCAACGGTTACTCCTACGACCCGTACCGCTGTGCCACCGGTTGAGAAACCTGCGAAGTTCACCGGTGCCAACTTTAAAGGATGGCAGCAAAGAATGTTCTTTTGGCTTACCACCCTTGGTATGAAAAAGTTCACCAATGAGGACCCTCCCGTGCCTGCCGCCGACATGCCTGACAACCAAAAGTTCATGGTTACTGAGGCTTGGAAACAGGCTGACTTTTTGTGCAAAGGCTACATTTTGAGTGCCTTAGAAGATGACTTGTACAACGTCTACAGTAGAGCAGAGACTTCCAAAGAACTATGGAGTGCACTTGAAAAGAAGTACAAAACTGAATATGCTTGCTTGAAGAAGTTTGTGGTTGCCAAATTCCTAGACTACAAAATGGTGGATGGAAAAACCGTTGGAATCCAAGTTCAAGAGCTTCAACTTATCTTCCATGACCTTATTGCTGAAGGTATGGTAGTAAATGAAGCGTTCCAAGTGGCTGCAATGATTGAGAAGTTGCCGTCCTCATGGAAAGATTTCAAGAATTATCTTAAGCACAAAAGAAAGGAAATGAAGTTGGAAGATCTTGTGATTCGTCTCAAGATCGAGGAAGATAACAAAACCGTTGAGAAGAGGTACCGTAAGACTTCACCAATTGAAGGGGCAAACATCGTTGAAGATGCTGCTCTGAAAAAGAACAAGAAAAGGAAGAGGCCTTCTGGAAAGGAGAAGGATTCCAACAAGAAAAAGTTCAAGGGCAACTGCTTTAATTGTGGGAAAGCTGGCCACAAAGCCCCAGTTATTGTCGTCTCCCGAAAAGAACAAGGGAAAAGGACAAGCCAATATGGTGGAAAAGAATGATGATATGGATGATCTGTGTGCAATGCTATCGGAGTGCAATTTGGTTGGAAACCCAAAGGAGTGGTGGCTTGATTCTGGTGCCACTCGACATGTTTGCACCACAAAAGAAGCATTTGCAACTTATGCTCATTTGGACCCGAAGAGGTACTGTTTATGGGAAATCTTGCAATGACCAAGGTTGAAGGATATGGGAAGATACTTACGAAGATGACTTCGGCAAGGTCCTCGACTCTCAACAATGTTATGCACGTTCCAACAATTCGGAAGAATTTAGTTTCAGCCGGACTACTCGTCAAAAAGCGGGTTTAAATGTGTGTGTTGGTTAGTGAGAAAATTGTAATAAGTAAGAATGATCTGTTCATAGGAAAGGGCTACCTCACCGAGGGCCTTTTCAAACTCAATGTAATGGTTGTTGATGATATTAATAAGAATTCAGCTTCGTCTTACTTATTGGAGTCAAATAATTTATGGCATGTTCGTTTAGGACATGTCAACTACAAAACCTTGCGAAAATTGATTAATTTAGAAGTATTGCCTAAATTCGAGTGTAATAAATCTAAATGTGAAATCTGTGTCGAATCTAAGTTTGTTAAACATCCATATAAGTCTATTGATAGGAATTCAAATCCTTTAGACTTAATTCACACAGATATATGTGATATGAAGTCAATACCATCTCCCGGTGGGAAAAAATATTTTATAACTTTTATTGACGATTGCACTCGATATTGTTATGTGTATTTGCTTAATAGTAAGGATGAAGCAATTGATGCATTTAAGCAATACAAAAAGCGGTGGAAAATCAATTGAATAAAAAGATAAAAATGATTAGAAGTGATAGGGGAGGAGAGTACGAATCTCCTTTTGCAGAGATATGTTTAGAATATGGAATTATTCATCAAACTACTGCCCCTTACACACCACAATCAAATGGAATTGCGGAAAGGAAAAATCGAACATTAAAGGAAATGATGAATGTCTTACTAATAAGTTCTGGTTTACCGCAAAGCTTGTGGGGGGGAAGCTATCCTTACAGCTAACCGAATACTCAACAGGGTGCCCCACATCAAAACACAATCTATTCCATATGAACTATGAAAAGGAAGAAAACGCAACTTGAAATATTTCAAAGTGTGGGGGTGTTTAGCAAAGGTCCAAGTTCTTTTGCCCAAAAGGGTAAAAATCGGACCAAAAACTGTGGATTGTGTTTTTATTGGTTATGCTACAAACAGCAAAGCTTGTCGGTTTTTGGTTCACAAATAGGACAATCCCGAAATTCATGTTAATACGGTAATTGAATCAGATAATGTTGAATTCTTTGAAAATATTTATCCGTATAAAACTGAATGTGAGTCGTCAAGTGAAAGATCTAAACGACCGAGGAAAGAACCAAAGGAAAATACACCAAGTAAAGCGGATGCAAGGAGTAGCAAACGTCAAAGGACATCTACTTCCTTTGGACCAGATTTTGTGACATTCTTGCTTGAAAATGAGCCTTAAACATTTAAAGCAGCGATATCTTCTTCTGATTCAGCATTTTGAAAAGAGGCAGTCAATAGTGAGATTGAATCAATTTTGAACAACCATACATGAGAATTGGTTGATCTTCCTCCTGGAAATAAACCTTTAGGATCAAAATGGATTTTTAAAAGGAAAATGAAAGTTGATGGCACTATTGACAAATATAAGGCAAGACTTGTGGTCAAAGGTTATAGACAAAAAGAAGGCCTTGATTACTTTGACACATACTCGCCGGTAACAAGAATAACATCTATTCGGGTGTTAGTAGCACTGGCGGCCGTATATGGTCTTGAAATCCATCAAATGGATGTCAAGACAGCTTTCTTAAATGGAGAATTGGAGGAAGAAATTTACATGAAACAACCTGAGGGCTTTGTGGTTCCTGGTAAAGAAAGGAAAGTGTGCAAACTTGTTAAGTCACTTTATGGACTTAAACAAGCACCCAAACAATGGCATGCGAAATTTGACCAAACAATGTTGGCAAATGGATTTAAGATTAATGAGTGTGACAAATGTGTTTACATTAAAAATACTCCAAATCATGAAGTCATTGTTTGTTTATATGTTGATGACATGTTGATAATGAGTAGAGATATTACCAATATAAATGCTACGGCGTATCTTTGGCTAGCAAATTTGATATGAAAGACTTAGGAGTTGCTGATTTGATCTTAGGCATCAGAATTCATAAAACTCCACAAGGTCTAGCATTATCGCAGTCTCATTATATTGAAAGAGTACTTGACAAGTTTAAGTATTTAAATTTCAATGTTGTAAAGACTCCAATTGATGTAAGTTTTGCACTTCAAAAGAATAAAGGTGAAAGTGACTCACAATTGGACTATGCACGAGTTTTGGGAAGTTTGATGTATATTATGAATTGTACACGACCAGATATAGCATGTGCTATAAGGAAGATGAGTCGATTCACGAGTAATCCCAATCAAACTCATTGGATGGCAATGAAACGAGTCTTGGGGTATTTAAAACACACCCAAGACTATGCTTTGCATTATAACAAATATCCCGCCGTGATCGAAGGATATAGTGATGCAAATTGGATCACCGGGTCATTTGAAGTTAAATCCACGAGTGGTTATGTTTTCACAATTGGGGGTGGATCAGTGTCTTGGAAATTATCAAAACAGACATGCATCGCCCGCTCTACAATGGAATCTGAATTTATAGCTTTAGACAAGGCCGGTGAAGAAGCTGAATGGCTCCGGTATTTCTTAGAAGATATTCCATTCTGGCCCAAACCTTTGGCTCCTATATGTATACATTGTGACAGTCAAGCAGCAATAGGTAGGGCAGGGAGCGTAATGTACAATGGAAAATCTCGTCACATACGATGAAGACACAATACCGTTAGACAACTCCTCTCTAGTAGCGTTATCACGATTAACTATGTAAAGTCAAGAGATAACGTGGTGGATCCGCTTACAAAAGACTTATGTAGAGAGGGAGTTAGTAGATCATGAATGAGAATGGGGTTAAGGCCGATGACAAGTCATCATGGCGGTAACTCTACCTAGCAGACTGGAGATCCCAAGAGCTAGGTTCAAGGAGATCAAACAAAGTTGTGACTGACGGTTCAACATTGTCAAATAACTCAACCCATTCTCGGATGAAGACAATGTTCAGAAATAAGGATAAAACCTTATGGCTTGTTAATGAGTTAATAAAGCATTAAGGTTCTTTAATGATTATCTAAATCTGGCAGTGTATGACCAGATAATGTGGCTATAGGACCACATGTTTAGAAATCACCTATGTGAGTGTTAAGTGTAAGACGCTTTAAAGGGGAATGACAGTAAATGCCCATTCTCTACACACTCATGAAACCAGGAGGTGTTCATGGCTGAAATGAACACAACCGTGAGAACCATAAATGGTTGAGGGTTGATTGTGTGACTTATGTTGTCTAGGTATACAACAAAGTTCGACGGTTCAAAGATATCAAATCTACCGATTGATCGAGTATATCCGATATAAGTTCACTACGGAAAGTTCAAAGGGAAACCAACTTATCCAGATGCAGTCAATTCTCGCTTGTATATCACACTTGTCCGCGCATTCCTTTATCTTATAGCCATTCCCCATTCATGTGGGTGATTGTTGGATTTAAATGATAGATTGAATGGAAAATGGAGGGAGTTCCCTCTTGCTCTATAAAATAATCATTTGTCCCACATCGATAGTGGAAAGAAAAGTGGGAGTTGTCCCACATCGGTAGTGGAAAAAAAGTGGGAGTTGTCCCACATCGGTAGTGGAAAGAAAAGTTCTTCTACTTATAAGTAGAATTACTCCTTCTTGTCAATAAAAGGGTTGAGGGGGCAAGGACCCCTCACGCCGTCGTCGTCGCTCGCTCGGCTCGGCTTCGACTTCGGCTCGGCTTAGGCTCGGCTCGGCTCGGCTCGGCTTCGGCTTCGGATTTGGATTTGGTCAAATGATCTGATTGATTGATAATCTTTTTGGATCAAATTTTCTTTAATTTTAATTATTTAATTAATTATTATTTAATTAAATTAATTAACTTATCCAATCCTACCCGTTAGTGATCCTGACCCGCGATCCGGCCGGATCCGCGTGTCTGACCCGCGACCCGGTTTCTTTCCCACATTTAAATTTCCCACCAGTTTTAGTGACTGTTCAGAAGGGTTGCAAACCTTCGTAAGCTTGATACTTCCATGGCTATAAATTCGTTTGATTCCTCAGAATTTTACTCACTAATTTTCTGAACTACAAAATCTTCTTCTTCTGCACGAATCAATTCTGTGTGATATACTACTGTTGAGTGGTTCGCCGCTACCAGAGTTTGGAGTACTACTATTCTGGTAAGATAATCGTTCTATCCTGGGAGGGGATATTCCATCAACCTCGAGTACTGTGAGGGGAATAATTTCCTTAAGGACACACTTTGAACTAAGTGGGCTCGATTATATTCTGAAAAATTATTCTTATTTTTCAACACTGATTTTGTTTACTTTCAGTGTTTATTATTTACTGGTTTTTTGGAGTACAGATTACTAACACTTTCAATATTGCATCGAGAGTTTTCACTCATTATATTCTGATTTCTCTCTGTGAGTGCTCGACGTTCTTCATGTTAAGACTTGGTATATATAGCAACTGGATATTATTACTGAGGCTGACCTAATTCCTGCTTGATAGGGTCCATCAAGGTAGAATTGGGTTCGAGGTTGATTGAGATTCTTACAACTTCTCGCATTTATAATTTTTTATAGGACTTTGAAATATCTTGATAATTATAGTGCGGAATCTTAATAAGTATTGTACTGAATCCCTGCTATATAATTTCTTATTTTAGTTTTTAACTATTTCTTTGTATAAAATAGTGTTGCTATGATTTTGTAACTAATCGTGTGTTAGTTTTAAAATCATGGATTTTGCATTTACTAGTTAAGTTGAGACCATTTTAGCGCATGGATTACTAGTGTCACGACCCAAAATGGTAAGTGGTGATGGCACCTATTTTTCCACCAATAGATAACCCAATCCCGAATATATAACTAATAAGTAAATACGAGGAATAGCCATTTGGCATGTTTCCTTTTCATTCATAGTATAGAATTAACATTATCTATATATTCTAAAAGTGGAAAGTCTCTTATTGAAGTTGGATTACCATAATGCCCTTAAAATATTGCCGACATTTTTTCCCTTACTTAAAAGCTAAATTATCACCTCTTAAATGTTTTTTTTTTTAAAAAACTACCTAATTTCAGAAAAGTAATTTAGTACCTAAAAATTAATGGTGGGATAGCATTTAATTTTGCTGATGGCTCGACCATTAACTTTCATAATACCCTTTAAAATGCTAATATATTAGTCCTTCATAAATTACTACATTAATCAATTATCTCTTCATTGCTAAAAAGGGGAGAATAGGAAAAGGCGTTAGCATTGAATAACTTAATATAAATTAACTTTATTTGACTATTAAATACAAGATCAGATTCATGCAATCATGCATCTATTTTATGCAAATTATAATAGATACATAATGAAAACCAGCAGTCACTTTTGTGACTTTTCTACTTCTTTATTAAATTAGGTACTGATAAAAAGAAATCAGCCATATAAGTATCAAGTATGCATTGCAGTCCCTTTTAAAATTATTTTCACCATAAAAGTATTGTTTCTGTCAATGAGTCTACTTCTCCTGCACTAGAACAGAGGAGCCAATCCGCAGCAGCTAAATTTGGGCAATCTATTCACAAGAAGTACAACAGATGCATTGTTCCTCGAGGAAAGTTTATTAATTTTACTCGATATGTTGATACTTTCTTCCATCTTTTTATGGATCGAGGTACGGTATTTCCAGTCAATTGCGCAACATAAGTTACCACGTGTAACTATGTATATTTATCATATTTTATATTATATAATTATAATAGAATTTGAATCCTTATTATAAAAGGATTCAATATTATACATCTATATATATATTTTGTATTAATGAGAAAAGCTCCCTAAGGGATCAGGAGTCTAACCCTAAAACACCCAAGTTTCTTTTCTTGCCCCCCCCCCCCACCATGGGCAGCCGCTGCCGGCTGCCTCCCCCTTTCTTTTCGGCATCTCTTCTCTCATTCTGTAGCTACCATGTCTCCCCCCATCTCTCCCAAAGCTTCCGCATCATCCACAGTCATTGATAATAACCCCTATCCCTCCCCCACATCCTCCTTTCACCCTGCTTTTACAGTCACAAACATCAAGAATTTAATCCCTCTAATTCTTGATCAAGAAGACGGTCAGTACTCCTCGTGGGTTGAACTATTCACTATCCACGCCTGTGCATATAATGTACCTGATCATATTGACAACTATATCCCTCCCCCGCTCGACGTTGCAGACTCGACATGGCGTCGTCTTGACGCTATGGTAAAACAGTGGATCTATGGCACCATATCTAAAGACCTTCTCCACACCATCATGAAAACACGTGCCTCGGCTCATAAATTATGGATTCGGTTGGAAATTTTTTTTCAGGACAATAAAATTACTCGAGTAGTGTATTTGGAGGAACAATTCAACAATACACGTCTCGGAAATTTTTCCAACATGTCTGAATATTGCAGACAATTGAAACTAGTCGCAGACCAATTATCAAACGTGGGGACACCCATTTCCGATACTAAGATGGTCCTACAACTGGTTGCGGCTTTACCAAAAGGAGAATTTGATACTCTCGCCACTATGATTCCACAAGCCGACCCACTACCGAGTTTCAACATGGCACGCTCCCAATTACTTTTGGAGGAAACCAGACGTGCCAAACAGGACGAATACAACCAAAAGGCATTAGTAGTTGAAAACACGCCGCCACAAAATGCCATCACCGCCCAGTTGCCACCACCAGACAGCTAGTCGCGGGACGGCTGCGGTGGCAGAGGAGAAATAAAGGCAAAGTGAAAGGTCGTGGCCGCGGTGGAAAGGGCCAGCAGCATGCCTCTAATTACATTCGATGGGCCGCCATCGGCGATGGCCCATCAACACGCGATGGCTGCGTTCGGCCACCACGATGTCGGCCTAGCAGACTTACCCTTCTATGGGTCTGTTGGGCCCAGGACCAGGCCCAAGCCCAAGGCAGAGACTATTTTTAACACCTGGATCAGGCCAGTAATAGGCCCACTTTATGTCACAGCAGCAGTTTCCAGTGGGCTTGGCCCCCACTGATTTGGGTAAGGCGTTCAGCTCCTTAAATATACAGTAGCCCAATGAAAATTGGTACATGAATACAGGGGACACGAATCACCTCACCTGGTCTGCATGTAATCTTCCCACACTGTCACGTTTGAAGTATTCTCAATATATTACCATTGGTAATGACAACCGCATTCCAATTCAGGGTTATGGTACCACTTATACTCAGCCGTCTCACCCATCTTTTTCCCTTAATAACGTCCTGTATGCTCCAAACATTATCAAGAATTTGATTTATGTCCGTAAATTTACTCGTAATAATTCAGTCTCTATTGACTTTGATCCGTTTGATTTTACTGTGAAGGATCCTCGTATGGGGACACCTCTTATGAGATGCAACAACACGTGGGATCTCTATCCATTCCCATCCACCTCCACTGCCAGTTCGTGCTTTCCCACTTCTCTTGTTGTTATCACTCCGTCAACTTGGCATAATAGACTTGGTCATCTAGGAGCTCCTATTTTTAATTTTCTTAGAAGCAATAGTTTCATACATTGTAATGGGAAACTAGCCCAAAATTGTGTTTCTTGTCAATTAGGCAAACATGTCCATCTTCCGTTTAAGTCATCTCTTAGTATTACGTTTTCTCCTTTTGATATTATTCATGCTGATTTATGGACATCTCCCATTACTAGCTCTCTTAGTCAAAAGTATTATCTCGTCTTATTAGATGATTACTCTCACTATATTTGGATTTATCCACTAAAGTTCAAATCAGAGGCGTTTGCAAAATTTCTTGAGTTTCGTATTTATGTCAAAACGCAATTTGAAAAAGCCATCAAATCTTTTCAATGTAATAATGGTCATGAATTTAATAATTCCACGTTTCACAAATTTTGCAAAAACAATGGCATAGTTTTTCAATTTTTTGTGTCCCCACACCTCTCATCAAAATGGAAACGCTGAACGAATCATTCACACGATAAATAACATGGTTCGTACCTTCTTTTTTCATGCATCTCTTCCTCCCTCCTTTTGGGTTTATGCGGTCAAAATAGTAGAATACGTCATTAATTTTTACCCACTAGCACCCTTCACAATATGACCCCAACCGAAATTTTATACCGTCGGATCCCCTCCTATGATCACCTACGGATTATTGGTTGCCTTTGCTATCCAATCCTTGCCTCCACCGCCCCTCACAAATTAGCACCCCGAACAGGGTCTATCTGTGCTATGACATACGTACCCATCAAATTCACATCTCACGTCACGTTACGTTTGACTAAACCATATTCTCTTTTTCGAACATCCAAAAATACCGAAAAATAGACTACACCTTTCTTGACGAGTCAGACACGTCCCCATCATTCTCAGTCAGTTGTGTCAGCCACCCACCGCCAGTCCTCCACTGCCAGCCACCGATGCCACCTGTAACAGAATCCTTACACCGCTATCACTATCTCTGTCACAGTCTTCATCGTCGCCGACTGCCGCCACCCTTGTCAGCCGGCGCTTCGATAATAACCACATCACTAGTCACCGGAACCCTCATCGCCCAACCGATGTGTCTCCACCATCGGACCACACTATAGCGATTCTCCAGTTCAACTCCCTTCCCCCGACTTCCCTCGAGTCACCGAAAAACCAAACCCATCAATCATCGACCCAACCCATCGCCATCTCCATATCCAATAACACCCATCCAACTCTCGACCCAACCCGGAGCCCCGACAGACACCCCCACAACACCACAACCACTGTCATGCCTAAAAAATAGACACTCGACACCCCACCCCGTCGTCAACCCCAGTTCCTACTCCCCACCTATTCAGCCGGTCAGACCCCTGAACCAGCAAGTCTCTAAAAATACAGAAAATACACATGCCCTACCAACCGTATGGAAACCATTGCTCAACATAAGATTTTCAAACCCAAAGTCCAGTTTAACTTGTCCACCCAAACTGGTTCACCGATACCCAAAAACCCAAAATTGGCCAAACTAGACCCAAATTGGAATGCGGTCATTTATGAGGAATTTAATGCTTTAATGAAACAACATACTTGGGGTTTGGTTCCTAGGCCAGAGGGGGTGAACGTGATCCGATGTATGTGGCTTTTTCATCACAAATACAGAGACAGTGGTGAGCTCGAAATGTATAAGGCAAGACTTGTGGCTAATGACACTAATCTACAGGAGGGAATTAATTGTGGTGAAACATTCAGTCTAATTGTAAAACCGGCTACTATTGGCACAATTCTGAGTATTGCTATGGGTAAGCATTGGCCGATTCATCAGCTTGATGTAAAAAATGTTTTTCGAAATGAGGATTTGAAAGAAATTGTTTACATGCATCAGTCGCCTGGTTTTGTCCATCCAGCAGCCCCTCAGTATGTATGTCATCTCCGTAAGTCACTCTATGATTTAAAACAGGCCCCGAGAGCGTGGTATGACCGCTTTGCACGGTGCATCTTGCAGATTGGGTTTATATGCAGTAAATGTGGTACATCTCTATTTATTTTCCATTGAGGTGGTAACATTGCTTATTTGTTATTATATGTGGATGACATTGTGCTTACTGCCTCATCTGATTTATTGAAAAATGAGATTATTGCATTACTAAATGTTGAATTTGTTATGACTGACTTGGGAAAGTTGAGCTATTTTTTGGGGATATTAATGACTCGTTCTGCAGATTCTATATTTTTGTGCCAGTGAAAGTATGCAGAGAAGATAGTGTACAGGGCCAAAATGGCAAACTGCTAGATCATGTCCACACCGGTTGATTCTAAATCAAAGCTTAGTGTTGTGGATGGTAATCCAGTGTCCGATCCCACACTCTACAGGAGTCTTGCAGGTGCACTACACTATCTTACTTTCACTAGGCCCGACATTTCTTATGTTGCTCCGCAGGTATGGTTATTCATGCATGCCCCAGGGAGCCTCATTTTACTGTCCTTGAGCGTATCATTTGATATGTTAAGGGTACGCTTGATTATGGATTGCATCTATACCCCTCAGCACTGACTAGGTTGTTATCATATACGGATGCTGATTAGGCAGGTTTCTGGACACGCGAAGATCCACCTCCGGATACTGTGTGTTCTTAGGGGATAATCTAATTTTTTGGTCTGCCAAGAGGCAAGCCACTTTATCTCGTTCGAGTGTAGAAGCAGAGTATAGAGGCATTGCTAATGTTGTTGCTGAGATTTGTTGGCTCCAAAATCTTCTTTTGGAGCTTCAGTGTCTGTTGCGTAAGGCGCCTTTGGTTTATTGTGATAACATATCCGTCATCTATCTATCTCATAATCCGGTTCAACATCAGCGAACCAAGCATATTGAGATGGACATCCACTTTGTTAGTGAGAAGGTTGCTCTCGGTCATGTCAGAGTATTACATGTGCCTTCCTCTTATCAGTATGCAGATATATTCATAAAGGGCCTTCCTAGACAACTATTCCTTGACTTCAGATCCAGTCTTAGCGTCCGGCCTCCTCCCGCTCAGACTGAGGGGGTGTGTTAGCACGTGTACCTATGTGTATTTACCATATTTTGTATGGTATAATTATGGTAGAATTGGGATCCTTATTATATAAGGATTCAACATTGTACATCTATATATATATATTTTGTATTAATGAGAAAGGCTCCCAAGGGAGATTAATACAATCTTACGACATATATTGTTATGTAATTCTTGTATTATCTTGGCTTTTGAAAGTTGGATTTTCTTTTTTTTCCTTTGTTTTATTGTGTTTTATTCTTGTCAGATGCTTTATAATTTATTGAAAAAAATTTCTTTAAAATCCATTAAAAACGCACAGTTTTAATTTTTTCTTTTTGCAATATATGATTAAGGTGACTTGCTAAAATATTATTATTCACAGAAGGAGTGTTCACGGTTTTGTTAGAAACCAATCCAAATCGCAAACCAAATCAACCAATTCAAATAAATCAATAGTTGTTTATACCATTTTAAAACGTTTGTACTGATTAGCATGGAATACACGTGCAACGCACATGTTCAAAAACTAGTATTATTTAAAAGCATGAATATAAATGTTGGTTGATCAAAATATCCTTCGTATATTGAACGACATTTATACCCTTTTCAGTTGAAATTTTATCTAAAAGATAAATTCATAAAGGATAATATTATAATACTAATCTTTTTCTTAATATACTAGGAATTCAAATTAAATTGAAGTCCTATACCAACGCACTCCCTAGCTCCCTTTTGTTGGAAAAAAATTGAGTTATTAAGAGACAACCACTCTTGCTTAAAAATTATCAGGTTTTCAACCAAAATAACTATTTCTTTGAGTTTCAAGAACTTAGCAAGTTCGAGCAAAATAAAACTAATATCTATTACTGTGTTCTTTTTTGTTTTCCTTATCTTTAACTTGCACCAAATAAATTAAACGATATAGAAATGTGTTAGTGGGGTTAATTTTAAAAAAAGTAACCAATTAATAAGATTAAGAATTTACACCTAACATATTCGGCGGATCTTATTAAAGCGAGATGTTTTATGCACCGGGGTGCTCTTCTTCTTTTTTCAAATTTTTTTTTCACACAGGTAAAAATATAAAGAATATATACCTGATAGATTATACATAGGGTATACACAGACTATACCGTGTATACATAGTCTCGGGTTTCCCTTTCCTCTTACCATATTTGTTGTACACAATTACCATATTTGTAGAATTCTTGTACAAGTCTAATTAGGAGATTAGTTGTATAGTAGGAATAGGATTTACCACATTTAGAGATTGTAAATTGTATATATACCTTCACGAGACCTGATATCACCTATGTCGTCCAGCAGGTGTGTTTGTTTATGCATGATCCTCGAGTTGAGCACATGAATGCGCTCAAACCCATCATTCGATACTTATAGGGCACACTTGATTATGGGTTGCATCTATATCCATCATCTGTCTCTACACTTGTCTCTTATACAGATGTTGATTGAGGTGGCTATCCGGACACCAAACGTTCTACGTCTGGTTAATGTATGTTTCTTGATGATAACTTGGTCTCATGGTCTGCCAACCGGCAGGCTACCTTATCCCGCTCCAGTGCAGAGGCCGAGTATCTAGGGATGGTCAATGTGGTCTCTGAATCATGTTGGTTACGTAATCTTCTCTTAGAGCTTCAATTCAAATTCAAAACGCTACATTGGTTTATTGTGATAATTTTAGTGTCGTCTACCTTTCTGGCAATCCGGTTCAACTTCAGCGCACTAAACACATCGAGATGGATATTCACTTTGTTCGAGAAAAGGTAGCTCATGGACAAGTACGCGTCTGCCATGTCCCTTCCACGTATCAAATTGCAGACATCTTTACTAAAGGTCTTCCCTCGGTCCTTTTTGAAGATTTTAGAGACAGTCTCAGCGTACGAAGACCGTCCGCTATGACTGCGGGAGTGTGACAGATTATACATAGGGTATACACAGACTATACCGTGTATACATAGTCTCGGGTTTCCCTTTCACTTACCATATTTGTTGTACACAATTACCATATTTGTAGAATTCTTATACAAGTCTAATTAGGAGATTAGTTGTATAGTAGGAATAAGATTTACTAATATTTAGAGATTGTGAATTGTATATATACCTTTTCATTAATGAAAATAATCAAGAGATTATTTCTTTCAATACCAAAAACATCTTAATGAGAAGTATTAAGTAGATACGATCAAATAGTATTTTGTACTCATAAAACAAATAATATGTAATTTCAAATAACATTACTTAACATTTATTATGATTGACATGGATTAACGTGTGAAGCACGTTCAAAGAGACTAATTATATTAAAAGTAAAAGGCCCTTAAGATATAAGTTAAATTACTAAAATACCCTTCTATTTTAACTGAATATCCTCTCTACATATCTATTTTCACTATTTTTTAAAATTTAAGTGATATTTTAAAATGACCCAAAAGCCATATCAGTTTATGGAAATGGTGGGTACATACTACTAAAAATTGTAGAAATCACTTTTTAAGAGAGAAGGTGCCGTTAGGTTATAGACATGAAGAGTACGGTCTTTTTAAAATAGACCAAAAGAAATCAAATTCATCCAAAGCAAAGAGTTACTCATGACAAAACAAATGCTCCATAGAAACATAAACAAGAGCAAAGTCACGGAAACTATTGTTTAATTTCCAGATAAGAACTTCAAAACAGACCAACCGGTTGAGCAACAACATTGCAAAATTTCCGTTCAGGAAACAAAAGTGGCAGAGTACGTATTTAACAAGTTGAAGATGTGGCTTTCTTTGTGACTCTTCTTCCTTGGTTGTTGTCCTAACGTACATTGCCACTTTTGTTTATGGTATGTTAAATCCGAGTTCACAGTTAATTTGGATGACACCATTACGATCTTAGACGCAAGTAGATCAGGAAATTTGGTCCTTATCTTTCCTCTGTATCTTGTCGAAAGATGGAGAATACCTACTAAAGAATGGAGACTAGTAGTCCATACTGATGACCATTGGCACCAGAAAAGAACATTGTAAAGAAAAGGTTCTAGATAGAGGGAAAAGTAAAGGGGTATTAAATGATTAGATGACTCATTTACTTGAGAAGTGGTAGATGGTTAGTGAAAGTATGTATTTCTTAAAGACAAGCATTATTAGGGACAAATTAACTTGAACACATGCGTATTATTAATAAGATTAATATTTATGACATTTGCGATTGTTGAATTATTATTTGATTGTTTGTAAGTATTCATTAATGTGCATCTCTTGAGCTTACGTTGTCATTAATAGAGTGAGATATTGATGATAAAGCGTATTTCATAAAATAGCCTCGACTAATGATCATCGAGAATGGGATATCAATGATATGTTATAAGTCGACATGTGGTCTGCATCACATTCATATAGAATGTAGTATGTCTCACCTGCTACTAGTAATGGTTACTAGTGATGGACACATGAATACTTTTGGAAAGTATTGATATACCCTGCTGATACACTATTTGTTAGACATGTCTAGAGTGTTATCAGCGTGTGGGATATAAAGGTCCTTTGACTTGAGGTCAATACGCACCTTGTTTACAGAGTAATGTACTTTGACCATGTCCTAAGCTTAAACTCTTTATAGGATAAGACACGGCTTGTATTGTGTACATTATGATGTAAATTAAGGTGGTAATTGAGCCAAGAATAGGATTCGTTCCTCGATTGGATATTCCAGAGAGCAGTCAACTTCTCAGTGATATTAAGTCGACCAAGTCATTGGCCAATGCAAGAGACATAATTAGAATATGGTCTAGTTGTCGACTATTATAGATGAGATAAAGTGATCAAGCCATTTGGATAGACACATGAAAAATCTTAAGCTTGATTGAGTGTGTCGCGAATGAAAGGAATTTATCATTTCACATAAAGGTTATGTTTGCTAGATTCCTGTAAATGTACTTCATATATTGAGTTCGTCGTACGACGCAGTCTAGGAGTTCCGTATGGACCTTAATTGGATTAGTGTCGATATATGAAGGCCTATAGGGTCACACTATATCGATTTTCTCTTCGATCTAAGAGTGCATTCAGAAAGTATTAAATATTCGATTTGGGATTGAGATATTTAAATTGATAATAACTATGCGATAATTTCTATTAGATGAAAACTATTTAATTAAATCAAAATTAGATTTTAGATTTAATGTGCTGAATATATATATATATATATATATATATATATATATATATATATATATATATATATATTAAATGAAAACGGAAAATGGAATTTTACGTAAGGCGCCGCGGCGCCGACCCGGCAGTGAGCCCAGTTAGACTGGCCCACTGCACCTCAGTTTTTGGGCCAGGCTTAGATCCTAACCCTTATCTGATTTGTGACCTAATTTTAATTATAAATACAACACTCTCATTGTGAATTAAAACAGACTAATTCTATAAACTAATTCTAGACTTAGAGTCTAGGATGAAACTCTCTCAAACCTCTGTCAAGATTTCCTGGCTTTCTTGATAGAGGAATACACCATAGCATAGTGCTTGCAGTCGAAGGGACAGTCGCGTGTAATCCCTAAGTAAAAACTCTAGATTTATTAACCTGTAAGTGTTCATGTTTTATGTTACAAGTTTTTATTGTCATATAACCATACCAGTAGAAATTGTTCAGTAAGTATGAACAAAATTTTAAACTTCCGATGCGCCTTACTTATGTGTTTTGAACCCAATAAAAACCTACAGTGGTATCAGAGCCCAGGCTGGTTCAATGGTTATATAACAATTGAATAACATAATAATATGAGTTACACTTTAAATCGAATTAAAACAAGGCTTCTTTAAATCCTACATATCTTGACCAAATGGTTAACCTTTTGATATCACCTTAAATTATCACCTACGCTAAATCGAGTAAGTCATTTCGTTCTAACTCGGACTAAGCCAAGTGCAGATAACTGGTTCATTGCGAACATAGTGCAGGGTAAAGAACGAGTATGAATGAATGATGGTCGATATGTGCGTTATTGATAATGGTGGGTGAGGATAAAGGATCTGTGATTTGATCCCTAAATTGGATTTAGGGCTCGAATGATTTTAGAAAATCAACATAGAAACATTTTGTCAAGACGTCGGCGCCGCGACCCCATGGTGGAGCGCCTCATCGCTAATGCATTGCAAAAGCAGAATTTCGGCTTCTGCCTCACTGGCGCCGCAGCTCTAATGATTAGCGCCGCGGCTCTAATGATTAGCGCCACAGTCCCATCGGTCTAAAAAAAATTGTGCAGAATGTTTAACCCATGATTATTATTATACAATATATTTGATAAATATACTATTTATGTGCTAAATGATTGTCATTTAGATTACTAGAATAGTGTCCGCAAATAATTGTCTGGGTAGACAGTGCCCAGTATTTGTTAAACCGCTTATTATCATGCTTGGGCAGGCGGTACCCAATAGGTGCTTAATAGACTTTGCATTAAGATGTTATATTTGATATAGCATACTAGAGTTGATCTTGGTAAAACCCTGAATTAAAATATTTCCTAAAATTTTAATACAAGTCTCATTTAAAATGAATGTGTCGTTTGTTATAATTTATTGTAGTGCAAAATCCTTTTCGACGAGATGAGTATTTATGCCACATCATTTGCTCTAAGTCTACGAGGACTCGGAATCTTTCATAAATATATGTTAAATGTAGAAGTGGGTGATAAACCTTTATGAGTATTTATACCACAATGTTTGCTCTATAAGGCAAAACTCACTTAGATACATAATTGCAGTCGCATAACGGGGTTGACTTGCTAGGTTGTCTTGGTGCAACAGTGTCGGACAAGCCGAGGGATGCAAATCATTTGTTTAGAACATTCGGTCAAACATTAGTTACAAATTATTTGAAATTAGTTTAGAGACCTATCAGGTTGTGTTGTTGAAGTTATCAGCCACATCAAATGCGGAGATAACATGAACCTGGATCATGGCCCATTATGACCATATTTGATATGAGTCTGTATTCTTCCATGGGGTCGAAGAGTATGTTAAAATAGTGGGAGCTAATTAAACTAAATGTCATGTTAATTAGTTAACGAGTGTGTTCAAATAGAAATTATATTAGAGTTTAATTTCAAGTCTATCTATTTCTTCAGACTATATATAAAATGTCGAATCTATCACTGAAAATGTTGGTCGAAACAAACAAGGTGACTGGATCAAATTACCCTGACTGGTTAAGAAATCTGCGATTGGTGTTAAGACTAGAAATAATTGAGTATGTGTTAGACACAGTGTTCCCCACAGTCCCTGCTGAAGATTCTGCTGAGTATGCCCTGTTTGAGAAGGGGGCTTATCAGAAACATCTAGACGGTGCTACCTCGGCACAATGTGTAATGCTGTCCTCCATTACCTTGGAGTTACAGAGGCAACATGAAAACATGGGCCCTAACGAAATGCTAGAACACTTGAAGAGTCTCTATGACTCACAGTCTCAAACAATGGAGTATGAACGGTTGAGGGACCTTTTCAAGTGTAAGCTAAACGATGGGGTCAAGTGTAAGCACATGTTCTGAAGATGATTGGGCTGATAGAAAGGTTGGCTTCGATTGGAACGAAGATGCCTATAAATGTGTCTGTCAACCTGATCCTGAATTCACTCTCTGGTTCATTTGAGAATTTCACTGTGAACTTCAATATGAATGGGACCAAGGCAAGTCTTCCAGAGCTTCACAACATGTTGAAGACCTTTGAACTATCTACCTCTAAAGGTAAAGTCGTGCTCATGGTGGGCTCTTCTAGCAAGTTCAAACCCAAGGGTAAGAACATGCAGAAGAAGAAGGGTAAGACAGTTGTTGCACCTACAGTTATGAAACCTAGATGAGGTGTTTAGAAGAAGGCAAAGGTATCTTCGGATGTGTGCCTCAACTGCAAGAAGAAGGGGCACTGGAAGAAGGACTGCACAGCTTCAGGAGGAGGCAAAGCACTAGGTGCTTCTGGCTCTACTGGACAAGGTATGTTTGTCATTGAGATAAATATGTCTATAAATAACTCTCACTGCTGGGTATTGGCTATTGCATGTGGCTCACACATTTGTAATAATGTGCAGGTCTGATTGACAACAGAAAGGTTGGACCTTGGGAGGTAGACCTGCGCGTTGGAAATGGAGCATGAGTCGATGTTGAACGTGTGGAAACTTATAGACTAGATTTACCTTCAAGCTTTTGTTTAGAACTAAATAATTGTTATTTTGTTCCCTCATTGACGAGGAATATTATTTCTATCATAGTGTTAGACATTGAGGGATGTTTCTCATTTATTGCCAATGGCAGCTATGTAATATCTTTTAATTGGTTTGTTTGTGGAAATGCTCCGCTTGTGGATGGTTTGTATGTTCTAAACTGTAGTCATGAAATTTTCAATGTGCAAAACAAAATAGCTAAGATAAGTAATCCAAGAAACCCCACCTACCTATGGCATTGTAGACTTGGTCACATCAATGAATCAATGATAGTAAGATTAAGAAAGTTAGACTATCTAGAACCAATTGACTTGGAGTCCTATGGTAACTGTGAATCTTGCTTGAGAGGAAAGATGACCAACAAGACACTTTATGGGAAAGGAGTATGAGCCAAAGAGGTACTTTAGTTGGTCCATACTGATGTATGTGGGCCATTTTCAACTCAAGCTAAGGGAGGTTTCCCTTAGTTCATCACTTTTACATACGATTTCACAAGGTTTTGGCATGTGTATCTTATGAAATACAAGTCCGAAGCCTTTGAGAAATTCAAGGAGTACAAGTCAGAAGTAGAGAAGCAACTTGAAACAAGTATCTAGACCATTCGATCAGATCGAGGAGGTGAATACTTAAGTAAAGAATTTTTGGATTACTTGAAGCTTCATGGAGTTCAATCACAGTGGATACCTCTTGGAACACCACAGATGAATGGTGTTGCTGAAAGGAGAAATCAAACCCTATTAGATATGGTTAGATCCATGATGAGTTTCTCAGCTCTACCAACATACCTTTGGGGCTATGCATTGCAAAGCTCAATTTATATTCTGAACAGGGTTCCTTCAAAGTCAGTAGAAAAAACTCCATATGAGATATGGAATGGAAAGAAGCTAGCACTTAAACACATGCCACCCTGGGGTGCCCTGCATATGTAAAGAAGATGCTTACTAATAAGTTGGAATCTAAAAGTGAGAAATATTATTTTGTGGGGTATCCAAAGGAAACTAAGAGATACTATTTCTATCTTCCTGGAGAACATAAGGTCATTGTTTTCAGAAATGCAACTTTCCTTGAAGAAGACTATGTCTACAAGGAACAGAGATGCAATAAGATAGAACTTGAAGAAATTCAAGAACCACAAGATAACACAGAAGTGGAACCCTTGTCAAAAGACCTAGACGAGGATTCAGTGGGAGTATTTGGTGAAGATTGGGTACTTAGAGTACGCCCTTCAGCAAGTGGGAGTGATGTGAGAGATGGTGCAGAAATACAAGGCTCTCATACACAACCAATGGAAGATGATAAAATGGTTGTACATCATTCCATTCAGGAAATACATGAAAATGACATTTCTGAAAGCTCTCAAGGTGATGGATTGTCCAAAACAAAAAGACCTTTTCACAATCAGAATGCAACAAACACTGAAACGCAGAATAATCAACTCCATAGGACCACTAGGACTCTTCGTCCACCTGGAAGACTTAATCTCCTTGTTGAAACACACAATGAGATAGATATTCCTAATGACGATGAACCTACAACCTACAACGAAGCTATGTTAGACATTAATTCGCAGAGATTGCGAGAAGCCATGCAATCTGAGATGGACTCGATGTACATCAATCAAGTTTGGAACTTGATTGATTTGCCAACAGGGGTTAGACCCATAGGATGCAAATGGGTCTTCAAGAAGAAGATTGATGCATATGGAAAGATACAGACTTATAAGGCAATGTTAGTGGATAAATGTTATAATCAATGGCCTGGGGTCGATTATGATGAAACTTTTTCACATGTTGCGAAAATCAAGTCCATTCGGATTTTTCTTACAATAGCCGCATACTATGATGATGACATTTGGCAAATGAATGTTAAAATTGTTTTCCTTAACGGTAACCTAATTGAGGAGGTGTATATGATACAACCTGAGGGTTTTACATCCAAGACTAAGCCCAAAGCAGTATGCAAGCTATAAAAGTCCATTTATGGACTTAAGTAAGCCTCAAGGAGTTGGAATATTTAATTTGACAAAGCAGTCAAATCGTTTGACTTTGTTAGAAACAAAGAAGATCCCTGCATTTATAGTAAGCGCAAGGAAGAGAGTATTGTCTTCATTGTTATATATGTAGATGACATATTAATAATGAGAGATAATAAGACTCTCATGCAATCAGTCAAGGAATGGTTATCCAGCACCTTCATGATGAAGGACTTGGGTGAAGCCTGCTACATTCTTGAAATTAGGATCTATAGAGATAGACCTAATAGATTGTTGGGGCTGTCACAGTCCATATACATAGACAAAGTGCTAAGACGATTCTCTATGGAAAACTCCAAGAAGGGAAGTCTTCCTATGGGTCAAGGCATCAAGTTATCAAAGAAGGATAGTCCTTCTACTGTTGCAAAACTTGAACGCATGAAAAAAATCCCATATGCTTCAGTTATAGGATCTATCATGTGTGCCATGACCTGTACGAGGACATATGTGGCCTATGCACTTAGTATGACTTGCAAATTTCAGCAGAATCCTGGAGAAGAACACTGGAAAGCAGTCAAGAGTATTCTTAAGTATCTTAGACGAACTAAAGAATATTTCTTAGTCTATGGTGGACAAGAGAATCTAGTGTGTACTGGGTACACTGATGCTAGCTTTCAGACAGATCTTGATGACTTCAAATCTCAATCTGGATATGCTTTCATTTTCTATAGCGGAATAGTGAGTTGGAAAAGTTCCAAGCAAGCTACAACTGCTGATTCGACAACTGAAGCCGATTACATTGCTGGATCGGAAGTTGGTAAAGAAGTTGTCACGATATCTGAGTTCCTGAAGGAACTAGGGGTTGTTCTAAGTGCCACTTGTCTAATAATGATTTATCGTGACAACACTGGTGTGATTGCGCAAGCTAAGAAACCAAGATCAACAAACAGAAACAAGTATGTACCGAGAAAATACCACATACTCAGGGAGATGGTGGAAACTGAAGAAATAAGATTTGACTATGTTCCCACAGATGATAATCTAGCTGACCCGTTTACTAAAATATTAAGCTTAGTTAAGCATAATGGTCATTTTGAAAATATGGTTATTAGATACATCGGAGATTGGCTCTAGACCAAGTAGGAGATTGAAAGTATGTATGTCCTAGAGACAATCATTATTAGGGACAAATGTACTTGAACACGTTCGTATTATTAATAAGATTAATATTTATGACATTTGCGATTGTTGAATTATTATTTGATTGTTTGTAATTATTCATTAATGTGCATCCCTTGAGCTTACATTGTCATTAATAGAGTGAGATATTGATGATAGAGCGTAACTCTTAAAATAGCCTCGACTAATGATCATCGAAAATGAGTTATCAATGATATGTTATAAGTCGACATGTGATCTGCATCACATTCTTAGAGAATATAGTATGTCTCACCTGCTACTAGTAATGGTTACTAGTGATGGACACATGGATACTTTTGGAAAGTATTAGTATACCCTGCTGATAAACTATTTGTTAGACATATTTAGAGTGTTATCACCGTGTGGGATATAAAGGTCCTTTGACTTGAGGTCAATACGCACCTTGTTTACAGAGTAATGTAATTTGACCATGTCCTAAGCTTAAACTCCTTATAGGATAAGACACGGCTTGTGTTGGGTACATTATGATGTAAATTAAGGTGGTAATTGAGCTAAGAATAGGATTCATTCCTCGATTGGATATTCGAGAGAGCACTCAACTTCTCAGTGATATTAGGTCGACCAAGTCATTGGCCAATGCAAGAGACATATTTAGAATATGGTCTAGTTGTCGACTAATATAGATGAGATAAAGTGATCAAGCCATTTGGATAGACACTTGGCAAATCCTAAGCTTGATCGAGTGTGTCGCGAATGAAAGAAATTTATCATCTCACATAAAGGTTATGTTTGTTGGATTCATGTAAACATACTTCATATATTGAGTTCGTCATACGGCGCAGTCTAGGAGTTCTGTATGGACCTTAATTGGATTAGTGTCAATATATGAAGGCCTATAGGGTCACTCTATGTCGATTGTCTCTTCGATCTAAGGGTGTATTCAGAAAGTATTAAATATTCGATTTTGGATCAAGATATTTAAATTGATAATAACTATGGGATAATTTCTATTAGATGGAAATTATTTAATTAAATCAAAATTAGATTTTGGATTTAATGTGCTGAATATATATATATATATATATATATATATATATATTAAATGAAAACGGGAAATGAAATTTTACGTATAAAGGCTGGGCGACTAAGCGATGGGCCCAGTCAGGCCTCTCATGCACCTCGCTTGGGCTGTGCTTAGAGCCCAACCCTAATCTGATTTGTGACCTAATTTTAACTATAAATACAGCACTCCCATTGTTAATTAAAACACACCAATTCTATAAACTAATTCTAGACTTAGAGTCTAGGATGAAACTCTCTCAAACCTCTGCCAAGATTTCCTGGCTTTCTTGACAGAGGAACACACCATAGCATAGTGCTTGCAGTCGAAAGGACAGTCGCGTGTAATCCCTAAGTAAAAACTCTAGATTTATTAACCTGTAAGTGTTCATGTTTTGATGTTACAGGTTTTTTATTGTCATATAACCATACCAGAAGAAATTGTTGGGGTAAGTAAGAACAAAATTTTAAACTTCCGCTATGCCTTACTTATGTGTTTTGAACCCAACAAAACCCTACAGTTAGAGCCAATTGGTTCGGTGGAGGGAAAGTTTTCTCAATTTTAACTGAGTAGTACAATTCGGTTTTTTATTTATTTATGGGAGGATTGTGCCAATGGATTTGGTAACAAATGGCAAGATAATAAGGTTTTATTTGACGAGATAACATATTTGTAGAACCTCCTCTTCCTCCTTTTCCTCTTCCTCGCTCAACATATATTTTTTTGAATCTCAAAAAGTCAACTCTTAAAAACTCACTCTAAGTAAGTAATTTATGTTTCCACTTTAGGTGGTTCACGTGCAATGCACTATACAATTCAATCATTCATATCCGAGGGAAGAGAGTTCGAATTTTATACAAAGAAACTGAAGATTATGTGCATAACATATGAGAAATAGAAAATATGAGATCTTATTATTCTAGAAAAGAGCAATCAACCTTGAGAAGACAATTATGTCAACGTGCAATTATATTGTTATGAATAAAGTATATAAAGATGAAGTTGGTTAAAGAACGATATTTTGAGCATATCTATGGGAGCAATAGGATTTCATATGTGCGATATGTACCAACATTTAATTGAAAGTATATCATGATGGAAGAACGGATAAGGATTTAGACAGAGTATACGCTTTTGACTTTATACATAAAATATCTTGAGGCTATGCAATAATGCTGGCTTCTGGTATATTTAAAGTTCTAATTTATAATGCAATAAAATGTTTTTAAAATATGTATGCATATTAAAAAAGTATTGAAAAGTTAGTTAAAAATGAGATAGAATATACGTGCAAATACGCATTTTGACTTTATACATAAAAGATCTTGAGGTTATGCAACAATGCTAGCTTCGGGCATATTTAGAGTTCTAATTTATAATGCAATTAAATGTTTTTAAAATATGTATGCATATTAACAAAATATTAAAAAATTAGTTAAAAATGAGATAGAATACACGTGCAACCACGTGCAGAGAGACCAGTTATATTAACAGTACGAAGAGCCTTAGAAATATTGATTGAATTTGTCTTTTAAAAGACTCTACAATACAAAATTATTACTTACTAATTTACACAAATTATTATTTAACTATTTTTATAAATTTTAACCTATTTTATTTTTAGGAAAAGTAAAAAAATTCACCGTTATTTTTAGGAGTTCTTTTTTACTTTTGGAAACCCACATTTATTTTTGGAGTTCTTTTGACTTTGAATATATTTTTTTGGAAACGCTATTAGCGAATATTCTCCGAAAATTTACAGTATATTTTGTAATTATGATAAATGTATATTTAAGGTAACTTAGGATTCTTATTGTATTAGGAATCAACCATTTAAGGTAAGTTAGAATTCTTAATTAGGAATCAACAATTTCAAAATATACTGTGAATATTCGCTAATAAACGCAAAAAGACACTGTTATTTTTGACAGATTCATATAATATATACGGTTAAAGTCTAAACTCCTATTATTTATAGAGCTGCCATGAAGACGGTGAGCTTAATTAAATAGGTACAAGGACCCTGGTTTGTTTACGTGAAAAGCTTTGGTAATAGTTCTTTCAACAACATCAGTATTTTCTTTTTTAGATGAAAGTTGGGTTTGATTTAATTTATTTTTGTTCTAATTTGTCTTTTTTGGTGCATGTACTATATATACAGAGGATATGTCGATAGGATTTCCAGTATTTCCTTTTTTTCCGTTGAAGATTTGCATTTGGTTTTCGTTCTTTCTAATATTTCTTTTTATATATATTTTTGGTGTATGTGAATAGTTCTGACTATATGTAATTTTATTTTTTGTGTATGTTTTATTGATTGTTATCCGGGTTAGATTTAACGAACAAGAACACCTTAAGATCACAGTTTGCGACTTTCAGAACTCTATGATGTAGTAAGATGATTTATCTGTATCAACAATTGTCGATGGGTCTCCTCTTTCGATAATTTTTCGTGTTTTTCTTTTAGTTGAAATTTTTTTGATCCAAAAACTGGACGAAACAAGCTACATTTCCGATGAACGAAGTAGACCAAGATGGTAGCAACTGTATTTGCCAAAAAAATCAAAGGTTTATATCTCTTCCCTTTTGTGTATTAAATCCTTCCTTGTTTGAACTATGTAATATAACATATTTGAGACTTCGTGCCGATTAAGAGCGAATTGAAGGCCTATTTTTTCTGAATTTTATTTCTCATTTGTATTAGTCCTATTTATGATTTTTATTACATAGTTATACATATAATATGTTCAAGTTAATACTTCTTTTTGGAAATCATACTTACATAAAATAATTTTACTACTGTATGCTTTGATTTCAAATTTCATAAATATTTATCATATTTATCAAATGATATAGTCTACTACTATTAGATGTGGTTATAAAACTTAAAAGACGAGCATAAAAACGGTATTTGAGATACATATTTCTTTATATCATTTAAGCAGATATAACATTTATTTCAATGTCAATTGCAACAACAACAACATATCCAGTCAAATCCAACAAAGCGGGCCTGGGAAGGATAAAGTGTATGTAGACCTTACCTCTATCTTGGAAGGTAGAGAGGTTATTCCAAAAAGTCCCTCGGCTCAAGAGAACGCTTGACAAAAAAAGTTAGATATGGATGAGTAGATCAAAGCAGTATTAAAATGAATATAACGAGAGTGAAAAGGCCATGATAAAGCAACCTGAAAAGGAAGGCAGTAGCTACAACAAATAAATACAGTAAAAAGCATGATATAGTATTATGCAAAAAAAAAAAAAAGTACAAGAAATAACACAATGTAACAGAAGTCGAAGGGCAAAAAACTATACATGTAATACTACGACTACTACTATGGACTTACGAAATAAGTCAACACACGACTAACTACTACCCTTCTACCCTAAATCGTGTCCTCCATATCCCCATATCTAAGGTCATGTCCTAAGTAAGTTGAACCTTCACCATGTCCTGTCGAATCATCTCTCCTTAATACTTCATCGGTATACCTCTACCTCACCTGAAACTGTCCATAGTCAACCTCTCACACCTCCGCACTGGGGCATCCGTGCCTCTCTTTTGCAAATGACCGAACCATCTCATCCTTGATTTCCGCATCTTATCATCCACCGAGGTCACTCCCACTTTATCCCTAATATCTTCATTTCTAATCCTATCTCGAGTATGTCCACACATCCATCGCAACATCCTCATTTCCGCAACTTTCATCTTCTGAGGTGAGAGTTCTTGACTGGACAACACTCCACCCCATACAATATAGTTGGTCTAACCACTGCTCTGTAGAACTTTCCTTTATGTTTCGGAGGCACCTTCTTGTTGCACAAGACTCCGGATGCTAGCCTTCATTTCATTCACCCTGCCCCAATACGATGTGTGACATCATCATCAATCTCTCAATTCCATTGTATTATAGACCCAAGATACTTGAAACTTCTTATTTTTTGAATGACCTGGGTACCAAGCCTCACTTCTACACCAGCCTCATGCATTGCATCGTTGTTGTACTCCAAATATTTTGTCTTGGTCCTACTCAACCTGAACCCTTTAGACTCTAGGATTTCTCGTCAAACCTCCAGCTTATCGTTAACTCAGCTACGAGTCTCGTCAATCAGAACTAAGTCATCAGCAAATAACATACAACATGGCACCTCACCTTGGATTTACCGCGGCAATCCATCCATCACCAAGGCAAATAGAAATGGACTGAGATATGATCCCTGGTGCAACCCCATCATCATTGGAAAGTGCTCTGAGTCTCCTCTCACTGTCCTTACCCTGGTCTTAGCTCCATCATACATGTCCTTGATCGCCCTAGTGTACATCATCAGTACACATCTAGCCTCCAACCATTTTCATAGAACCTCCATTGGAACTTTGTCGTATGCCTTCTCAAGATCGATGAATACCATATGAAGATCCCTCTTCCTCTCCCTAAAATGATCCACCAATCTCCTTACAAGATGGATGGCTTCTGTAGTCGAGCGCCCCGGCATGAATCTGGACTGGTTCTCAGAAATAGACACACCTGTCTGCACCCTCATCTCCACCACCCTCTCCCAAACTTTCATAGTGTGACTTAGCAACGTCAATTGCACTTTTAAATAATTTTGTTTTTCTTGTATATATTTTTAATGATTGACGTGAGAAACACGTGCAAAGTACGTTATTATTTTTCTAATATTTAGAATTTTGAAATCGAATAGAATCTTGTCTATCTAAAAAAGGAAAACTTTCAATTAAATTAGAATTTTGTTCCTTCGGATGGACATCCAATAACACTAAAACTCAACTACAAATTTTATTCAACAAAATCACATTAATAAAACTGCAATCTAACAAGAATACGTCCTGCAGGAGAAGGAAACAACGTCCAGTAAAAAGGGAATCATGAAGAAAATTATTTTTTATATTAAAAAAGTTATTGAAGTCACAATTCCTTGTCATCCTAGTTTTCTACTAGACATCTATACAAGTTCGGAGCAATTGGACGAACTCATGAAGATCATCAAGTGCAAGCTCCAACAAACGATTTTGCATTGATGAGTTACAAAAACAATGATATTGATCGAATTGATAAAGACTTTCTTTGATTATGCAAAATATATTCTTATGTTGTTGATGATATTGAATATGTAATTGCAATTCTTAACTTATGCTGTTGCAGCAAAGGCTACTAGGGATGTTCACGGTTTGGTTAAAACTGATACAAATCGCAAACCGATGTTTGGATTTGGTTTGGTTTAATTTAAAATTTTAAAAAATTAATAATATAAATTATTTCTTTTTCATACAATGCACACATGCAACGCACGTACACTTAAGACTAGTATATGTAAATAAATTAAAAGCACTATAATTTTTATTTGTTTTAGATTTAATCCGGCTTTATGTAACACCCTGTACCTTCAAACTCAGCCTTGTTCATGATTCGAGGGTATAAGAAACCAAAACGGGGAGTTGAAAACCAGTTTCAGTTCTGTAGATTAAATTTGACGCCTGGATTATACGGACCGTAGAATTATTGACGGTTCGTCAAAATGAACCATCGATTCCATTCTAAGCTAAGTTTACTACTTTTAACCTAGAGTTTTCAAGATAAACTTATTCTAAGGTTTCAAGGTTCAAGCTTTGGGATTATCCTTCCAAGTTCAGATTTTTAACACATATTGGTGCGATTAAGGTATGTAGAGCTTCTATCCATATGTGGGGATATTCATGTCCTTTTCCATGCCACATATAATCCATGAAATAAGAATTCTTCAGACCTAGGGTTTTTGCTCAAGTTCATAATAACCTTATATTCATGTTTAACTATATATATATATATATATATATATATATATCATGTTGTTGTTTATTATATTCATGATATGTCATTTCGATTGTCACGAACCTGTTTGTAATCCATGAACCCATGCCTTGATTTCTATGAGTTCTTAAATACAAGTTGTGATCATTATCACTCAGTTTTATGAAGTCATATATAAGTTATGATTTCAAGTTATTTCATGTAATTCATGGGCTTCCAAGCCAACTATTTTCAAGTGCATGTTTTGGGAGTTGCACTGATTACCGAGAAGGCTCAGACATCCTGAAACTACTTATGCCCACGTAGGATAAGGATCGCTTCGCCAGAGGACGATACCTAATTATTACCCCTTGTGGGATTATTGGATCTATCATATTCATGTTCATGTTCATGTCTCGTACTCCGAAAAAGTATAAGATGGCTTAGCTGATCAGTAATAAAATCAGATTCCATGTTCACGCATTGTGATTCATGTCGGTTTTGTTAATGCTCTCCCACAGATATATAGATATACAGTTTTACAGATTTTACACATATTATATTCATATTCATGTTCAGTTTCAGTTTCATGTTCCTGTTATATCACGTTCCTGCTTATTCTTTCAGTTGCTTTACATACAATATAATTCGATGTACAAATATCCCTTTGCATGGGGACTGCACTTTGCGGTGCAGGTGCTGAGTTTCAGGGAGACGGATCTACTCAGTAGGATTACTTCAGTATCAATTGTTTGGTGAGCCCCATCTCATTCGGGGTGTCAGTTTAGTTATTTTATGATTATGCATTATTAGTAGAGGTATGTCAGGCCTTGTCTTGGTAAACAGTTTTACAGTTAGACTCATATTTAGAAGTTTCATAGACTAGTTTAGTATATCATGTCAACATTGATTTTAGAACTTATTAAATTTTCAAATTATTTTAAGAGGGTTGCTGCTAATGCTGCTCATGAGGAAAATGCTCAAGCTCAAAGAGCCAACTCGGGTACAGCACCCCCACCCGATACTACAGGGCCTGCGGAGATCCCAGTTCTGTCGACCAGTTCCATTGATTCGGATTTTATGGGACCTATTCAGTTGTTCACCAAGCTTTTGGCTACTCAAGCCCAACGTTAGGGAATGACTCCAAACACGGGAACTAATGGAGAGTTATCCAGTTTCAGAACTCGTGAGTTTCTTTGTATGAACCCTCCAGTGTTCACAGGGTCTTGTACGAAGAAAGATCCACCGAATTACATTGATGGGCTTTAGAAATCTTCTGTGTTATGCATGTTAATAAGGTGGAGGCAGCATAGTTTGGAGCTTATTAGTTACAGGATGTTTTCAGTATCTAGTATGAGTCATGGGAGCAGTCCCGCGGGAAAGATGCACCTCCAGCGACTTGGGATGAGTTTGCAGATGCCTTCATTGAGCACTTTCTGCCAATAGAGATAAGAGAGGTAAAAGCTGCGGAATTTGAAAAGCTTAAGTAGAACAGCAGGAGTATGCAAGAGTACTATCTTCAGTTTGTCTCCTTGGCAAAGTATTCTCTACATATGGTTCCAAACATGAGGGACAGAGTTAGGCGCTTAGTGTATGGTCTTGATCCATATTTATACGATGCATCTAATATTATAGACCAGAATAGAGAGATAACTATTACAAAGATGGTTGATTTCATAGGGTAATGAGAGCAGGTTAAAGGAAGATGAAGCCTTGTAGAAATAGAGAGACAAGGAATTCAACAAGAGAGCTAAGTCTACAGGTCACTTCAATCATTGGGGAGGTGGAGTCATAAATTTCTTCAAAAATAGGTCATCAAAACCTGTTCCTTATTCAGCCAGTTCTCCATCCCCAAAGTTCAGGAATGATAACAGGAGGCAGAACTTCATAGCATCAGGCTCTCAGTCACAGGCTAGTATGGGTCAAAGTTCTTTCACTAATCCAGTTTGTGCTAAGTGTAGTAAGAGGCGCCTAAGGGAATGTAGCCTGGGTATGGATGTCCTTTTGGGTGTAGCTAGTGAGGTCACTTTCAGCGAGACTACCCATCAGCAAGGAAGGGTACATGAGGTCATGTGGCTCACTTCATAAATTCAGCAGCTCCTCGGAATTCTCAGGCCCAATCAAGGCGTGGTCCAACTAATTCCAGTAATACAAGCGGAGGTCCAAACCATTTGTTGTGTTATCAGGTCATCAGGATACAGAGGTACAGATTCCCGCGCAGATATGGTCACATGTATATTAACCATTTTTACTTTCAATGTTTATTCCCTTATAGATCTTGGATCCACTTTGTCGTATGTAACCCCTTTTGTTGCTAAGAAATTTGGGATAGAACATGAAAAGTTGCATGAACCATTTGAAGTATTCACTCCAGTTGGTGAGTCAGTTATAGCTAGACGGGTTTATAGGGGTTGTCTAGTTAAAGTCTATAACCGCATTACCATAGTTGACCTGGTAGAGTTGGAAATGGTAGACTTCGATGTAATCATTGGTATGGATTGATTGTCTTCCTATTATACCATAGCAAGTTGTAGAACCAAAGTCGTCAATTTCAAATTTCCCATGAGCTAGTCATAAAATGGAAGGGTGATGCAGTTGCACCTATAGGTAGGTTTATTTCCTATCTTAAGTCCAGAAAGATGATATCCAAGGGGTATATTTACCATCTAGTTCAGGTTAGGGATGCAGATACCCAGACCCCGACTCTTCAGTCTGTACCAGTTGTTAATGAGTTTCCATAAGTTTTTCCTGAAGATCTTCTTGGAGTTCATCCCGATAGGGAGATTGACTTTGGAATTGATCTACTTCCCGACACTAAGCTGATATTTATTCTGCCATATAGAATGGCTCCAATAGAGTTAAGAGAATTAAAAGCTCAGTTGAAAGATCTCCTTGATAAGGGATTCATTAGACCAAGTGTCTCACCATGGGGTGCACCAGTTTTGTTTGTTCGGAAGAAAGATTGATCTTTTCGTATGTGCATTGACTACCGATAGTTGAAAAAGGTCATCATTAAGAACAAGTATCCTCTTCCAAGAATTGATGATTTATTTGACCAACTTCAGGGTGCTCAGTCTTATTCCAAGATTGACCTCAGATCAGGGTACCATCAGTTAGGTTAAGGAAGTTGATATTTCGAAGACCGCCTTCAAATTGTATTGCAGACACTTCAGGACTGCGAGCTTTATGCAAAAAATTTCAAGTATGAATTTTGTCTTAAGTCAGTGGCATTCTTAGGCCATGTGATTTCAGGCGAAGGCTTCTATTGATTTTCAAAAAATAGACGCTATTAAGAACTGGCCCAGACCCACTTCTTCTTGAGATATTCATTGTTTCTTGGGTCTGGCGGGCTATTACATGCATTTTGTAGAAGGTGTTTCCTCCATTGTAGCTCCATTGACTAGATTAACTCAGAAGAAAGTCAAATTTCAGTGGTCAGATGCCTATGAGCATAGTTTCGAGGAATTGAAAAAAAGAATGACTTCCGCTCCAGTGTTAACTTTGCCAGACGGGACCGATAATGCGATGTATCAGATATTGGTCTTGGGTGTGTTTTAATGCAGCATGGTAAGGTTATAGCTTATGCGTCCAGATAATTTAAACCTCATAAAAATAATTATCTGGCCCATGATTTAGAATTGGCAGCAGTGATATTTGCACTCAAGATATGGCGTCACTATTTGTATGGAGTTCATGTTGACATTTTCACAAATCACAAGAGCCTTCAGTATATTTTCAAGCAGCGGGAGTTGAACTTTAGAGGAGATGGCTTGAATTTATAAAGGATTATGATGTTGATGTTCTCTATTATCCATGGAAAGCGAATGTAGTAGCTGATGCTCTTAGTCGGCAGTCCATAGGAAGCTAGATTATGTTGAATAAGATAAGAGAACTATGATGAAGGAAATTCACCGACTAGCCAGTCTAGGAGTTCGACTCATAGACTCCGAAGATGGTGGTGTTATTGTTCAGAACACGTTTGAATCCTCTTTAGCAGCTGAAGTGAAGGAGAAGCCATTTAGTGATCCCTACTTGTTGCAGCTGAAAGAGGGGATTCACAAGCATAAGACTACGACTTTTGAGTAAGGGGGAGATGACGGTACTTTGAGGTACCGAGGCAGATTATATATTTCAGATGTGGACGGACTCAGAGAGTGAATCATGGCAGCCACACATAATTCCAAGTATTCTATCCACCCAGGTTCTACCAAGATGTATCATATCTTAAGGAGATTTATTGGGGGAACGACGTGAAGAGGAATGTGGCAGATTTTGTAGTCACAATGCACTTTTAGAAGTCTTTCCAAAAAGGATTGGGTACCAAGGTAAATCTCAGGATAGGTTATCATACTCAAATAGATGGCCAGGAAGAACGTATTATTTAGACTCTTGAAGATATGTTGAGGGAATGCATTCTCAGTTTTAAAAGGTAATTAGGATGATCACTTGCCTCTCATTGAATTTGCTTATAATAACAGTTACTATGTTAGTATCCAGATGGCACCGTTCAAAGCTCTGTATAGGCGAAAGTGTAAATCGCTAATCGGTTGGTTCGAGGTTGGTTCGAAGCTGGTGAAGAAGAAATGTTAGGACCATACTTGGTCTATCAGGTTTTAGAGAAAGTTAAGTTGATTCATGAGCATTTGAAAATGGCACAAAGTCGTGAAAAGTCCTATTCGGATGTGAGGTATAGAGACATGAAGTTTCAAGTGCATGATTGGGTATTTTTGAAAGTTTCACCTATGAAAGGTGTCATGAGGTTTGGAAAGAAAGGGAAGCTCAGTCCCAGATATATCGGACCTTATAGGATTTTGAGGAGAATTGGCCAGGTGGCTTATGAGCTTGAATTGCCATAAGATTTAGTTGTTATGCATCCAGTGTTTTATATATCCGTGTTGAGTATGTGTGTGGGAGACCCATCGTTGGTTGTTCCTACCGACTCCATTAAGGATGTTTTGACCTATGAAGAGATCCCTGTGGCTATTTTGGATCGTCAGATTTGAAAGTTGAGAACTAAGGAAGTTTTCTCAGTGAAAGTGTTATTGAGAAGTCATAATGTTGAGGAGGCTACATGGGAAGCCGAAGAAGACATGAAGTCCAGTTATTCGTACTTATTTGAGGAACAAGTAGAAAACGATCAAGGTATATTCCTTCAGTATTCATGTCGTATCCCTTGCGTATCCATGTTTCATGTTTCACGTTCATGTATTCAGTACTCATGGTCCATGTCCCCATGTTCATGTTTTTATGCAATCATGTCATTCAGTTCCATGTTACATGTCATGTTTCTTCACGTTCATGTACTCATGCTATGTCCAATCTTATTCTTAACTATGACCCATCATTCAAGGATGAATGATCTCAAGGGGGAGATATTGTAACACCTCGTATCTTCAAACTAAGACTTGTTCATGATTCGAGGCTATAAGAAACCAAAACTGGGAGTCTAAAGTTGAAAATCAGTTTCAGTTCTGCAGATTAAATTTGACGCCTGGATTATACGGACCATAGAATTATTGACGGACCGTCGAAATGAACCGTCGATTCCATTTTGAAATTGATGGAACCCAATAGCTTTTTTACGGACCATACAATATTTGATAGTCCGTCCTTTTTTACCGTCTGAAGCCTCTCAAGTTTTGAAGTCACTGAAAAGTTGCAAATTAATTAATTAATTCGACGGTTTGATTATACGGAATGTCCATAATTCGACGGTCCGTCGAATTGGCCATACATTTTTCGACGAGCTTAAAAGTATAACTACGCAACTTAGTTCCAAAATCATATTTTCTCATTCTCTTAAGCCCTAGAACGAAGCTCTCTTCTCCCATCATTCCCATAACTCAAGGCAAGTCCTTTTCATGTATTCGATTCTAATCAGGTATAATCAATTTCTAAGCGAAGTTCACTACTTTTAACCTAGGGTTTTAAAGATAAACTCATTCTAAGGTTCAAGCTTTGGGATTATTCTTCCAAGTTCAGATTTTTAAGACACGTATTGGAGCCATTAAGGTATGTAGAGCCTTCTTTCCACGTGTGGGAATATTTATGTCCTTCCCCACGCCACATGTAATCCATGAAATAAGAATTCTTCAGACCTAAGGCTTTTGCTCAAGTTCATAATAATCTTATATTCATGTTCAGCTATATATATATATATATATATATATATATATATATATATTATATTTATGATATGTCATGAACCTATCCGTAATTCATGAACTCATGCCTTGATTTCCATGAGTTCTTAAATATAGGTTATGATCATTATCACTCAATTTCATGAAGTCATATATGTTTCTCATGATTTATACAAGTTACATTATGTATTTCTTCACATGCTAAATTATAAATTTACAAATTATGATTTCAAGTTATTTCATGTAATTCATGAGCTTCCAAGCCAGCTATTTTCAAGTACATATTTTGGGAGTTGCATAGATTATCGAAAAGGCTCAGACAGCCTAAAACTACGTATGCCAACGTAGGATAAGGATCGCTTCGCCGGAGGACGATACCTTCTTATTACCCATTGTGGGATTATTGGATCCATCATGTTTATGTTCATATCTCGTACTCCGGCAAAGTACGAGATGGCTTAACTAATCGGGCAGAGATCATATTCCACATTCACGCGTGGTAATTCATGTCGATTTTGTTAATACCTCTCCAACAGATAGATAGATACAAAGTTTTATACATTTTACACATGTTATTATATTCATGTTCATGTTCATGTTTAGTTTCAATTTCATGTTCCTATTATATCATGTGCATGCGTATTCTTTCAGTTATTTTGCATACGGTACAATTCAAATGTACTAACGTCCCTTTGCATGGGGTCTGAACTTCACGGTGCAGGTGTTGGGTTTCACGGAGATGGATCAACGTAGTAGGATTGCTTCAGTATCAGTTGTTTGGTGAGCCCTATCTCATTCGGATGTCGGTTTAGTTATTTTATGATTATGCATTATTAGTAGAGGTATGTCAGGGCCTTGTCCTGATAAACAATTTTATAGTCAAACTCATGTTCAGAGGATCCATAGACTAGTTTAGTATGTCAGGTCAGCAATTGATTTTCAGACTTATTATATTTTTAGATTATTTCCGCTGTGATTATTTCAGACAAAAATACAGTATCATGTTTTTACATGTATCAAATCATTATTATAGCATATTTTTATGCCCATGTTGACAAGCAAACTATGTGGTTCGCTCGGTCACATGCAGTTAGGCACTGAGTGCCGTGTTTCGCTCAGGTCATGTTTCAGGACGTTACACTTTATTACTTTGCAATTGTAGTGGAATAAATAAGAAGATAATTTTGTTGGGATTTATGAAAATCTTATAATGGATTCACATAACATGAAAACATTAAATGAATGTGACAATACACATGACGAATAGACTTGCACGCCAGTTATGAATTACACAGACTTTTCTCTCAAAATTACTCAGTCTTATTCAACAAGAACATCTTCTTATCTTCTTTAATTATTTTCTATCTTACACTAGGGGAGTTCACGCTTTGGTTAAAATTGATTCAAACCACAAACCGATTAAATGAATCGATTGTTGAATCGCAAACTGATTAAATAAACCGATTGCTGTTTGAATTTCGTTTGATTTTAATTATTAAAAAGTCAATAATAAAAATTATTTATTGTTCACACAATGCACACGTGCAACGCACGTACACTTAATACTAGTATATATAAATAAATTAAAAGCATTGTTATTTTTCATACCTTTTAGATTCAATTCGGCTTTACTGCTTTGCAATTGCAGTGGAATAAATAAGAAGATAACTTTGTTGGGATTTATGGCAATTGTTGACACCCAATTTTGTCCCATCTTTTCCGATTTATTTGTAATTTTAAATATTTTCGGACACCTCAAAAACAATTTTAATATA